>JANRMT010028174.1:160215779-160227155 GCA_026402145.1 Polypterus bichir lapradei
TATATATCTATATATATATATATATATATATATATATATATATATATATATATATATATATATATATATATATATAATTTTGGAATTTTGTTAGAGCTTGTGAAGTGGTGTGCTCTGTCAAACCACTCAACCTTGATAGTATACTATATTAGTAGGCTAATATCATATCTTCACTGTTTTTACAATTCAAATTTTTATTCATATTTAGCTGTCTTTTCATCAAATTGGTCTTGATGACAATTGCTACAAAAAAAGTACAAAACCAATCATGCTTTCTAAATTAAGCATCTAGTAAAGACTCAGACATTAAATATGAAGTTAACATTTAACTACATACGATAACCAGGACACTGAATTTTTTCTTTCTCACAACAGCTACCGATTTTACTTCAAGTGTAACAATAAGAAAGTGTGAATTGAAAATCTGCTGAAAATAAATGTCTGCTTAGAAATAAGACCAGGCATACCACAAAATCAAAGTATGCAGGTTTTCACATGCACCAGAGCAGCACGTGTATAAAACACAATATTCAATCTAAATGTCAATCTACATGTCTTTTTGACACTCTCTTTGAAATTAAATTGCATGGTTGTCCTTCTTTAGAGACAGAAAGTGGATATACAGTATCTAGATGGTAAACTGAAAACACAAAACAAAATATGCTTTTTACGTGGTGGTGTAAAAGAATACACACATTTTTCCTGTCGAAAAGTTTGTAAATGACACACCAAACATCAAAGAATGAACAAGGATTGTTTTATCTGCAACTACTTCCTGTATAACTAACACATTGGCTGCCTTTTACAATGAATGGCACCAATAACGAAAGCACAATCATAATTCACATGAATTTTTACTCTGAACAGCTTAACAATGAAAGGATTAAAAAGATAAAAACAAATATTTTACATCACAAATATAAGCTAGCAAAATGTGGAACAGATAAAAATAAACCAAAGCAAATTAACTGTTTGTTTATGCTGTATTATTTATTTTTATACTGCTGCCTGGGCTTGGCTCATTTATGGCATTAAAGAAAACTGCCTGTGCCATGTTTTTGAGTGCACTTCCTCTTCGGACATTATGTTCTATATAATGTAAACAGTGTTTGATTCAAGTTCATATTGAAAAAAACAGGAAATGTTAGTTTGAGCTCATTTACAGAATAGGGGACATCAGCTTTACAGATGAGAAATGTAGAGCAGAAAAATAGTGAAATAAGAATGCATTGTTTTTTCTAAGGGGGTATGACTGTCCTGTAGAGAAGAGAGGGTGTCCTTTCTTAAACACGGTTATATGATGTATCTAATATGACGAAAAAGAACAACCACTTGTGTCAAATTCCAGTATTATGTTTTTCTTTTTAATCCTGTGGAATACAAACAAGTTTAGATTAATGGCTTAGGAAACCAACATTAATATGTATGTTTCAATAAAAAGTTTTAGGACGAAGTTAAGGGAAAGCCTTGTAGCTCTTGTTAGACTTTCATATCACTTATGATGCGGTTGAGAAAACGTAATGATGGACAAAAAATGCCTCTGAGTGCATGGAGCTGAAGGTGAGGTCATCTAGCCACCTACTGGCACCAAAAGCTGACACTGCTCTTCTTCAGTTGAGGAGGTTGGTGCTGAAGAAGAAGGATTTAACTGAAATCCCTTTCAGTACAGAGTGTGTGTGTTTTCCTCCTTTAAAAACATACATTAAATGCTACCAAGCCCAAGTCAGTTAGAACAGAGTAATCTGTTGAAATTCTAACCTACTGCAAACAGCCTCATAAATGCAATAAGGGCAAGGAGGGGGAAAAAGAAACTAATTTGTTATTTGAAAAAATAAATTCTTTGTTTTTTGGCTTTGCACACAATTGTTTGTGCTAAACTGGCTTAACCACATTTTCAAATAAAAAAAAAAAAAATTGAACCACATAGTTCATGAGAAAAGTCAGTATGCAGCTTAACTGTAAACTGCAAAGGTTATCACAGATGAGCTTTTTAAGAAAGCTAATTGTTTGTAATAGAGCATTTTTCAAGAATGATCAAATGTTAACAGTACCTGTTTTTCACATGTCTGATAAACATTTTTACAAAAATAATCCCGTTATTCTGCTCACCAGCTGTATTATTTGTATTACAATGATGAATTGCAAACAATAAAACAATTATGCTTTTACACAGTCTTACCAAGTACATGAAATTAACAGTTTAGGTGAATTATAATACACAATATTTGTGCTACTCAATCAGACAACAAATTGCTTTATTTAATTGCACATATGGTACTTCAGATTGAATGCATAAATCCAAAATGAAGGATTTACAGTACCAAAGAAAATATGTTGAAGAACATGGTGTTTCTCTATGTATATATTTTTTAGTAGAAAATTATATAATCATGAAGTACCACAGGATTATGTAATTGTAGGTCTTCAAAAGTGAAATCTGCACATTTTCCAAAATATATTTTTATTAAATAAAAGTGCAAAATGTCTCGTCCAAAAAAATAGAATTTAAAAAGAGTTATCTTAGTGCATCCAGTTATTTCATAAAAAGTCAAATATCGTTTATTAAATTATCATTTCACTGACTGTGTAGTTTTAATTGACTTATAAGTGTAAAATTACCCGAAAAATATATGACATCTTACATAATCGTCTTTTGAGAATTTCAAGTAAATCATCCTTCAGAAAATTTCAACAGAGCAGCTCTCTTTGACCATTAGATTTTTAGGAAGACGTTGTGTCAACTTTCATTTCCAACTGTTTGTTAACCTAAATTCTCCATTAGCAAGCTGCAGAACCACCAAAAATATTTTCTGGCCATTTGAAACCATTACACAGCATAATATCCATAACTTCAAAACATTTAAATCTAAATTATGCAAATTTTCTATAGATAGCAGTACTTTCAAATAAAATTTGTTTCTCCTAATTAAAAGAAAATGTGTACTAAGCCTGTTCACGCACTGTTTCATATCACTATTGTGGTAAATATGTTAAACTTGACAAATTGCTATTCAATTGTGAAAACACTCATGGATTACAGAAAATCTTTTTTAATAGTACGTGAAAGGCTATCACAGTCTTCAAACATTCATTTAAGGACTTCTACAGCATTCAACGCATAGTGCAGGTAAATTTAAGTAAAGTTGACACTGCTTTTTAAAAAGTGCACTGTTCCTTCATAACAACTCGGCCGTGAAATTATAATGGATCTCTTTCAACAGCCAGCACTATTACAAACGATAAAGGGCATTAGCGAGGCACTCATTTAAAATTTTGTACTTTTACTGCCGTTTGAAGAACTTGGGAGTTGTCTGGAAGCTCTAATTGAGGCAAAATAATGACAGATAATAGGAAATAAAAGAAGGTTTGAGAAATGTGGAGGATAGGCCTCCATTGTTTTGTTTAAAATGCTGAAGCAACAGCCAGTGATTGTATCATAGCTATTTGTTCGAGCTGAGCTAGTAACGTCTTTCACTTAAAACCTGCACAATGCAGCAACAGGGCTAGTACTCTCAAGTAAAACAGCTGCTTCCACAGATAGCATCCCTTCTTCTGTCCACCCTCTCAAGTTTGAGATCAGCTTTACAGCTCCATACTTTACAAATATCAAACATATTGGAGTAAAATAAAAAATAAAAAATCTTGTCTGAAAAGACAAGCAGAATAGTATTTGCTCGTGCAAATGAAAAGCAGAAACGAAGAGCTCAGATTTCACAGCAAGAAACAAAAATAAAAACTACATTTCTTTTAAAAGATTGAGCACTTATTTAAAACATCATCTTACATGCTGTAAAATAAGCAAATAGCCGACAACTGACTCTTAGACAAAACATCCCCTTAATTAAATTCACTTTTCTGATGTCCGTATTTTAACAGTAACATTGTCAAGAGTAATTCAGTAATCATACACTCTATTTTCTTTAATATTACGCACTCAGAGGAACTGTCTGCATTACAATGCACCATATTACAGGATTTTTCTTTGTTTTCTAAGCATGAAATCTTATATTTCCAATACATTATTTGTTCTACTTCAGCAGCTGATTCCAAACTTTTTTTCCTTAACCTCTGCTCAGCACAAAGCAAACCCTCCTATTTGGTTAAATAATGGAGAAAAGTGTTTACCATATCACCAGGCTTGACAGAGACGGCTACCACTGAGCCAGGCATTGGTGACCTCAGGATGCTACCGCTGTCTTCTGGGACTTTCTCTGGCATGTGTTTGTTGAGGTCTGCCGCTTTTCTGTTGAGCACTTGGATTTTAAACTGAACAAAGAAAAGAACAACCACAAAGAGCTTTAGTTTTGATCACATTTTTTCCAAAACCATTTTCTTTCAAACTGGAACGTCTACATTTTCTAATAAACCTGGCTGGAATGGTTGATGCTATAGTGATTTCTCCACATATCAACAATGCTGCTTGATATCTCACATCAAACATTTAGATACAACCAAATAGCTGAAAATGTAATACATAAGCAGGGGGAAAAGATTAAATCTTAGAAAATTACATTACCAAAAACTAAACTTTTAAAAACACAAAAAGTAGACTATTGAAAAGGATGTACAGCATACATAAAAGTGTAAGTTCAAGATAGACAGATAAATAAACAAAATATACATGCATTCCCGAATAAACAAAATGGTACATATCTCCTGAAAGAACAACCTAATGGGCAAAGTGCTGTCTAACATAACAGAATTTATACATTATAGTTGTAGGATTGACAAGTATATTATAGACTGATTCTGACGACTTTTTCGACAATGATTGAAACCTTGACTCCTTTACATGAACTGCAATAGTATTTATGACATTTCTTTTGTGAATAATTTTATTGTCAGCATTGTCTTCATAGACACACAGAAAAGAGGACTGAAAACATTTGCATGTCTTATAAACATGCGCTTTGTGTATGTTATTTTTAAATACAATTTTTTTTATATAAACATATAAATATTTTTTAAATAAACTTTCTTTTCACATTTAAAGTGTGTTGCTGCATCCACCACACGCCAGACCAGACCACCTGGATTGGGACCCGAGTGCAGCCATGCACTGGATGACAGTGAGGTTTTTTTTTACACTGGCTTTGAGTAAGAAACAATAACAACAAAAAAACTTTTTTGATGAATGACTCACTGTGAAACAGCTCACTTCAATACCCAAAGAAATCCAGTAGATGGCAATACATCTCTTTAATTTTAAAATTCCCAAGTTGATGAAAAACTTTAAATTATGTTGGATGTACCTCATTTGGATTTGAAAATGCATATAAAGCAAAAGGAAAAGGAGCAGTAATAAATATTGATTGAGACCCATAGTTGATTACGGGGTCTGCAAACAAAATTCAGACATTCATAATAAAAAAAAGTCTTAGTCCTTTTTACCTTGAAATTAACTAAATTAAAAAGCTTTTTTAAGGAAATAGGTTACATTGGAACAGTTTTAAGAAGCAGAATAGGATTACTGCTCCATGGTATTTTATGTTATATAGGAGATTAAAAGAATAAAGTAACTAAATGATAGAGGAGTAGAATAGCATAGCATATGCATTTATAATCAATCATTTGCAATCAACAATATGCATTTACAATTTCAACACTGTCAATTTTTCAAATAACATTTACCAATATTATTACATGATTTACTGTTGATCAATTTATATATCTTATTAATTTACACATTTGTAACACAGTTTTGCCCCCTCTGCCACCGTGCCGACCGCTCTAACAGGCACACATGCGATCTGCAGACACACCTATGCAGGCTCTGGTTAGCCAAGTCCGTCTACTCTTAAGTAAGAGACTCCGTCAAATATTAATGCCACAATTAACTATAGATGTGCAGTCTAGGAGCTGAATATTAAAAAAGAACTTGCTTTCTTCTTTGATATTATTCATTTTAAATTACTCAATAATATACATTATACAATATCTTTGTAGAAATAAATATACAAAGCAATTTTTACAGAAACATGTTCTAAACATTGAATTGTAAAGTATTATGTTTTCAGCATAATTAAGAATAATTACATTTAAAAACGCTTTTCAAGCATCTATACACATGTACTGTAAACCTGACATATCTTTGTTGACACTGACTGCATGAAAGTGCTAAATATTTTGGAAACAGACTTCAAGTTTAAAATTGCAAATTTTCCTTTAGCTAACTTCACAATATTTTTAAGATAAAAAAAAAAAAAAAAATCTGTTATTATTGTGCACACCCTCATTTTATCACGGGGAACACTGTTTCTCTTCTTTCTTGCATTGTTATAAATTTGTTTAGCTAGTTTGTATTCTCTGTGCTTTGAAGCCTAATGACTGATTGTTTTTTAGTCCCACCTTTCTGGCAATCGTTTTTGTTATATACTGTAAATCCAAAGGAAAATCTCTAAATATGGCAATGAAGAAATGACATTTAATTATTTTGTTTATTGTAAAGCCAGTGTTTTCTAGATACTCTGAAAGTTAACAATCCGTTTGTAAAATGTTGCAACAAAAAAGGGATTTGCTGTAATACAGACGCTGTAAAGGTGCAGCTCTTCAGTTCAAGAACTGCGCTCACTTTGCTAATCAGAAGGAAAAACATGAAATAAAAATGGCAAAAGTGAAATAAATTTAGTTTCTGGAAAATTAATGAAAAACATAATAAAAATCTCTTGTAAATTAATCATTATTGCTGAGACCATCAGCAAAACAGGAAACACGCAAAGTATAGAGAGGCAGAAGGAATTTGTGTAGTTCTAGCACATGAAGAAAATGTTAAAATCCTATTTACAGAGAAAGGGCTTTAATGAAGAAGTAAAATATGTATCACAAGTTTTTGTTGTGTAACAGCCATATATGACAGACTGGTATATGCCTGTATTCAGTACTAATATCTTGGAAAATAAAAGGGCAGACAAATACTTCTCTTCATAGTACAGTGCTCTGAATCCTGAGCTTTAAGGGGATATGCAATGTAATAAACAATCTATTGTAACATTTGTGTCTCACAAATACTGTACAGTTAGATGAGCACATTTAGGATGTGTAGAATTTGCACAGTAATACACATTTGTTGTGCCAAGACTTAGTCTTTCCAATGTCTCCCGAATTTCAATACTGAAATGAGCAGTAGCATAAAAACTGAACTTGAGTTTATCTATGCCGTATCTCGATACTGTTAATGTACTCAACAAATAAATAAATAAATAAATAAAACAAAAAAAAAAAAAGCAGGGTGGCAGGATGAATCTGGGAAAACTGGAAGGCTGCACAGTTGGGACTGGTGCAATTACAATACCTCATTTTCGATTTCAGTCTTTTAGGCAAACGTCGCACAACAGGATGGAGACAAATTAGGATGCTGTAGTGTCACATTCTGCACTGTTGGAATACTGTAATGTAAGGCCTCATCTGATTTGGAGGCTGGTTTTGACAGCCTTAAAGAAATCCTACATTTAACAGGCTGCTTTATGTAATTACACCATGTAGGCAGAGCCAAGTGGCAACGGACTACCTGGATTTGAGCCCACCATACAGCTAGCACCAATACCTTAGGCTCACTTTGTGACTCTGATCAACTTGCTTAGATTGCTTGTGCTTAAATTTGTGAGACTTTCCTCACAATGTGTTAATCAAGTGCTACATAATGGCCTTCATTAAAAAAGCAATGTTTAATACAGTGAACAAAAGCTGAGAGCATCGTATAGCCAGTTGGGTCCGTGTAGTAGTTTATTTGAATGGCCTCTGCTACACTGCAGAGCAAATCCCCATGCCTGTGCAGTGATGGATCGCATAAGCAGTTTAGACTGCTGCATCTGGATTGATTTAATCCAGTTTATTTTTGACTCTTTGTCAGATGTCAAGCCACTCCTGTTTCAAAGTCACAACACTACGTGCACTGAAAGACAGAAGCACTGACAAAGAAAGATTTGGCATCATTTTCTGATTATTGTCCTATTAAAAAAAAAAAAGCAACTCCAATAAGTCAAATACATAAAACATATACAGTATGTCTATGATGTAAATGATAAGTGAGCATGCAGTACTTACGGGACATATAGTTCAGTACCTTTGGGTGAAGCTCCAATGTACCTATTGACCTATCAGCTGCTTCAAAAGCACAACATGAAAAGCTCATAGCAGAAAAGGATATTGAAACTGTAACACCTCACTAAGAAGTCTGTCTGAAGGACAATAGCTTGGAGAGACTTGAATTGCTAAAAAAAAAAACTTTTAATGTTTTATCAATAAAGAATGTTTATATAAAAAAAAAAAAACCTCACGAAATGAGTTTATTTTTGTAAAAACCTAGACATGTTGTTTGTCAACATAAAACATAGCTCTAATCAAGGAAGTCTGCCTTGATCTGTAGAATATGCCGCCAGTGTACAATAATGTTTGATCCTATTCTGTGATGATATGCAAACTGAAAGACACTCAAAATGCTAAAGAGCTGAAATGCTCAACTAAACATCTGGGTTTAAGTAGAATTATTTAATAATACAGATGTAGGAGTGAAAGCACCAGAGGGTATTATATAGCCTTTTATTTGAGTGAACCCCCATTTAATAAAAGAAAATGGGGGCCTAGCCTAATTCAAAGTGCAAAAAGAACCTTTGTTTGAAGATATTAGCAGGAGGTATTCAAACAAAAAATTAAATGAAATGCATTATACAAAAAATACGGTGTCTGAATGCAGATTAAGCATGGCCAATGTCTTGGGTCATGTCAACTGTCAGGTATGAGGGACAGACAAATATGCAATGCTTTTTTGAACTTCATGGTTTCCTGACACTGTTCTCAGAATACCCATACAGTTAGGCACCCATTTCCTCCTCTTTTAAGTCAGAAGGACGACTCATTATAGACAGGGTGGGGAGGGCTGATGGTGGTTTAGTGGAGTAGATTTTTTTTTTTTTTGGATTTGCTGGGAAAGGGGTTGGAGATGCTTTTTTTCAGTGCATCTATATATGGGAATGAACAATTGCACAAGGCTTATTCAATACATTAGATCAATCAGGACCGATATCCTGAGGAAGTGCCCACGTACTGCCTAGACCGCTCACACAAACTGATATTTACGGAAACTCCTGAGTAAACCCCTACAATGTCTTTTTAAATCATGAAAGAACAAATGGCCTGTACAATATGTAATTCATTTGATGGCCTTTTTTGCAGCAAAATTAATTAACCCATAGGACCAAAATAAACATAAGAAAATCAAAAGCTAAACAAACAGATTGGATGGAACTACTTTCATTGTCTAGACTGAGCAGTTTAAACAAAATATCAAAAAAAGATAAAACATCCTTGCAAGTCACAGAGCTCTCTGAATATCTGCTGTCACTGAAACAGCCTGTTAGCATAACAGTTTGACAACTCCATCAGCGTAGTCTCAAGGTAGCTGTCAATCAGGATGCATCATTTAATTCAACAGCACTCCAAGGATTTTTTTTTTTTTTGCAAAGCACATGACAGCACATCTACAACTCTATTTATGGATGCGCCCAGTTGTGTTTGCAACGTGGTCATAATTAGGGGGGAGATTGAGTGAAAGAGAGAGAGAGAGAGAGAGAGAAATAAAGAGAGAGAGAGAAAACAGCAACAGGTCTTGATATTATTCCGACAACTCTTTATTTTGAGTACTGGTATGTAGAGCGCAATCCTGCTTTTCAGCAGTGGCATCAGGGTACATGACAAAAGCACTATTTTATTCAGCCTGGCTGGAGAGACAGAGCTTTATATGCAGCTCACTGTAATTAGATTAATGGTGTAGTGCTGTACAATGCAGACCCACTTCACATTAGATAGCATATGAATTAGGACAAACACTTATTTCAATTCCAGACAGAGAAAGCAGTGGCTAGGGTATTTAGCATACCCTTTACAGTGGAATGAGATGTTAATTGTGTGCCATTACCTCTAAACTGCTTGCTTGTTGTATTAATCACTGTGCTAATTGATGCAGAGATATAAATGTAGCCACAGGCAAGAAAGCAGTAGAATAAGAGCTGAAGATGGCGGATAAAGGATTATCGAGTAAACCATATGGAGATGGCACCGCTTTGAAACCCCCTGCTCATGCCCAACAGCACCACCACTTCTGAGAAATATTGTGCCAGTGAACAAAAAGTAATTTAAAAAATGCAAGAAAAATGCATTTCAAATGAGACACCAGGCATGAAAGCACAATCCAGCTGCAGAGTAGGTATGTACATCTTAGTTTGCAGAGACAAATACAGTTTATAAGAAGTTATGATGGTGCCCTGGAATGATTAGAAACAAAATATTGTTAAAAAAAAAATAATAATTGCGGATTCACAATCACTTTAAAGAAGAAGCCCACCCTTTTAGGTAAAGTTACTCATTTCAATGTTTTCTAAAGTCTGTCTACACTATTTCTCAGTCCATTTCTAAAATAAATAAATATATATACACATACATACATATATATATATACACATACATACATACATACATACACACACACACACACACACACACACATATATATACATATGTATATATACATATATATAATTGTAATGCTTGATGAGAAGGGAAGCAACCAACTGCATAAATAAAACATAGGCCATAATTAGATTTTCTGATTCTGTCATTGATTGTTGTCTGCCCCATGATAGGCTTTGTGATTATTATTAGTTATATTTTATATATATATATATATATATTATATATATATATGCATACACTATCTATATATATAATAGCCATGTGCGCCCAACTACGTTGCGCGTGTTAAAGTTGTCTGTGAAGGGTTCCCTGTTTAAATGCGGCTGCCAGTCGTGAACCGGGCCCTTTGTCGCACAGCATTATGATTTTTTTATAAGGGAAACAAAATTCCAAAAGAAAACCCTTGGACATTGATTCGATAGGAATGGCCTACTTGGAATCACTGTAATCGTATTTATGTGGTGGTGTAGGAGCATTTCTGCTTCTGTCCGTTCACAGTCCGTCTCGTTTTCACGACGCTGTCGTTTCCTCTCACGATCTCTTCTCAACTTTTCTCTAATCTTGCAGGTTGATTTGTGGCAATCCAAAGAGTAAGGCAATATACACAGAGCAATGGTTATAAAAGGGGGACACATAGGTATCCAGGCTCTTTAAAGCATAAATAGGGATCACTTCACTGACATGTGAGCAAGCCACGGTACAACTGTGAGACGCGCGGCACTCGCTGGCTACAACGTAACAATAATAATTTCCGGAACGTGCTGTTACGTTGTCATTCATTTTACCCACTGTCTTTCTTTCATTCATATGTTACGTAGGCACGTACCTTTTATCTTCAGCAATCTCCTTCTCTAACCAGGCCTCAGGAGCTAACCAGCGTAACACTGTCCACCACCCCTTTCGTTATTC
>JANRMT010028174.1:160232155-160259154 GCA_026402145.1 Polypterus bichir lapradei
ATATATATATATATGTGTATGATATAGCTGCAAAAACGTCAAGTATTATGCAAATAGATTTGAACAGAACTTTAACAGGTCTGTTTACCTCACCCCACACATACCCATTTAATGCTAAAGCCCATCCTGATCATCATATCTCACACTCCCTTCTTGTGCTTGCAAAACTCCATGTAAAGTATTCATACTCAATTATTAACATTTTAGAATTGAAAAAAAGGGCAGCCCAGGTTCACTTCCCAGATCCTCCCTACGTCGAGTTTGCATGTTTTCCCAGTGTCTGCGTGGGTTCCCTCCGGGTGCTCCGGTTTCCTCCCGCAGTCCAAAGACATGCAGGTTAGGTGCACTGGCGATCCTAAATTGTCACTAGTGTGTGCTTGGTGTGTGGGTGTGTGCCCTGCCTGGGGATTTGTTCCTGCCTTGTGCCCTGTGTTGGCTGGGATTGGCTCCAGTAGACCCCCATGACCCTGTGTTAGGATATAGCGGGTTGGATAATGACTGACTGAAAAAAGAAACAAAATATGAATGTGTGACTTCTATCCTCTGTGTCTGTCGCAGGCAAATCTGTCTTGCTGCACTCCAAGGATACATATGCTTAAAAATTATAGTCTTAAAGCTGAACAGTAAAACATGCTGCTTTGTCCCACCTTGTGTGGAAGTGATAGAGAGCTGCTTAAAAATAAAATACTACATAATTGTTTGTATATTTAATATTGATATGCAGTACACCCTTAACTCTTAAACAAATCAATGAGATTTTTAGTGCACTTTAGTTCACCTCAAAAATGCAGATTTTTAAGAAAGACCACAATTTATTTTAAATTTAAGCAGCAGATACAAAAATAGATCATATAAACTTCACACTAATTTGGTGTATTAATTGATTCCTGACACGTATTACTTATCCACATGCACTTATGTTGTACAAAGTTAACAGTGACACAGATAGCTCACATAGATCTAGAAAAGACAGAACGGCTAATCACCTGTTGGATTCACTTTTATGATCACCAAAAGAACAAGGAAAAGCTAATAAAATGCAATGTTTGTACTGGGGAAGAACCCAAATGGGAGTAGTCTTTCAAAAAACACATACTATACATTGAGGGCTCAGAAAATATAGAGATCAACATTAACTTTACATAGGGGTAAAAAAAAAAAAATCCACCTTTTATGAAATTTCTTATCTGTAGTCAGAACTGATGTGAAAAGGTTGACTCAAAAATTGTAATGCTTGATGATGAGGGAAACAACCAACTGCATAAATAAAACATAGGCCGTAATTAGATTTTCTGATTCTGTCATTGGTGGTTGTCTACCTCATGATAGGCTTTGTGATTATTATTATTTAGATATTAATGATATCCATATGTTTGACTGTACTTCAATGTAACATACTTAACAGTGTAACTATTTTGAAAACAATTATCCTGGTCATTGCTTCAGGGAACACAGATCTCAGGTTTGTCACACTTAAATCCTTTCTGGATGGGGCGCAGGTCCATAGTAAAATGCATACAAGCAAAACAGCACATACTGTACACTTATGTCATGGTAATTTTAGACTGGCCACATTACCTTTTGCACTGTAGGAGACAAGCCTGAAGGAACCCTCCAATTCTCCGTTCATAGCCATATTAACAGCAGTCATAGTCAGTTGAATGACTGATGTTTGGTACATATGTAAGGCACTTTAGTTTACACCTTTAAAAACATGATTCACGAACTGATAAAAATAGCACAATGCTGGAAACCCAACTTGCTTGAAAAAGATTTTCAGTTGTCACAACCCAGTTATTATTTACAGTATTACTTTGGTGGGTATGCATGAGACTATATCCTGCAAACACGCACTATATAAAAGTGCAGTGCTTAGGTTAAATAAAAGGCAGATTTCCACTATGATCACTGAATTTTTTTATTCTGTTTGTGACACTTCATAAAAGGGTACAGTTATTTAGATGTAATAGTAACAGTAGTAGAAGCACCGTGGAAGATTAAAATGAATTTAATCTGATTTGAAAAACAATCAGATTTGCTATGTTGATGGTGAAATTTACATATCATATGTTGTTCTACAATACGCGTTTTTTTTTTCCACTTTATAGCAGTGTGAAGAAATACACACACTGCACAGGTTCCTGCCTTTGCGGCTAGATATTCAGTCAAGCAGGTGTTGAAAGCTTCTTTTGACTTGTCTTTCAGATTTCCTTTGTTCCATGCCAATTGCTCTGAATTTACTGGTGTTGATGATAATAATAGTGTTGGGTATCTATTGATTTGCTGTGGCACTCTCATTGTGAGATCACTCATTGAGACATTCATCCTGTTCCTTTAATTAGGGACCGCACAAGTCCCTCTTAATACTGGTACTTGACGGAGATACTTTGAAGCAGCCCTACACTCTGCAGAGAAAAGCACTGTTTAAAATACATTTTATACACACACACATATATATATATATGTATGTGTGTGAGTGCATGTGTGTGTATGTGTGTATGTATATATATATATATATATATGTATATATATATATATATTCACACACACATATATGCGTGTGTAACTGTCAGCACACACCAGCTTGTCAACTTAAAACAGTAGTTAGCATCACTGACTGTATAGTACAAAACCCATATACTAAACAAAGCATACAAATAAAAATAGAATGCTTTAAAAATCATTGATGTATAGAAAGCAGTAATTGTGCAAAATATATATTCTGCTTTTCAATAAACAAGCATGAGGAAGTTTTCAAAAGACTAAGCAAATGAATAAAATATTTACAGTAACGTGTATTAGTCAAGTGCTGTGAATGATCTTTAGCAAATATAAGTATACAAAAACAGCTTGTCATTATGACATTATGTGAAATATTCAGTTTTCCTTCTGTTAATTCTTTGGCACTGCTGCCATTTAAGTGAAATTCACACACTGAACAGACGACTCTGAGGTGGAGAACAGCACTTGTTGTTGAGCTCCAAAATGGATTAATGCCCCGACTTCTGTTATCTCTGTCATGACGAGACACAATTTCCTGTCACATTCTTTCTATGAAGACTTGTGCTCCAATTGTATCAACTGCATCGATAGAGTGGCCTATGGCTATTGCTTGGAGAAATTACCAGTACAATATGCAGGTCACGGACTTAAGAAAGCACATTTAACAACAGTAACCACAAATATTCTGTATCTCTTGGTATTCATGAAATATTGTGCTGAAAAAATATTAAAGCACAAATGCTGCCTTTATCAGTCAGCTAAGTGATAACCAATTGCTACAGTCCACTATTGTCTCATGCATTTAACAAAACTGTGAAAGATTAAGTACAATATAAAACATCTCAGCAGAAAAGGAAAAAAACTGCGTTGTTTTTTCACTCTGAGGCTTTTGATGTATCATGTGCATTCGGTGCAATGTTTTAAATGTTTTAATTTTTTCCTCTTTAAATCTTCCCTCTTATTCTTATGGAACAACATCATTTATTACCTGCATTTTAGTGAGTAGGAGTGTTTCTCTTTATTTTAAATCATGCTCCCTCCTATACATCTTCTGTGAAATTTACTTAATCCTTCGACGAGTCCCAGGGGTCACAGCCTAATCCATATGCACTGAGCAAAAGGCAAGAAGCATCCCTGGACAGGGTGCCAGCCATCACAGAGCACACTTGTGCACACATCCATACTCAGCCACACTGGGCTAATTCAGAGTTGGCAATTACCCTAAAATACTTGGAGTATGGAAGTAATTCTGAAGAATTTAGTAAAAATGCAAAAAAACAAAAAAAAAAAGTAAACCTGTAAAGGGCATGAAAGCTCCACATAAAAATCTTTCGGGCCTAAATTCACAACCAGTCTCCTAGAATGTCTTCTTATATAATACGCTACCGTGGCTGTTCGTTTGTCTGCCCAGGATTTTAAATCACCTGTAGCTCGCAAACGGTTTCACCTATTGACCTGAAATTTGGTACACATATACTACGTGACGTCTACTATCCGCTTTCGGGGTGATGATTTTTATTACTCTTTTTATTTTTATTTTACTGTAGAATCAACTCTCGGCAGCGTGCAGCAAGACAGCCATGCTGCACATGAGTACAGGCGCCGTTTTCTTTCCCTACCACCTTCACAGTCACTTCCCCTGCCTCTTCATATCTTTAATTATTCTTGAAGCAGATTGAAGAATTAAGTGCCAGCTTAAGTGAAAAATTAAGAAAAACACACTAAGTAATTGCAACACAAAAACTAACTTAATCAGTTTTAACGCGAAAACATGCTGACGGAAGAAGAGAAGCAGCGGGCCAGTAGAGTGGAGAAAAGTAGAGCTGCTCAGGAAGCAGCAAGCACATCAACCTCTGAGCAAATGAATGCTAAACGTACAGAGAAAGAGTATGGAAACTATAGGCCTAAGTCAAGTGTATTCACTGCACGCTGTCGTGCAGTACGCCGTTACTGGTATTTTCATAATATCTGACAACACCACAATCATTCTACAACACCTGGAAAAGTACAAAGAAACGTCTTGCTTATTTGTTGTGAAGCTCTTATATAAGACGTACGTTTTCACACTTCTGAAAGAGAAGTTTGGACGGCAATACAGCATTCCTTTGAAAGACTGGAAGTGACTTGACTGCCACATATTATTTACTGAGAAAGTGTCATGTAGCATTATTAATGTGTGGGAAAATATGCATGAAAAGATGAACTGTAAAGAAGCCTTCCAAAGTTACAGTCTTAAATGTATTAAACAATCTGAGTTAAGTTCTGGAAGAAAGCAAAATGACATAACTAACAATAAAAGTGGAACTATTGTTAAAACAACATGGATTAACTTTAATGGTAGTGTTCTGGAAATGCAATATTGATCAACCTAACCACTCCAGTTTCAGGAATTTGATTAGTGTGACATTAAATACTAAGACTCTCAAGTCTTAGTGCCAGTTACTTTTAAAGCGGTGGTAAAATGAGATACTTCTTTTGCCACAGGTAGAAATTAAGAACGTATAATAAAAGAACACATATGGCAGATAAAATTCAGTACTCTAGAAGCTGGAATATTTCATTCTTCGTTTATTAAGCCACTTGCTTTTGCAATAATAATATCTGTGCCCACTGGTAGATTTAATATCATAAATTAATACAATATAAACTTATGCAACCAAATTTGAAAATGTTATATGTACTATACCAAAATATTCAGTTTTATTATCCAATCTTTGATTTAACATTCAGGTCTAGTTCAGCTTTTTTAATTCTAACAGATAGGCAAGTGGAAGTTGTTGCATTCACAAAACAGGACACTTTATACTCTCAAATAGGCTACATTTATGCTTTCTTTTAAAAAAAGCTCCTGCCCATAGGATATAGGAGATATTACTGACTTTTTGATTAACTGATAGATATGGGTGTTTTATATCTACAGTGAAAGCAAATGACTGAAAATCACATTCAGTGTGCTTCTCATCTTTAGTGCTAGGTGTCAAATGTTTGTACCTCATATTAAGTCAGTGACACTGAATACTTCTGAGTAGTGTTGTGTGGTATACCGGTACCAAAAAAGTACTGAAATTCAGAATTTCAAAAACGATAATATATGATACTGGTACGATATTGGTACTTGCAGCTAATGACTGAATACCAGTACCTCGCACTTTCGCCCCGTAATGCCTCCAAGGCAACCCTGCCTCCAGTCTTTGAAGCAATATTTGTATAACAGAAAGCTTGAAACTCCAAGAGGACAATTTCCAAGTTATGTGTATATTAGCGTGCTAGAGGGGGAACAACTCGATTAAAAATTTATGAGCCTCAGATGGACTCTGGTAGAACCGAGAATTAGTGTGGCGATTGAATTACATCTGTATGTGTGCTTTCCAGGGGGACAAAGCAGCTGGGAGCCAGAGGGTATACAGTCCTTCAGTATCATTTTAGTACTGAGGTTCAAAAGCTGGGATCAGGACCAAAGTCAAAATGTTACTGCCAATCTAGCACTACTTCTGAGTGATTTGTGGTGTCTAGAGGTCCTTCTGTCATGTCCCTAACTTTGCCCATTTAAACCCTCACATCATCTCAACAGCTCTTGCCTTCTTTTTTTCAGTCAATATCATCCTTGTTCCCTTTACGCTAACATTTTGGGCATCCTACTTGCTAAACAGTTTGAAAAATGATCAGAGCATAAATCGACCTTCCTAACAATGATGGGCAGTTAATTCTGGCCAAACTCAAAATTGTTTAAAACTTGGTGTTAAGTGATTATAGAATTTAGGTATTTATTTTGCATTTAATTAAAAATATTTCAACTGTGATTATATAAAGATACTGTAACGTGCAGGCACTCTTGTGTAGTAAAGTTTCACTTGCCGGCACAAATTCACTGGTAATATTTAATCCTTATAAATGAATGTTTAATGATGTTAATTACTGTTTTTTTAACAGCTGGAGGACAGAGTCCAAATTGATTTGTTGTATAGCTTCACTGTACAACATGATAAATCAGCTTACTTGAAGATGTATTTCTGCTTTTGCTGATGAGCTATCTGTCGTAACAGGTGATGGACACATTCATCCATAACTTTCAAAACACATTAGTGTCAAAGAAAACAATTAAAGAAGAGGTGTTAAACTCCAGCAGGCTATGTTATGAAATGTAGGCACACACTGCACTAAGCTGGACGGTTAAACGAAAACGACAGCCACTCAGTATCAGTGCTGAACTTCAGGCAAGATGATGGAAGATAAAAGGAATGCACAAGGCAGCAGTCAACTGATACAGTATGGCAAAATAAGGAACAGGAATACAGCTTTTCTTAGCCAAAAGCTTTCTACTTAAAATAAACTGATAAAGGAAATGTCCCATTGAATATTTTATTTCGCACAGCTGTTAAGAAAACAATTTACTTTCATTTTTAAGAAAATACTTCAGTGTTACTGATCATATTTTTGAAACAATAAAAATTAATTCTGCGTAATGCCATGCCAGAAGAAGGCACAGATAGGTAATGAAGCGTTCATCATCTTTTCCACAGGCATTACTTTTGCAAAACAACTAGGGTAAATAAATTTAACAAAACAGGTCTAGATCTCTAATGACTAATGTGCTACAAAAATCTTTTGTTGGTCTGTCAGTGGGAGCAAATGCTCAGTTCGTTTGAAAGACCCAGCTTCATTGAAAGCTGGCAGAAATCCAGAATACTGTAGATGATCACAGGGCCTGTAAAGATGAATACAAGTGGCAGAAGGTCTTTTTTTTAGGAATGGACAAACCAATTGGTGTTACAAATGGCTTAACTGGATACATATGCTCAGTATGAAGCCATTACAAAGCACCAGTGATATCAGCACAAGAAACCTAGTGCATTCCTGAGGTGCAGTGACTCAGGACTGGGGCAGCATACATGTGTAGTCCTTGTCATCTTTTTGCACACACTTTATAATTTACAACTAAAAAATATTTAAATATTTGTATTTTGCTTATCAATTACAAACGATCAGTTACAGACAGTATAGCAGCACAACACAGCATCTTACCTCAAGTGACATGATGTAGCAGCGTGTAAAACAAAGGATGCTTAAAGCTGACAAAATAAAGATGCCCTTTTAATAACACCATTCATAATCAGCTATGAGGAAAATGCATGGCAACCTTGTGTGAATTCATACATAATACGGTGTTCAAATCAGAAATATGTACTGTAAGGAATATTCTGTACAGTACACAGAAATTTTAAAAATATCACGTAACAAGTCACCATAGCTAACTGAAACTGTTTGAAACATGGGAAAAATAAATAAAAAAGTAAGTATCCTATATATTATTTTTCATTGATTAAGAATTAAGAAACTGCTTGCAAAAAAAAAAAAAAAAAAACCCTGTGTATTAATTGACACTGCCGATCTCGGTGAATGTGATGTATTTAATCAACACAGCAGAACATAACATTCTTAGACCCGCTTAACTCTTTCAGGGCTGATGTCGACTTTTGTCAAAATTCAGGAGTAAAGGACGGTAATCAGCTGTAAACTGCAACAAAACTCACCCTTACGTTTTAGTTTGATTCTCTTTGCTAGAAGGAAAGTTACATAGGTTTGTTGATTTAACCTCGATTTCCTACACATGCATGAATAGTGAAGAGCAAACAACCACCAAAAAGGAACTGACATCTGGCGAGAGACCAAAGCGAATGTTTAAAGCAAAATACTCCATGGACGTTTTACATAATTTCGTTGAATAGGACTCTGACTTTTCGGACTCCGTGTATGATGCAAGTGATCTGGAGATGGATATCAAAATCAAAAGTGAGGTACCAGTATCATCTGATTGGTGTCCAGCTGATCGTGGCGCTGAACACTTTTGTGTAGCTGATGCACCTACAGAAGCGTTTGCCTGGTAGGACCACCACTTATGATTTCAAGAGGTACAAACCAGATTGCGTCACATTGCAATCGCCCTGCCACTCACCTGTTGTGTGAAGACAGCCAGGCAGCTGGCCCATCGTGTATTCCTGCTAACCACTGACGTGTCCCCACACAGCCACTGCTGCCAAAGATGCCGAACACATGCCAACAGCAGCCACAGCACATAGCAACAGATGTTTTATGTTGACTTATGTGTGAAACCATTGCTATGTGTGCTTTTCAGAAAACTGAGTTTTTTGGAAAAAATATTCAGCCCTCAAAGAGTTAATCTGATTCAAGGTTGGGGGCTCTGGAAGGACAGGGTGCTAGTCCATCACTGAGCATACTCACACGAAGCCTCATGCTCATCCTGTTTGGATTCAGTAATTCTACTAACCCTCACATTTAAGGGAGGAAACCTGGACTGGGATTTAAACCCTGAATGCTAGATTTGTTAGGTGACAATTCAAACTGCTGCGCCAAAATCTTGATCAGCATGCACAATACAATTAAAAAGGTTTTCTTGCAAAACGTGCTATCAGAGTCATAAACATTTCAAAATATTGACAGTAGAGTGCTAGCATATATCAAATAAAGATACAAAGCCTTGATAGTGATCACACTACTTTGCACGAGTTTAAGTTAATTTTTGAGGCAGTCAAGACCTTCCAACTTCAGTACTTGTGATAAAAGTTTATTTGGCATTACATCGCCCACTGTTTGGAATTACATTCTTTAAATTAAATCTTTGTTTGTGAAGCACACTTATTTACAACAATGACATCCCAACTGAAAACTGTGTTTGAAAAGCTATTGTATTTTTGCAAGCCTTCCATTAACAATATACAGTACAATGGCATCCCACACTTAATTTTGATTAATATAATTCTGTTTTCAATGGCTGACAATACAGAACTAAATGACTACAGCAAGTTTAAAAATGCAGTTAGCAATTTTGTGTTATTCCATCAATGGATGAAATTATTAAATTCAATTGGGTTGACTCCAATGCCTTCCTATTTGTCACTAAATCAACTTCCAAAACAATGTTATGCATTGCGTCATGCATGAGCGTCATAGGGTCATTATCTAGGATTCGTAATACCATTGTGAGCAGTGAGGGGGCGCTGCTGCTAACTGTGTTGTCATCCTTTGCCTTCATAGTTCCGAGAAACTTTAAGACACATCTTGGTCTTGATATTGCAAAGGTAACCACACAACTTACTTAATTAACATCAAACATTCAGGGTTGTGGCTATGTCCCTGTACAACTGAATATAGCTCTTTTGATGCTTAACGTTCAAATTAAGCTTTAAAAAAAACATTTTCCCTTTTGCTCTCAATACGTGACCCTAATTTTGACCTTTTATCCTTACTTGCCTGATGTATTGCCCAACTAATTATTTATGGCAGGAGTCTCAAAATCAGGTCTTGGAGTCTACAGTGGCTGCTGCTTTTTCTACAATACTATTTCTACTTTCTAACTGCATCAGTTTCTTAACTAGGCTTCTTGTTTCTTATTTCTCATCTCAACTTATAAAAGTGGGCAAAATTCAGTTGTTTCTGGGCTACGGTATAGTTTGCACTCTTTTTCCAGGGACTGTTTAAATTCACATTTTTGCTTGTTTTCTTAATTAGATCTTTCATTACTGTGTTTGCCTTCTTGGCAAGTACAAAAATACCCATCAGAATCGCACTTTATGTCTCAGGATATCATCTATTCTCTGACATTATTTAACAGTATATTTAGTGTCTGTAATTCCCTGATTAAAGACAGTTCTCTTCAAAAGGCAGAAAATATTCATTTATTAATTACAGAAACAAGTGCAAATTATATCATAATAATTAGAAAGTAATGGTACATACATCATTGTTAAATGTTGCAGTAATGTGAGGATCAGCATTATTTTAAAAGAAATAATGTAATACCCTTGTACACACTAGTACTGTGAGTGCTGTGCAGAGTGAAGGCAGACCTCTGGGTTTTTCCCAGTTGCTTCTGGGGTCCGTGAAAGGTGTGTTCTTCCTCTTACTCTGTTCCATGCTTACATAGACTGGGTTGTGGGGTCCAGTGGCTGTGGGGCATCTGTTGGTGAAGAAAGATTCACTGATTTTGACATTGCTGATGATGCTCTGATCTTCATGGAGTCAATTGAAAGTCAAGAGGCTGAGCGAGGAGTCTAGGTGTCTGAGCTTGCAAGTGTCCTGAATAAAAACTAAGATCCAGGCCTTTAATGGCCTCTCGGGCACAGCCACCGTCAGTGTGTCTGTCAGTGGAAAGAATGTCAACTTTGTTGACAAGTTTACTTACCTCAGCAGCAACATTTGTGTCTCTGGTGACTCTATGAAGTCAGTAGACGGATTAGGAAAGCATGGGGGTCATGACGTCACTGGAAAGGGGTGTGGTGCTCCCGATATATTTGCAAAAGGACGAATGTCTCTCTTCAGAGTCCTGGTGCTTCCTGTTTGCTATATGGTTGCGAGATGAAGACTAGACTCCTATAGTCTCTTTGGAGAATCCTTGGGTATCGCTGGTTTGACCTTGTGTCGAATGACCGGTTGGTCACAGATTCCCAAACAAACATTACCTACATTGTCAGGAAGCATCAGCTGCAGCACTATGGCCATGTGGCATGATTCCCTGAGGGTGATCTGGCTCACAGAATCCTCCTTGCTGAGGACCAGAGCAGCTGGAACAGGCCAAGGGGATGCCCACGTAACAACTGGCTGCGGCAGATAGATAGACATTTCCAGAGGGTGGGACTGGATAGGGAGTTGCCAACCATGATCCTGAGCTATTTCATCATGTGGTGGGGGCCACAACGTGCTGTACCACTGCATGCTCCCCAATCTGGACTGACCTTGCAGCATGAACACTCAAGAGCCAATAAACAAGTCTTTGTGAAAAGAAATTTGCAAAAGCATTATGCATGCCGTTCTTAAAACCACACATTGAGTTTAAACACCAACAGTATAAATCTAGTATCAACACTTTAATTTAACAGGTACTATAGAATTAGTCTCAGCGTGGGAGAACAAATACAGTGGTCTGTCAGGAGTGGAGCTTGATGTTAAAATGCACAAGTGTCTGTCTTCTCCTACTTTCTGTATGTACAATGCAGTTTAGAAATATCTCATACTGTCATTGGGATGTAGGTATGTCTAGCCACATAAATTGTGGTATTTGAAAATTGCCAGTCAACTTGTGCCACATGTGGTATTCGGAAAATACTTTTAAAATGTTGGATGATAAAATGAGATGTCCGAGTATCTAGTCAAGTAAGTAACATTTATTGTCATCTGCGACTAGGACCATAATGCAACACAGTGCACAGAAGACATGAAGTGCAAATCATGCAATAAAAACATTATATGAAATAAAGTGCATCATTATACCATATTACAGTAAATGCTAAATACAATAACTATGCAAAGCTGTTTAAACACCAGCAGAGTACACAGTAAAAGGCTATACAGGCTTAAGTACTGTATCAGAATGTAACACAGGGTCAGATATCCAGATCAACCTCATCATTGGGCAGTAGCATGTAAAGTTCATTGTTTTTAAAAGAGTATAATAAAACACTCACCAGTATAGGTGAGACCTGGGTGATAATGCAGATAGTCCAACAAAGTGAATGTACAGTGGAGCAACTGTTTCGGAGGTGTTAATGTAGGACAGCAGGTCGCAGGAGCAGCAGGATATTGAGTAGCCTGACATCCTAGGGTAAGAAATTGGTATACAGTCTAGCTGAGCATGCATGAATACTGACATACCATCTTCCACAATAGGGGGCTGCATTTGGCAAAGAGTCCATGGAGGGGGCTTTCCATACACAGCTTTTGTAAAGAATGTACTTGAGAGAAGAGATAGGCACTCCAATTATATGCTTAGCTGACTTCTTCACTATTCATAGTTGCAATTTCAAACCAGTTTGTAATGCTGCTGGTTAGCATGCTTTCTATAGTGCTCCCAAAAAACATTGTGAAGATGGAGGGGGGAAGACTTGGTCTCTTTATCTATCACAGGAAGTAAAGATACTGCAGCACCGTGTTGGAAACCTGGCACTTTTGACTTTCTCAATGGTGAAGCCACAGATCTTTCAAAAGTCAAATATAGTTACTTTTGTTTTGGCAAGGTTGACTTTGATTGATATTATTGCATGAGACTGAAAGCTATTCTGCCTTCTCTCTGTATGGTGACTTATCATACTTGCATATGAGACATTCCACAGTTGTATCATTGGTAATTTTGATGATTTGGTTTTAGACGAATTTGGCAGTGGGTTTTGAGTACGAACTGGGAAAATGGATTCTGTGCACACAAACACTTTGCTACTCAGATAACTCAAGTTAAAGCTGGCCCTAGCTGCTCTGAGAGCTGTCCTGTCTCCAGATCTCGGCAGTGTCAAGGATTTCCAGCAGTGAACGAACATTTGTAGTCAGCCAGGACTTCTCGTTGGCTATTGTGGTGAATGTGACATTATCTGTACATTTGCAAGTATAGCCACTCACAGATGTACTCCCCCAGGTCAGTGAAGTCTCTCAATCTGAGTGCACAAAACAGTACTGTAATGTGAGATGTACTATAGTAGAATTTAATTTGTTCTGTAGTTGAACTCTTTACATTTTTACAAAAAAAATATTCTGGTTATTCCCCACCTGTTATATGTAGTTTTAGAATTACATTATATTTATGTTCTTTTTCTAATTTCTATTCTTTTTTTATTATATATGCGTCACCTTTTAGAGGCTGGTACTGTGTTCATTTGAACATTCACAGAATTTTTTTCATGTGTGCAAATAAATATGTTAGGCAGGAACAGCTGTGGTTACCAAGCCTATTAAAATAAGTATTACAAAAAATTAGACTTTCAGAAAATCCAAACCAATGAAATGAATCTCTCCAGTTACTGAAACCACTGCACTGAACCAAAGCTTATCCCTGAAGCACTGGGTGCAAAGCAGTGACCAATCCTGAAAAGGCTCAAGCACACACCTTCCAAAAGCTAATCAGGAATCGTGAATATTTCTGGGATACAGGATAAAGCCAGAGCATTCAAAGAATAGATATGCAGGAGTTGAGACAATTAGCAAAGTCCACACAGTTACAAAGGTTGGGATTTGGACCTACAGCAGTGGAACTGTTGGGTAGCAGAACTACAGCTCACTGACATAAAATTTTAAATAACAATAAGTGACTGTCTAAGCAGGATAATATTTATCACTAACTATATTGTAAAGCTGAACAGTCTTTGACCGTCACTGTTAATGAGGGATTACTGCACTGTGTGGGGAGTTTACGTTTCTCTACTTTCCACTTAATGTATTTCTTTAGCAAATTAGTCTTTCTTGCCCATGTGCAACTGGGTTAAAGCTATGCTTACCTCTGTGTACCTTGTAAACAGAACTTTGTTTTTTTATTTTAACTATAATGGGCAACATGACTGTTTTTACTTCATTGTTATACTCTACCACAGTTTGAGTAGATTGGGCCTCTTCAGGATTTATTTTTGATTTCATGTATACCCAGTCTTGTTCTGCATTTTCTGTAGTGACTCTACTGTGGAAAACTAAGAGTATACTCTGCTCTGGCTGTGTTTGCATTGCTGTGATTCTGGAAGTGACCGCTAAATGGGATGTAAATCCTTGATTAAAATTACTTTCAAATGAGGATGAGAACTGGGAGGTGACCAGCCACCCACTGGTAGATAGGAAAAGTAGCAAGGCATTGAAAATAGTGTTGCAGAGTCAGATGTAATTCTCAAATGAGACCACATGTCTGGGGAAAAGCATATTAAAACGTTGTAGTGAATAATGGCAAAATCCTGTGCTGTAAAGGCTACACCCACAGGGTTTCTTTCTAAAACATTCACCCCAATTTCTCCAGTCCATGCATTTTTAACCTGCCGCCGGGATTTCAGAGAGAGAGCAAAAGCTACTGAACAATACACTTGATGCTGAGACACAATAATAATAATAATAATAATTCATTACATTTATATAGCGCTTTTCTCGATGGCAGCCATTATTGCACCAGTACACTCACCACATGTTAGCTATTAGATGGTGAAGAGATGAGAGATAGCCAGTTAGAGACAGGAGATGATAAGGGGACTAGAATGGACGAAACTGTGATGGGCAATTAGGCCGGACACCAGGACATTAATAAAAAGCAAAAAATACTGTTATCTATTCAGAAACACAGTAGCACAATGTAACTGAAGCTTAATGATTAATCTGCATGTTGTAATGAATGCTGGGACAGTGAAGACAGACACAAATGCACATGTAGACCACTGCAGCTGCTGGTCTCCACTCATGAGAATTTCCTCTGTCTGTTACGATATCTTTCTGTTATGTTCAATTCAAATCAAAATCTTTATTGTCATTGTAGCAATGAGGCATTGTACAATGAAATTTTAGGTGCAATTTTCCAATGCAAAAAAATAAATAAATAAAAAACACAATTACTCAAATTAAAACTAAAATAAAGAGGGAATAAAATAAGTGCCAAAGTAGTCCATAACAGCAGAATAATGTTTTCCACTCATACATCATATTGCACTTGTCTCTTATCCAATGTTAACTTACAGCTGTATTGTAAACATGACAGTGTAAGATTGACCACTTAGCAGCATTCAGCATGGTGATGGCTGAAGGATAGAAATTGTTTCTCAGTCTTAGTCTTTATGGATCTGAAACGTCTGCATGAAGGTAGGCGTTCAAACAATGCATGTCCTGGGTGTGATGGGTCCTGAAGAATTTTCTTGATGTTCCTGAGGCAACAGGAACTATGTGGTTCTTCTAGTGAGGGGAGAGAACAGCTGACCATTTGCTGGGCGACCTTAATGACCCTGTGGAGCTCTTTCTTCTGTGCTACTGTGCAGCTGGAGAACCATGCACAGAGACAGTAGGCCAGGATGCTCTCTACTGTGCAGCGGTAAAAGGACACCAGCAATTTCTCAGGGATGTTGTTCTTCCTGAGCACCCTCAGGAAGTAGAGTCTCTTCTGGGCCTTCTTCAGCAGTGTGTGTTCCCAGGTCAAGTCCTCCCTAATGATAACTCCCAAGAAACGGAAGTCTGAGACCCTCTCCACACAGTCCCCGTTGATGATAAGTGGCTGGATGTTGTCTGCCTTCTTCCTGAATTCCACGATGAGCTCCTTGGTCTTGGCTATATTTAGGAGCAACTTGTTATTCCTACACCATGTTTCCAGCTGCTCCACCTCGTCCCTGTAGGCGGACTCATCCCCCCCAGAGATGAGCCCTACTACTGTGGTATCGTCAGCGAACTTAACAATGGTGTTACTGTGGTAGGCAGGAATGCAATCATGGGTGCAGAGGGTATAGAGAAGGGGGCTCAGCACACAGCCCAGTGGGGAGCCAGTGATGAGGCTGATGGGTGTGAAGAAGTAGGCAACTCTAATCCTCTGAGTGCGATCACTCAGGAAGTCCTTGATTCAAAGGCAGGTGGAGTGTGGAAGTCTTATGTCTGACAGTTTGGTCACCAGTCTGTGGGGTAAGATGGTATTAAAGGCAGAGCTGAAGTCTATGAAGAGCAGTCGTGCGTAGCTCCCAGATGGGAGAGAAAAGCATGGAGAACAGTGGCCACAGCATCCTCCGTAGACCTGTTTGCTCTGTAAGCAAACTGGTGTGGATCAAGCATGGGAGGAATGAATAACATGAGCTTCTCGAAGCACTTCATAACCACAGGGGTCAGTGCAACTGGCCTGTAGTCATTAAGACTGGTGATGGTCTGTTTCTTGGCCAGAGGCACTATGACAGGGGATTTCAGGGAGGATGGCACAGTGGACTGAGACAGAGACTGGTTGAATATCCTGGTGAAGACCACAGCCAGTTGGTCTGCACAGTCTTTCAGCACGCATCCTGAGATGCCGTCAGGTCCAGCTGCCTTCCGTGGGTTGACAGCCCACAGCGTGCATCTCACCTCGTGCTCCTCCCACTGTGAAGATGGGGCTATTGTTGGTATCTGGATGGGGTCTGGCTGTCTCTGGTGGGTCCACTTCAAACCGGGCAAAGTAGTGGTTCATTTCCTCAGCCAGCGATAAATCACCTCCCACGGCTCCGGGAGTGGTCCTGTATTTGGTCATATGCTGGACACCCATTCACACTTGCCTGCCATTGTTGCTATCCAGGTGTTCCTCGATCTTCCTTAATAGTTTGACTTGGCCTCTCAGATGCCCCTCTTTAGGCTGGCACGGGCTGTGCTGTAGAGTGTCTCCTCACCAAACCTGAAGGCAGTGTTCCTCTCTTTCAGTAGCATCTGGACTTCCGTGGTCATCCAGGGCCTCTGATTGGGGTAGACCCGGATACGTTTATCCACTGTGACAGTGTCGGTGCAGTTCTTAATATAACACAGTACGCTGTCACTAAACACTTAAAGGTCTGGGTGTTCAAAGATGTCCCAGGTGGTCCTCTTGACACAGTCCTGCAGCTGCTGAGAAGCTCCATCTGGGCAAATTTTTACTGTCCTTGTGCTGTTAGGGGCCGTTGTGCTGAGTGGGATGTATGCCGGAATTAAAAACAGTGATGTGTAGTCAGAGTGGCCCAGGTGTGGTAGCGGTGTAGCCCTGTACTTGACGTGCTGTTGGAACTTAGGGAGCACAGGTTTTAAATCCACATGGTTAAAGTCCCCAGCAACGATATACACAGCATCAGGGGGCTTGATTAGCTGACTGCTATTACTGAGGTGTAAAAGTTCAATAGCAAAGTTTGCATTAGCATCAGGTGCTATATAAACAGCGGTAATCAAGACCACAGTAAACTCTCTAGGGAGATATATGGGTCTGCGTCTAACAGTCACATACTCCAGGTTCGGGGAGCAGTGTATTTGTACACCAGTTATTATTTACGTACACACAGCCCCCCTCCTCTGCTCTTACCGGAGTCACTGGTCCTGTCATGGCGCTGTGCAGTGTAGCCTGTTAGCTGGATAGCAGAGTCCGGGATCAATGAGTGAAGCCAGGATTCTGTGATCAACAGAACGCAACTGTTCTTTACGATGTTATTTGTTGCCACCTGTAGCCTCAGTTCATCGATTTTGTTGATGAGAGATCTGGCATTGGTAATAAAAACACTGGGGAGCGGCTAACGCACCAGCCCTGCAGCCTCGCTTTTGTTTTCTCTCTCTGCGCCGACTCCGTCGCCTGCCGTGGGGATGATAATCCATGGAGAGCTGTGACTCCTCACTATATCTGCCGGAATGTCGTGGGAGCGGAGAAACTCTGATGAAACACTCCCCTCACTGCACACTCCGATCTTGAAAACTTCCTGTCGGCTGGACAAGATGCAGGTAAAACAAGTAGTAATACTAGCACACACATACACACTAAACACTGAAACGAAGAGCACTGAGCCGCTGCATCTGTGTGCGCCGCCATAGCACAACTTTTAATTATTGCATCACTTTATGACATAACAGCAGCACACAGAGTTTAGATAAGCCAGTGGTTCTCAAACTGTGGGGCGGGAAGTAACAAAAAGGGGAGCACGAAGATGTGAAAAAAAGAAAACAAGAATCAAAAATATGAAAAAAAACCATCTATTAAAACCAAAACAAATTAACTTAAACTACATTCTGATACAGTAATCCCTCCTCGAGCACGGGGGTTGCGTTCCAGAACCCCCCGCGATAGGTGAAAATCCACTAAGTAGAAACCATATGTTTGTATGGTTATTTTTATGTATTTTAAGCCCTTAGAAACTCTCCCACACTGTTTATAAATATTCTCCGCACAGTTATACAGTAAACCCTTGTTTATCGCAGTTAATCCGCTCCAGACATATAAATGAATTTCCACGAAGTAGGATTCTTTATTTATAAATCTAATATTTTCGCAGTTACAGCATTGAAAACCTGTTTACGACCTTCTAAATACGTTTTTTTAACATTGTTAGAGCCCTCTAGACATGAAATAGCACCCTTTAGTCAAAAGTCTAAATTGTGCTCCATGACAAGACAGAGATGACAGTTCTTTCTCACAATTAAAAGAATGCAAACATATCTTCCTCTTCAAAGGAGTGCGCGTAGCAGAGAATATCAGAGAGAGAGAGAAAAGTAAACAATCAAAAATCAATAGGACTGTTGGGCTTTTAAGCATGCGAAGCACCGTGATAAAGCGGCCACAATAAAGGGAGCAATGTGAAGGTAGTCTTTCAGCATTTTTTAGAGACGGCCCGTATCTTCTAAGCAAACAGCCACTGTGCAAACAGCCCCTTTGCTCACACCCCCTCCGTCAGGAGCAGACAATGTCAGAGAGAGTGAGAGAGACAGAGAAAAGCAAACAATCAAAATCAATACGGGCTGTTAGAGCTTTTAAGTGTGCGAAGCACCGTGCGGGAATCATATCGTTTATCATTGAGGAGTTTTATTTAATATGTAATATGTGCTCTGATTGGGTAGCTTCTCAGCCATCAGCCAATAGCGTCCCTTGTATGAAATCAACTAGGCAAACAAACTGAGGAAGCATGTACCATAAATTAAAAGACCCATTGTCTGCAGAAATCCACAAACCAGCGAAAAATCCATGATATATATTTAGATATGCTTACATTTAAAATCTGCGATGGAGTGAAGCCGCGAAAGTTGAAGCGCGATATAACGAGGGATCACTGTACTAGAAAAATAAATATGGAGTTAGATAAATATCGATAAAAGTTAAGTAGGTATAATAAAATATGCATCTATGATATATAATTAATTTAAAAAGAACAAATTGGTATTAGTGGGTTCCTTTCAAAAAATGTTAGGGGGGCGCGATTAAAACTGTTATGAAAACCCGGGTCGCAAATACGTAAAGGTTGAGAAACGCTGAAATAAGCATTGTGGTCTATGTGTTTACGGCATGTTAAGATTCTGTGGCTATTTTGTCATGGCATGTTTGCATTTCCAATTAAAAATTAATGTTAAATTTCTTTAGTTATTCATTTAGACGTACAGTCAGAAGGTGGATGTTGTGCACCCTCATCTGTGCACCTGCTGGTGTTGGTAGATAGAATTTTTGATTTGGGTTTTTTGAATACTGAAATCTGAATCTCCTGTGGCTATTCATTATCAGCTCTCTTAACGGCAGTCCTTTTGACAGAGTGTGACACACCGTTTACTTCAAATGCATATTTTCAAGTTCATATTTTCATGAATATAACTGCCAATTCTTTCAAATTTACATCAACTCCTAGGCATCATTGTAACTCTGAACAACAGAAAGCACACACAGCACCTGTGACAATGTATTGCTCACATTTACCATTTGCCCATTAATCCTGTCAAATGCCAATGATGCACTGAGTTATCTTTATTTTTAAAATATGTACTGTGCTTCCTGCGCATGCAACACATATGTATATGTCTAATAGAGTTTTTTTTTTTTTAAGAAAGACACTATAGATGGCTCATCATAATCAGAAGCTCGATGTCTGTTGGACCAGGTTAATGAGAGCACCTCTGATCTTTGCAGTTCAAAATCATCACCCCTACTTTAAGCACCATCATCATGAGACGATGGATTAGTTTAGAAATGTGACACTCAGTAAGCGGTCTAACTCTTACAACTAATTTTTAAACAAAATTCACTCATAGTGGTCTCCAGATCAATATAGTATGTCTGGCTTCAGTGAGACTACACTGAACAGATCAAAGTTGAAAGTATGAGACTGTCTCCGCCTACAGTGAAGAACTGTGCACGAGATTGGGACTGTTATCCCAAATAGGGCTGAAAGTTGTTTTGTGTATTTTTGTATGACAACTAACTCCTCAAATATTTTCGTAACATAAAATAATGAACTTTTGTCTCTCACAATGTTGGGTTTAAGTGGTGCGGAAGTCTTCTAAAAAAAAAAATTAGCAGTTTCACTTTAAGCAGTGAAACCCAAATAGCTTAAACACAAGATAATACCTGGGTTATGATGGCTTAGATGTAGATTTAAGACCTTACTTTAAGGCATGGACCAGACTGGAGAGTCTGTTTATCTCTGCCAGTCTATTTTATCAATCTTCTTTATTCAGAATCAAGAGGAACCAGAGCTTAACCCAAGAAGGCAGTTCCTCAGGCTACATTTGCATTAGACAGGAATGCCCCTACATGCCAAATTAATAAAAAAAGCACTGCCACCAAAATTATAAATGACTCTTTTTCTTCTGCTTGCTGTTGTGAGGAATTAGCTGGCAAAGAAAAAAATAGTTTTGCTGCTAAACCTTATTTGTTAGCACTGACAGGGATAGGTAAGTAGTATGGGGTGTCACTCTACTACCATTCACCCTCTGTAGTAGCCCAAAAGGACTTCCTTCACCTCCTCAGTACAAAAAGTTTGCTAAAAACAGGTTGTTTCACACTAACTTGAGGCACAGGCAACATGTCCAGGTAAAATGAGACAAACTGAAAGGAACAAAATCAGTGGGAAATGGTTATCAAAAGAAGAACAGAAGACACAAATAACACAACAAGAAAACTACTGAAAAACTTAGTAAGCAACATCACAAAGACAGTATCTGGCATTTGCTAGTGAACATCAGGGAAAAAGCTAATCTACCATGATTCTGCCCTTTTACATTATTACACAGCCTGGTGTAATCCCAGCAGTCAATGAAGTGATGCTTGCGTAACCTGTAGACTGTTCAGATTCTCTCAGGACAGCGGAGGATTCATTATGGTCAAATCAAGTTGGAGGACTGGATTTAGTGCTCAGTTGTGTGGCTTACAATGGGTCATACCTATGTCTACATTTGTCATAATTTTAAATTCTCTTTTGTAATTGCTAGTGCTTTGCTGGCCATTGTCTGTCTAAGGAAATGGTTCACTTGAAGCAAAAACGACTAGGGTGCAAAACCTCAATGTGTGCACTGGCATACTGTACACAAGAGCGTCACAATTACAGCAGGACATCGGAGTGATCAGATCATTACTGTTATTGGTGATTAAACATTGTGTGCCAAAGTTCCTTTAGCAAGTCATTGTATGCAAACACCTGCAGACAGTCTAAGTAATGCACTGCATTGAGAAATTATTTACATATAAAATAGGGGAAAAAATTAGTTTTGAAGAAAAAAATTGTGAGACCTAAATTGGGACTGATATACAGGAGAACTGATCACCCTAGCAAAGCAGCAATTAAAAAGTTATGGGAAGTGGGGGTTGAAGTATCAGCAGCATTATGTTGGGTAACAAGAAACTATAAAGTATAAATAATTAAAGCAAAAGGACCTTGTTTAATCCCTCAGAGCTTGGATGCAAACATGGAGTAGCACTTGACATAAGTGGTTAAATACTGTATATGCATTTTCTTATACTTTATACCCATGTAAGTATATGTCACAACTCTCCTTCTTCCTACCTTTCGTCCATCCCTTTCACACAAATCCTTGGTCTCCCTTTCTCCATGAGCTGAAAATTCATCTACCTCTTCTCCCTTTTAGGCATCACTTTTAGGGAATTCATGGTAATAATTTCTACACTAAAACTTTGACTTTAGAACCCCTGGGAACATTCTAGCACTCAACATATTGGCCTAGGTTACCCTGCAACTCTGTACCCAAGTACTCCTTTAAAAGGCCAGACAACCTTTGAGTTCACAGTTTATCATACTGAGTAGCATAGTGCTATGTGTAACACAATGGGTGACCCTGGGGATAGTCCATTAGTGCACCTATATTATGGTTCAATTATGTTAGTCTACTGTAAGTAATCAGATCTATTGCAGTCTTTAGGGGGGCACTTTATAGTCAAAGTCTATTTAGAGATCCTACAAAAGTATACTGGACCTGACCAGGTCTCCCTTCACACCGTCCTGACTAAACCCACAATTTCCCAAATGAAAAGATAATAAAATGACATAACCAGAATACCAACATTCATGTTTGATTGCTATAAGGTGGCAGTGCTTACAGAACTGCTGTTATTTTCTAGAATACTAATTCAAGTCAGAAAATGTGTTTATGAACAAGAATTTTAGAATTTGTACAAGTGAAGTCAAGTCAAGTTGGGGAGCATGCACTGGTACAGTGCATTATCACACCAACCTCATGATGAAACAACTCGGGACCCTGGTTGGCAACCCCCCAGGCAGACATGCGGTCCAGTCCCACCCTCCAGAAATGACCCTCTATCTTTCGCAGCCAGGTGTTATGTGGGCAACCCCTTGGCCTGGTCCAGCCACTTGGGTCCCCAACAATGAGGATCCTACGAGCTGGATCACCCTCGGGGAAACACGCCACAAGGTCAAAGTGCCGTAACTGATGCTCTCTCACAATGCAGTTAATGTGCCTCGTTCGGGACTCCATGAGCAACTGCTCACTCGACACAAATTCAAACCAACGGTATCCAAGGATTTTCAGGAGAGACACTATACCAAAGGAGTCCGGTCTTTGTCTCATTTCACTGGATAGCGTCCATGTCTCACAACCATATAGCAAGACAGGAAGCACCAGAACTCAAAAGACTTAGACCTTTGTCCTTTTGCATAGATATCGGGAGCGCCACACACTCCTTTCTAGCGACCTCATAACTTCTAATGCTCTCCCAATCCGTCTACTGACCTCATAGGAAGAGTCACCAGAGTCCTGAATGTCACTGCCAAGGTAAGTAAACCTCTCAAAAAGATCGACACTCTCTCCGCAAACAGACAAACTGCTGAAGGATATGCCCAAGAGGTCATTAAAGGCCTGGATCTTGGTCTTTATCCAGGACACTTGCAAGCCCAGACACTCAGACTCCTCGCTCAGTCTCTCGAGCTCCCCGATCAGAGCCTCCATTGACTCCACGAAGATCACCGCATCATCAGTAAAATCAAGATCAGTAAATCTTATTGGTACTAAGTTTAAAATTGTGTCAATTGCCTTAAAACACACATTTTCAAATTTTGTCATTTCAGACCAAATTAGGTTCATAATGGAATTGGATTAAGCAGATTTGAGAATGGTATGTTTACATATTTCACTTTAAGAAGACAGAAAATTAGCTGATGGACACCAACCCTGTGGGGGAACTAGTGGACTGCATACACTAAATTAGTGAATATAAATCCCACAGTTTATTAAGTCTTTCAAAAAGAAACCTTCAGAATGAAGACAAAAAGCTACTCTACACAAGCAGGAGGTCTGATCATAGAGAAACGGACCTTTGTAACAGGTTGTAAAACCATTTCAAAGTTAATGAACACCCCTTGGAGCTCAGTCCAGTCCACTGAACAGAAAACACTACATCCTTCTTCACAAAGACTATTTGTGAAACACCAGGGAATGCAGGGTGAACTGATGAACATTTGGAGTGGTCAGGAGTATTTATGGCACAGATCACACACTACTGGCCAGCCACTGCATACTGTCCACACAAAAGACTGGTAGGCTTGTGGAAATATTGGTGAAATATCAGTTAAAAACTGCTCTTCTACCAAAAAACTGAAACTACTGAACATGTTTCGGCAAGACCATGTTCCATAGCAGAACTGCTACAGCAACACCATAGTAGCTGAAAATAAACAAAATCAATATACAAAGGGGTCCAAATATAAAATTACTTTATTTGAGTCTGTAGTGCAGTAATAACCATACTTTGCTGGTGTTGAAATCCCATCTAATGTATTCCAATTTCATTCACACCTCTCACTCTGAGTCTACATCCATGATATTATGCTTTTGTTTAAAAGAACTGACATCAGTGTCCATTTTTGCCTTTCATCCACAGTACAGCAGCATTTCCAACCCACAAAAATGAGTATTGCTGACGTTCTCAATAGCAGAATACTTTTAAAAATATTGGCACAGCATTTCAGTGTGGATGGGAGAAAAATGAAGATTTCTGAAAATGCTGACTCAACCATGCTCTGGTTGGTTTGTGCTTATTACATGGCTCATCCCTGAATGGTTACCTTTCATTGAAAGAAAACATATTCCAACATTCTGGGCAGAGAAGAGCTGCTTGTTGTGTTGTTTAACTGTATGCATACAAGTTGCGTGTTATGCAATTTTTTTTTATGGATACCCATACTGCACGATAAACTTGGCAGTTGCTTAGACTATTCATGCACAATGCACACTCACTGTAGTTGTCGCACAATAAATTTCAGGAAACTGACAGCAACATCAGAACACTGGCTTGTGAGACATCTCACATTATAAGACAGCCAACTGAAATTTTTGAAATGACAGAAATTCTTCTGATTATGCAAGAACCCAATCCTAGGATACAATTGTGCATTAAAACCAGTCTCATACTGCATATGAATTGAGGGCTGATGAAGCTGAAATTTGGTCTGTGACTGCAAATTAGCCTTAAAATTGTGTCAAAATAACACAGAGTATGCCCAGTGTAGGCAATGATTACGTCATAAACATTATTGGTCATTTTAGAATGGATGAAAATACTTTTGTAAACAATCTGAAAATGCTAGTGTGAATGGAGATGGTTTTAGTTTTAAAAGTGCTGTTTTTAAATTACAGTACAGTAGTGTGAACGTAGCCTGTGAATGAATATTTCCCTTATGTGTTGTGGTGTCATACATTGCTGTCGTATCCAGAAGTTTTGGATTCACTCCTCAAATAAAAGTTGATAACTGGGTTGGTGACGTCTGTGCTTTCATCAACTACAAAAGAAAAAGAAATAGATTTTTTCTTGCTGAAGCAGAGAGTTGTGTTTTAACAGTTTTTGATAGCTCCATGACCCTCTCTGCCATGGTATGTTTGGTCAAGTTGATGTTTGTGAATCATGTTGAGTCAGACAATCCAATTTTGAAGAAGTACTGTTTTTAAAAAGCTCCCAAAATGTCTGGATGTTTTAGTGATCTGTTCTAAAACGAAGATGCTGAGCTTTATAGACGCAAACTTTCAAGGATCAACCTGTGTGAACATCTGCTTGGATTGAAGAGTTTCTTTAATTTTTTTTTTGCTGTAACAGTTTTATTATCACCTTAGCTTGATGTTTTCTTTCTCAAAACCAGTGTAAAATGGTAATAATGCCACTTTTCTTTAAGAGTTAAGATACATATTTAACTCTCCACTAATCACACACATGTCAACTGGCTAGAGTCCATCTAGAAAGTGTCATTCTTCCTTTTCTTCTCCATTTTCTTTAACTAACAGGAAACTAATGTGGCAGCTGCATTGCAGTTGTATAAAAAGAAAATCATTCAACAATGTAGAAGTTAATTAACAGACAAAAGTCCTAATAAGACATGAATCACATTGTAGTGGGCCTCATCATGTGTGCTCTGGATGATTATGTATCCATGGGTATTGAGTTTGACACCAGTGCATTAGAGTCTTGCCTTTAAATTTCTAAAGTATTGAAGTTTAACTAAATAAAGATGCAATATATTGGTATTTTAATATTTTTAATCATAAAATACATTTCTTCACATACTTTTCAGGCCTGTTTATTTCCAAACATGGTTACAGTGGACCAGAGCCTACCACAGCAGCCCAGGACAGGATAGGAACTAGTCCATCTCACATGCACATCTACACTTACACAGGCACCCACTTATTCATACCATTTTACTTCAGAATTTAAATGACTACTGGTTGGCACCTCTGTAGCATAATATACTGTACAATGTAAAGTATGACAAAAAAAGTTCTGTGTCTAATGTTTGGAGGAGCACAACAATGACGACACCAGGCTGAAAAAAACCTTTATAGATGTGTTATATCACATATAGTATTTTTAATTAACTACATTTCAATTAATGTCTCCTTAGCTTATTGAGATATAATATACACATTTGCATTAAATGTTAGCACTAAAGAAAAAGAGGGTTAAATAAATCTAAAAATTAGAATTGCAATTAACCTTTTCTCTTGAAACAATGCAAACAGGCCTATTAAACCAGAAGCACACTCGAAAGATGCATTCATTGTGTCAGTCATCATGACTTGGCACCTAGATAAATGCAAACTCGTGGAATAATTGAATGTGTAATGTGCTGAAATCTATAAGACATAGTATTTCCTCATGTGGTAACTTTAAATCTTGGAAATAGGTCTTTGTATTCAGTGAAAAAACTCTACTTACTATATACAGCAAGTCTCCCATAATAAATCCTTCGTAGTTTACAGAGTAACAGTGTCCCTGAGTAAAAGCAACAAAAACATCTGGAAGAGACTGACAAGATAACACTCCCTTTTAGATGAGCACACCATGCAACAGGCCAAAGCCACATATTACACTGAAACAGCACAGTAACTACACAGACTATCAAATCACTAAATAATCTACCACACAAGATGGAATTCAAGCACTTCCCCTGCCCCTGTAATCAAAGCACGGTTATAATTAAAGGGGGTGATAACCTTCGAGTTGAGAGAGAGGGAGAGAGAAAGAGCGAGAGAGATCAGACAAATTATAAAGTAATTAAGTGGGTGACTTTGCTTTGGCACAGTGTGATTAACAATAGTGCAGGTGGAGAGGTGTAGGCTGAACTGGCCCTGGCTGACAGGTGACCACAAACTGCCTAACAAGCAAGTAATTACACCAGAAAGGTAATTTACGTGACTAAGTGCTACTTTCACATCCGAATCGGTTAGAATACTCGCAATTAACTGTGGAGGCCTAACAATAGAACATGTGTGCCCTCCTGTATGAGAAATATGCTGAC
>JANRMT010028174.1:160264154-160278773 GCA_026402145.1 Polypterus bichir lapradei
ATATATATCTATATAGATATATATCTATATCTACTGTATATCTATCTATCTATCTATCTATCTATATATATATACACATAGATATATAGAAAAACAGATATATGCAGATCTATATTTAAATATGTAACGGTTAAAGCACACTTTCATTTATATTTTCTGGTTTAACGATTAAATTCAATTATGTCAATTAAACAGTGTTATTCAATGTATTTTTTGTATTAAAATTGGATACATAAATATATTTACATCCTACATCTCTGTTTGCACAATAAATGATGAAAACATTGTCCACTAAACATACTTCACATCATTAATACACAACAAAATTCAAACTACAATGAAATTAATAATAGTAAAGGAAAGGGGACTTTTTGATATAATAAAAATTAAAGATTCCGAAAGTAGCATTTTTCTTCATTTCCCATTCGTTATTAAACATCAGTTTACAAAATATGCATATTTTGCATATTCGGTTAATCTAAGAGATGTAAAAATGGTTCACTGTTCTCATTATACAGCGGTTACTGCCCTGATGTTGCAGCAGAACGCAGCACATTTTTGAGTGTGTAAAATATATTTAAAATGGACGCATGCTAATACCAAATACTTGATTTGCAGCTTGTTTCTGATTTTTGTTCGTTTATTAAAATAGCTGCCCTTCTCAAACTGATTCAGACTTCATTAATAATGTAGAAAAAGCAATAAATCTCTCACCCATTTCAGTTTAAACAGTTCAAGTTCCCTTGTAGACACTTAAATGCTGATACACAAAACCCTCACTATTAAACACTTTTGGTTTCCTTAAAAATTTAAAAATTTTTTTTTCTTTGAAAAAAGTAAAAAAAAAAAAATAATAAAAGTAAAACCTCCAATTTTAAGGAATGGGCAATAATGATTTGGTAGGGCAAAAAAAAAATAGGAAGAAAATAGCAGTATGCTGTAAAAAAAAAAAAAATTAGTATCTTAAAAATCTCATCTACTAAAATAAGTACAAATCTGAAAAAAAGAAATATTAATGATAAAGAGTTTCTAGTACTGAAAATGCATTTTTTTAAATGTCTGATTTCTCATGAGGTGGTAAATAAACATGAAGCAATGACTGATTGTTGCTTTATGAGACTAGAGGGCCATTGCCCTAATGACCTGGCCCTGTGAACAAGGTTCGGCCATTACATAATCTGGCTAAATACCAAGGGACCGTGAGAATCTTTCATCTGTTATTTAAACCACTACTAACAAGTTAATCAGGACTGCTACTTGAAGTGGAAACGAGCAGAGATTTTTTTTTAAAGAGCCAGATTCAGCTATCCAAACAAATGCGAACCACCTGAGACTAGAGCGGACAGGATGTGGGCTACTTATAGTAACCGTGAAGCCAGGAACAAGAATAGCAGGAAAGCAGCTCAAGTCACTGCAGCCTAGGGCCTTTGAAGTCAACCATTTCTAAACTATAATAATACTTCAGGCAAAAATCTTTGAAGGCAGGTTATCCTCTGCAGCATTATGTCCTGTTGTGAACGAATTGTTTCCTTTTCCCTTTGTTTTTTATTTTCTGTTGAAACTGACACTTTTAATTGTTCTCCCTGCAACTAGCAAGCTTGCAAGCTAAAACAAAGCTCCAGCAGAAATTAGTCATCTATGGTCAGGTGCCTCTTAAAAAATGAAACCCACTCCCATGTCAGGTCAGTGTTACAGTTGAATTCAACTGTGCTTCAGTAATACCACTGAGAACCATTTCTAATAGGACTGAATGCCATGTACAGCAATGGCATAGCCTTCCTTTTTCATCATAGATTTGGTTGAGTGATTTGAATCACAGCAGCTCTTGGGATGAATGCTGCAAAGAGAAACAAAATGCAGTCGGCAAGCTGGGATTGGGAATCATCATTTTCCTCTTAAATCATTTTCTTCTTTCTACAACGACCTGTGAATTTTTTTTTTTTTAATCAGACATGATGTCATAGTCTCATCAGGCCATAAGACACAAGAGAGTGCAGTTAAGCTAGAGAACCAGCAATATGCACAATTACAGTAGCTGAGCACAAAAGCTAACAGCAGCTGCGCAGACTGGATACTACTTTGTTGAGCTACTTTTTTTGAGTCCTGAGGTGACAGTCACTGGAGTGATGTAACCAATGAGCCAGCCTGTGGGGTTCATACTGTGACACTAAAATGTTAAATAAGTCAATAAACCCTAAAATATTAAAAATGTGTAGACAGAGTTAGCAAAACAAAAATTAGTATCCACCTCTCCATTTTCTAAACCAATTAACCTATTAATGCATATTAAAATAAAAAAAATTAAACTCACACAATCCAGTTCTTGGTCAAGGGAGAGAGAAATTAAAAACAAACTTACTTTAAATGTATGCATTTGAAATTCCACAAGGAAATATTTTGTGTACTGTTAAGAAAGTTACTTTTTTTTTTTTTAATAATTTTTCAAGAAATACTTAAAATATATAAGGTGGTTTCAAATTTGCGACACTAAGATATCTTCCAAAATTTCAAGAGCTCAACTTGAAAACATGAAAAGTTTATCTTAAAGGAGCTTTGTGACTCATTTTATCTACATGAATAAACTTGCACTGATTATTTTTGCAATTCCTCACTACTCTGAGAAAGAACAGAGGTGCAACTAGGATGACAATGCCCTACAGTAAAGAAGAAAAAAAATACAAAGATGAAATGCAACAAAAAGGAGACACAGAGAGACGTTATCTATTTATCCCAGCTTGCCAAAACTCAGTTGAACTGACGCATTGGAAATAAACTGACAGGCATCTTTAAAAAAATATATCTTTATTCCTTTTCCAAACTTCTGCATGCTTTAATTGCAGATTTACCCTTAATATGCTGGCAAATCCTCTCCTTTTTATGTGAACTCTGGCTCCATGCCATTTGTGCAGATTTACTTGCAATTTAGAGCTAAAATGATATCAGCTACAATAGTGAACAGAGCACATTATCTGCTTTAGCATGCTGCATTTATCGGGTGCTCTGCCTCTGAAGTATTTTCAGGAAAATAAAAATAGTGCTGGAAACACTGTGATAATGACAGAAGTGGAATCTGAGTGTGGGCAAACAGCCAAAGATCGTGATCATTTTCACGAAAGCTTAAGGCAACATAATACGGTAATTACAAGGCTTTTTGGGAAAAGGTGTCATGTTTATTTTAATTATATACTTGTTTTTAATGTTGCATTAAAAATGAAATATTGTTAAATTAAATTAACTTTTGGTAAGGAAATCTGCTATCAATTAAAGTAATTTGAATAAATTAATAGTCAAATTACATAGGTACATTGCGTTTAGGGCTTGATTGTTTACGAATTTGGTGTTAGCTCAGCACACTGAATAGAAAGAAGTGGTGTGCAGCCAGAACTCTCTGAATAATTGATGCTGATTAAAGTGTCTGAGAAATACAGGAACCGAAGCATGTCTAGATAAGACGTATGGTGATTTAATATATAAATCTTGAAAGAAAGTCAAAGGAAGGAGCCTAATGAACAATAAGCAGACACAAAACAGTCAAAGTAAATAATAAAGCATCACATTGATTCAGCCTTAGAAAAAATAAATCCTGCTCAGAGCTGTTTGTGTATTTATCTCTGCTAGTGGCCCATCCATTCATTAATTTTTCAAAGCTACCTCTTCCAGTACAGGACTGTGGGAAGCTGGTAGCACTGAGGTAAAGAAAGGAAACAGCCCAAAGGAAGGAATCAGTGAAGGAAAGAGTCCGACATCCCTGCCCATAGCTGAGTTGTCTGGTCTACATGCCCTGTAGTGGCATAGTTGTCTGGTCTACATGCCCTGTAGTGACATTGCATTACATTCTTCCATATTGGTGTCTCTGTCTGATGCATGGTGTACTGCCCCATAAGGGTCACTGACATGGGCACATGTGGCAGTCCTAGTGTGGCTTATCCAGTCTTCATGCTCTCCTGGTGGTAAACTTCCCCTGGAAAACTCTTTCCAGCTGGGCAACTCTCACAGTGTACTGTACATAAAATGTATTACTGGTGAAGCACAAATTATTTTTTTATTTATTTATACACGAGAATATCAAGCACAGTTCACACACAATGCTTCTACAAACCCGACAATGTATGCAAATGCATAAATGAACGGGAAGCTTTCTTTTTTGTGTGTGGAAGGGCCAATGCAGCGTAGTACTTGACCACAAATGAACTGTCTTTTAGAAAATAATATATAAGTACAGCATTATTGAAATGCTGGCGCACATATTGAATCACAGACATGTACACGGTTTTACAGAAGATGCATGCACAAGCAAATAAAGCTAATTGTTTATTCTTGCATTTGCATACATTATAAGGCATGCTGTCTGTGCATTGCAATGCTTTAACAAACCTTGGAATACAAAGTATAGAGTCAACCTCAATTACACGTGTTGTGCTCTTCATGCAGCTCTCTGTACACTTAGCTTGCTCGGTCCAGAATATGTCGCGTTGTGTGTTCATCTTGTAGCAATGGTCATCAAGGATGATTAGATCCCTTGCTTGTTTGCACCCATAGTTTACTTTTTGTCAAGTACAGGAGGCTGATCGTCTGACTAAATCTCAGGGAAGGAATGAGTCTTACAATGTTGGTATCGAGAATTATGATGGGGAAACGACCGATTGGAACAGGCTTTGTCAGTAGGAGGTGGAGTCTAAGCACAAATGGCAGTGACAAAAACAATAACAGTAGGGAAAGGAAAAATGCAGTCTTGTGGAAAAGGAGAATTAGAGAAGAACAGATATAGAAGAAAAAAGACACCTGCGTAATTCCTGCTGGTGGGGTGAACTGTTCTAAATTCTTTACTATCTGAAAGGATACCATCACAATGCCTTGACATCTCCATTATTTCAGACAAACACATTTCAAATGACAAAAAAACAAAGATTGTGCGTTTTGGACCTTCGCATTTTGCTTGTGCTTATGCCCTTTGACAACCAACTGTAAACCTGTCACAAAAAAACTTCGTGTGATTTTAATTTTTTGCCCTCAAATTTGCTAAACAAATTAACTCAATTATTAAAGCTTGTTTCTGTTAGCTCAGGGTATTAGCTAAGGTTAAGCCATTTCTTTCTGTACATGATTTTGAAACATTAATTCATGTATTTTGTCTCTCCTCAGTGTGACTACTGCAACTCATTATACATTGGAGTTAATCAGTCATCCCGTGCTCATCTTCATCTAGTCCAGAATGCTGCTGCTTGACTTCTAACTGGTACACGAAAACAGAATCACATCACACCAGTCTTAGCTTCGCTCCACTGGCTTCCTGTTCACTACAGGGCTGAGTTTAAAATTTTTCTGTTTGTTTTTTATTTTCTGAATGGTTTGGCCCCCTTTGATCTTACTGACGTCTAATACCCTCACGATTGCAGAGGTCCTCTGACCAGAACTTATTCATTGTTCCAAGTTCTAGACTTAAGCTTAGAGGGTACTGTGCTTAGCTGCCCCTAAGCTTCGGAATAGTCTACCTTTTTATATTAGGCCAGCACCAATTTTTGTTATTTTTAAATCCTGCCTGAAAGCCTATCTTTTTGCCTTAGCTTTTTAAATTTGTATGTGAGTATTTATTTTTGTTGTGTTTATTATGCTATTTTATATATACTGTATACAGTATATATTTGGTGTATTTATGGAAGCTGTACACACTTTGGTAGACTTCTGTTGTTTTAAATGTGCTCTATAAATAAAATTGACTTGACTTGATAAATAATTTTACTTATCTGTGGACCTACCAGACTTTTCCTTATTCAATTTCAATTACATCATTTATTTGGATTTTTTTGATGGTGTGCTGTACATTGTGGGGTATTTTTGCATATGTTAAGTATTGCATCACTGGATGGGTATTTGTTGTACTATACATTATTTAATTTTCATTTTTTGCAATTCCAGTATATAGTAGCAATTTCTTTTGTAATTGCAGTGTGTGGTGTTGTCTGTATGGTGTGATGTCAGCAGAGCAGTAGTGCTGGTTGCCTGTTCTCCTATTTATTTTTATTTATAACCGTAATGTCTGGGCATTGGTGCATCCTTACCCGACGTCAAACTGGTACTGGCTGTGTACTTCGTAAACTGACAGCTTAGCTGCTCTCACACACTTGAAATACTTTGATGTTGGCTGCATTCCAAGTTGTGATGGACTTTTTATTTAAGAGATTTTTGCATTGCTCCCAGACAGGCTTCATTCTAAAAACAGTATTTATTTTTTGGTAAATTTGCTCTCCGTTTGATTTGCTTAATTGCAATTTACATTACTGTGCTTAATTTTGTAAATATCATGATATATAATATTTCTTATATTTCCCGCCTCTAAGAAGATGGATCGTAATAGTATTAACAAGTCAATGTCATAACTGGAGGTACAGGAATTAAATAAACAAGGGCCAGAACAGTGACAAGTAACCAGAGATTTCTTTAACAATAATAACTCAAGGGTTTGTTTTTGTTTTAATTTACCCACAAACTAAGACAGTGCACGATGCTGACCTTTATACCGTCACAAAAATTACATCGCACATTGTTCTAGTCTGGTTTTCCATTCTAGCATCAGCCTAGAATGCCATACAACACAAACAGCAAAACATGCAGACTGCATAATAGAAACTAAATATAGCAGCTGGAAGACTAATCTTCAAAAGCATCCTAAATCCAATAAATTTTCTAACACCTCTATAATACTAAAAATATGCAAATTATGTCAAGCGGTCAAGGAAAAGACTATATCAAATTAGGATGGTGAGGACCTTAATTGTTAGCTTTGGGAAGGATATAAAAACAATAATGAAGTTTGTTGTAATCAAGGACAAGTTCACACACAAGTTCATGAACCACTTAGCCCAAAAACTTACAGCTTTGCAGCAAAGCAGACACACATTTTACAAGCTATCTGTGCTAATGAAGAAAAATGTGTTTTGGTGAAGTGGTTATCATTACAAATGTTTGGAGAAGTGATGCCTTCATTACACCATTACAAGCTCTGATGAGGAACATGTTTATAACATTAAAAATGTAGATGTGTGTTCACAGATGTGCAGAACTGGAAAGACACAGAACCAAATCAAAACAGGAAAATCAGTCCTACATTAAGCTGAGTCATCAGTTGATGTAAAGGCACATCTATCTTTCTTTGGGGTGCTACCTACTGATCTTCCCTAAGAAATGAAATTCGGTCACAACCCGGTATATGCCTACTAAAAAATAAGAGCAATTGTTGTGAGAGCCACACGTGCCTGGTGTGGTTCTTCTGGCATGTTACTTATTTTTTGTGTCTCAGTCAGGGTAAAATAAAATCAAAACTCTAATGCATGGAAAAGTTATTGTGTGGCATCTTTCACATTTTCTGTGACTTTATGCCATGCATTCTTCACAGTTAGCATAGCACCAAATTTGAGAGATGTCGTTAACGAAGAGTTTGGGCAAGTCTTGTCTTAATAGAACGGTATGATCTTTGCTTCTTTTCACTTTATTGTAAATCTGAAATGTTTTGTGAGCAATGCATACAGCAGGTATGTTTTTTCCTTTATTTTATGGGGTAGGATTCAACAACTTTTCCATGATCAGATATCCATGTCCTATGGGTCCACTATGAATTGGAAAAATAAGCAAGAAATGTATTTGTAATGTTTTGCAAATAACAAAAAGGGCAACCCAGCTGGTACCCTGACATTTTCTCTGAAAACAGTGTGTTCCCTCGGTTGACCAAAATATATATACATTTTACTATTTATATTTATGCATACATACACATTTTTTATATATACATAAATAAAAAAATGCACCTATAAATGTATATATATATATATATATATATAAATATAAACATATGCATAAATATAATTAATACACATTGCATCAATCTACACATGCCTACCTGTGATCATTACTTCCTTCAAGTAAAAAACATCACAAGCAGTAACAAACCAAACAGCACAAAGCTACCAAAACACACACATACACACAAAGAACCTCCCTCCTTAACAAGAGCCAAGCAGCAATTAAGTCCTTTATTCAATAAATGCAGACGTTTGAACACCTTATGTTAGGTGCATTCCTGTTTATTCAAAGCAAGCAGTATTCTAAACACACCACTGCATGAACAGTGCAGCAAGCATTGTGGAGTCTTGTGTAGTAAGCAATTCTGAAAAAAAAAATGAGTATGAACTGTAACCCTGAAGATCATAAAAAGCCTGCAAGTGATGACATATCTCAGTAATATACTAATCTGGCACAATGACAATCAGTCAAACTACTCCTAGAAACTGTCACTAAGCAATCACAAATATTACTTGCTGCAGCATGATGCTATTAAGTGAAACTATAATAAAGAATGACACCGTTTTCAGCTGTCAGCAAAGCCTCTGGTTTCATAGATGTTTGTGTGAAATTTCTTACAACCAGGTAGTTGGTCTGTTTTAACTTCTTGACTGTTTAAAATTTAAACAGTTCCTCTCAAGTTGCCCCGCTCACTGCACATGTATCAGCACTTTCTTCTTTAGTTGCTTTGTTGCACATTTTAACCTAAACACAGCTGCATAAGGCAGGAATATAGAAGGTTTTACCTACAAACACAACCAGTCAGGCATGTGCATTCATTTTTATAGCAGATCATTTCATCACACACTTATTTCTTGTGTTTTTTTTTTTTCTTAAAAAGATCCAGATGCAGTAGATCTGTTACACTACTGTTGTTTTTTTATTATTAGTTGTTATTTATTTATTAATTACTATCTAATTCAAATTATTAATATCTATTCACTTACCTATTATTTATTATTTGTTGGCTTGCTTATTTTTTGTATAGTATAGTATTGTTCTTTACCTGTCTCCTGTTTATGTATATGTTGCACCACGGTTCTGGGAAACATTTTGTTTGTGCCATTGTTAGGCTACAATACGGTGTATGGATGGCACGTCAATAAAGCTACTTGACTTAACTTGCAACTAGTTACTCATTGGCTAGCACTGCATTTCATGTGATGCTGACAGTGAAAATTTCACTGCCAGACGTGTACAACTAAAGAATAAAGTTAAAGTGAGTGAAAACATTACCAGAAACAGAATATGTCACTGACTTGTAAATATCCGAGATGCTTCAGAAAGTAGAAATGATAATTCACCAGTGCAGTTTCATAGCCTGCCGCTAAATAATTCCGAGTTACCACACTTGTGGATATGAATATAAATCTAATGATGGAAGGGAGGCCTACAATTCAAATGCTGAGCATGTTCCATTTTAGTTCACAAGAGAGCTTTTCAGAAGTGACTTATTTAACAATATGGTAGTAAAAATACATTTATTTGGGACAATGTCACTATACAACTGGAAGCTTCTGATGTGTTATGTAACATGAGATTAATATTAGAATTTTTATGGACATCTTTATATTATTTACTGTTGTACAACTTTGATCACCATAAGCTTATATTTCCTTGGAAACATTTTATCTCCATTTTGCATGGAACATGAGATTAACATTTTTCTTGGCCATCACTACAAACTACATGGGGCAAGTAATATATAAAAAAATATATAATTTTTGGGTGACTTATTCCTTTTTAATATCGTGTGTTTTGATTGCATGGTTATCCACCTTAACAAAAGGGTTAGTGTTTGCGTCTTTGTCTGTGTGTCCATCCATTTGTTATGTCTCAGTTATTCCAAAAGATGGCACATCACAAACATTTTTAGTAGCAAAATGCATTACATTTGTCTTTCCAATAGATGGCACGTCTTAACACTGCTTTTATGAATCACATACTAAATGGCATGTAACAGAGACATATGCATTGCAAATGTGCAAATGTTAATGCTGAGGGCTACGTCATTTATTTAGATTTCAACCTGTCTTAGAAGGGCAGGATATCTAGTAACTCTTGTAACGTCATAGAGGTTTTTAGAAATTAAATTATACTTAAGAAATTAAAAATAAATACACAAATCTAAATTCATATTGTTCAAAATGCCATGTTACAGAAAAATAGCTTTCAGTGCAAAATGTGGTTTAATGACTGATCGGCCCCACATCTTGTTGGATGAGACTGTTATTTGTTGAACTGTGCTCCCCCTTCATCTTGTCATTTATTAACACCAGTCAGTCACGTCCCACACTCACAGTGGTGCTATAAAAGTCTATGAAACTCACGTAAACCACGTAGCTCCCATAATAAACATTTGAACACAATACACCCCATGTCTCTCACGTAGGCACCCCTTTATCTCTTGTTTCGGTCACGTTCAAAAAATATCCTTAGGGTATATAAACCCCTGGGTCTGGTTAGTTGTGGTATGCAGCAATTTGAACCTCTGTCTACGTGCTTCTCTTTGTCTTGATCCAACCGTCGAAATCACTTGCCTTGTGTCTTTTAAATCTCTATTGTTTAATGAACACTGTCTGCTATGTACTGTATTGCTTTGTAAATCATTCTTTATTGTCTTTGATTGTACACCTGTATATACCTGTATGTTTCTTTTGTATATATTTCAGTTTACAATGAGGTAGGTCCAGTAAAAGCCTTCAAGAAAGCTCACCCCTTGTCGTTTTTTTATGTGGATGTGCCGAGTTGTTTAAGCTCTCTGTGGCCGCATTGCACAGCCAGCGCGGAGTGAGGCAGAAAATGACCAATTACATTTGCATTTTTTTGTTGTGAGGTATGTCTTTAATAACAGTTATGACGAGGAGGGGTGGATTGAGATTGGAAAAAAGACATTGATTATTATTGTCCTAATATTGCATTACAAATGAAAAATGTAAGAGATGAGTACCTCTTGAAATCACCAGAATGAAATTGAATGCTTTTAATTAAAACAATTAAAAAATGTCAACAAAACATGAAGAAACACAGGAAACAAACAGTGGATGCAAAGTCCAAGAAGATACAGTAGCATTTTAAACGTTTATTGCTGGACTTTGATCTTGAAATGCCAGTAGACTTTGCTAACTGCTGTTCATCTTCAGCATAGTTGAAAGAAGCTTGGAGAAGCATCCTGTGGGTGGTGCCATGGACCGCAGGGGCGCAAGCTTGGCAGTGGGAGTCTGAGGTTTGATGGGGTGCCCTGCCAGAAGCCAGAGAGGGCTACAAAGGGTCCAAGCCTAGGAGCAGCATGGAAGGGTGGCTGAACTGCAGTTTAGGCACCTCTTTAGCTGCAAGGACCTGTTAGGTTTAAGCCAAGGAGACGTCAAGTATTAAAGGAATGCACCCAGGCTCAAGTTTTTAAGGACAGTTTCCTGCCGTGTTCTTAAAGAAATATTTATTTGATTAATTTTTAACCTACACTGAAGGTCTTTTTATGGGATTATTTAATAATTCAACATTTTGCACTGCACAATTTTTGGACACTGTTTTGATTTGGTTGTTTTTAATAAAAGCACTGAGCACCTTAGGCACCTACCCCCTTGCTTGTTGTGTGTTTTTCCTCATCTGCCAAGCTTATCCCGGGCATGAGTATCGATGGTGTTAGGTTGAAGAGGCTCCCGAGATCAACTGGGAGTGTGGAGCCGACCTGCACCGTCACATGCATCAGTTTGCTCTGACAGTTTCTTCTTCACAAGTAGTTTAAGTTTTATTTCTCTCTTCTTTGTGTTCTTGCATGTTTGCCTAAAAAGTCCACTTGGTCATTATTTCACAATATAACATTTTTCAAATGTATGCAGAAATGCACAGAATATAACTAGAAGCCAGAAAACCTTATTATACACCAAAAATTGAAAATACGTTGAACTAATTAATCAGCAATCTTTTGAAAAGTAGCCGACCATGACTCTCAAGTTCTTGGCTCCATTCCATGTTAAATACATTTTAAAACAAATGTTACAGTGTTCTATAATTTATCAGCTCATGTTTTATTAAACTAATCTTTCGAAAATCATGTAATGCATGAAGTTGTCTGTATCAAATTAAACAATGTAGAGAACATGGAAATAGCTGTAGCACAAACATTATAATAGCTAATGAGATTTGTACTGTACTGTTTTATTTTCACTTTGCCAAATTACACGCAATTCTCCAAAAGATAAATTTGGTGATTATCAGTGAAGGCAGTACATTTTCATTTTATCCTGGAAGACAATTCAACACATTTTAGTTTGAGAGTACAATTTAGAAAGATATTTGGATTAAACATTAAAATGAGTTATTAAAATTTTTGTTTTAGATGTAATATGTGCATTTGTGTCAGAATTAAGGAATTTAAAAGGGAAATGCGAATGTTTATACTTTCAAGTAACAGCATTTTTAACACTTTATTTCATTTATATATTTCACAGACAATACATATTGGTTTGAACCCATTCATTTACATATAAAGCACAAATATAATGGTTGAGATATAAACATATGTTTATATAAACTGTGTGTTTGTGTGTGCAGCAGAATGTGTGAATTGACTATGAAATAAAATACAACCGTCACCTAATAATGACATGGATGTTCAAGCAATGATGAAATAAATACTAAATCCTGATGCCTGTAAATTCGAACTAATGTATATCTGAATTAATCTACACAGTACATCCCAACTCCCTGATTTAAACCAATGTATATATCTAAACTAATAATTACACAAAAACTGATGAATACTAACAAATATATCTCAACCAACATAGATATCTGAATGGATGTATTCAAACCAATGTACTTGAACTAATATTTATATATATCTGAACCAATTTATATACTCATCAAGCAATCTCTTTCCCTGAATGGTACTCATTAATATAAGCTATGTATATGTATGTGCATACGATGTATAAATACAGTGAGTGAGTGTGTATATTTGTGTGTGTGTATATATATATATATATATATATATGTATATATAAAACTACAAGTGACTTTCAGTAATTATAACAAATTCTGGAAATATATTTGGGTATCTGACAATAAGAACAGGAAAATAAACACTGCAGTTCACAGCATTCTGAGAGAGAGAGAGAGAGAGAGAGAGAGAGGGAAAGTTAAGTATTATAATAAGAAAACATTACCATTGGTGAAGCAGACAAAATTAAACTGAAAGTAAAACAAAAAGTTGACAGTCATTTACTAGGTTAACATGGCAGGAAATACAGGTAGCTATTTGGAACCAAGCTGTACTGTGTCCTGTTTATTTAATATAAGAATATAATGTAGACAATAATATCTGAATCACTTTTTTTAAAAGGAAAAATGATTTAAAGAATCTTAATTTAAATTATTGTGGGGAAAAAAACTCTCTCTTACTATGCCACCCACCCATACTATTTTTTAAAGGCTGGCACTAATTATTATTTTGTAAATAATTTATCAGCTACTTTATCAATTTTTCTTATGCCTGATTTGATTATGTGGATTGTGAAAGCAAAAATCATCTTTTTGCTTTTGGTTTAAAATGAGGGGAGTTAATGTCTGAAAAAGTTATATTTTACATGAAGTTTCATAAATATATGCTAATAAAAGTGTCAATACAGTGACCCCACGGTTAACGCTGCCTTCTCATATTTCCGGAGTGTTGGGCTGGCTCAGGCACTGTCTGTAGATTATACAAGTTCTGTTTGGTGTTTTTACTTTCATTGGGTGTTCCACTTTTCTTCTCAAATACCAAAGGCCAAAGGGTTAGGGACTGGCGACCATATTCATGTTTAGTTTGTGTCCTACTCTAAATTTTGGCAGAACAAGCTTGTCTCTGTGACACTGAACTGACAAGTACAGAAAATGGATGAACTTGTGCAATGTAACTGAATGTTGAGCCATCTGAGCTTCACTCTCTCTCTTAGAATGCTGTGAACTACAGTATTTATTTTCCTCTTCTCATTGTCAGATACCCAAATATAATTCCACGATTTGTTATAATCACTGAAATTCACTTGCAGTTGACAGTTGATTTAACTTAATGTGTGTTAATGTATATAAATGTTAATTACTTAGTATTTGATTATTACTGTAATAGAGTTGTAACCAAGTATAATTGCTTGAGCCTATGCACAGTGAAAAAACAATACACAAAAGAAATAGAATTGAGCTGAATAGATTGCTAAGAAAACAGCTGTTCAGTTTAGGTGGATTATTATTAACGTATATCTAGTAGAAGCCTTTACCCAAAGCATTGAGAAAGATTAGAGTATATCTGAAATTGTCACAGGAGGGCACAGAGGTTAGTGATGTCTAACATACACAATACGTCTTCAGTTTGAATCCCTCTACCAACTTATTGTCTAGGCAGAGTTTTCACATGCAAGATGACACTGAGAAAAATCAGTTACTTTAGATTGCTGGAGAAAGCTTCAGGATGGAGGAAAGGACGAATAATGCATAAACTTCCAGAACATATCCAGCGTAAAACAATTTTTTCATGAAAAAGCCATTACAGCAGTGCAACAAATGCAAAGGCATTGTGCATTATTATGCTACAGAACACTATAGACTTGATAGCCAAGCAGTGCTCTAAATTGTTATAATTAGACATTTCTTATCACAGATTCCATTTTCTCAGCAGTGAATTTACTTAGCATGAGGAAAATTCTTTCATTTAACTGTATAAAATTAGGCGGCTTCAGTAAATTACAGGTAACATTTTATACACACACACACACACATATTTATAAATATATATATATATATATT
>JANRMT010028174.1:160283773-160293883 GCA_026402145.1 Polypterus bichir lapradei
TATATATATGTATATATATATGTATATATATGTGTGTGTATATATATGTATATATATATGTGTATATATACATACATACATACATACACACATATACACACACGTACAGTACATAAGCAACCAAGTGATGCACACCTTTCTCACTTTAAATCTTAAATCTGAATGCCTACACATGCATAATTTCACTAAGAGTTAATTGTACGTTATTTAATCATAGAATTCTTAAATGCTTTTCCATAAAGAATACAGAACTGCACTGCAATATGGAAATTTATATTCAAGATAAAAATACGTGCAAAAATGCTTCTCAATGTTTAAAAAGTACGAATCAGTCTTAAGCCTGAAGAAAAACAGCCTTCTATTATGCACACACATTTTTACACTTCTTTGCCCCTAGTATACCTAATTCATGTATTCATTTCACCCCAGAAAAAATATTTTTTCTTAATAATAAATATTTTCATACTATAATTACTTTACCTGGAAACTTTCTGAATTCATTCTTAATGATTTTGCAAGAAGTGCTGCAGTAATAAACAGTAATTTCCCTCAGTTTATAAAACTATATTTAATATTTATTTTATAAATATTAAGTATGTAAACAAAGACTTAAAATGAAGGTGTTTCCACACACATATGGTGAAATTAAGGTTAATTATTACATGCAGAAAAAATTATTTTCAAAAACCTTTATATGACTTGTCATTAGCAAGAGAAAATATGCAAACCCTTTGGAAATTAGCATACTTGTGTATAGATTTGTCTTAAATATGGTCTGATTGCCCTCTAAATTGCAATATTGAACAAATGCAGTCTGGTATAACTAATAATGCACACATTATTGTATTGTCTTATACATACTGAATACATCATTGGAAAAACTATGCTAACACCTAGGCTGATGAGATCAACAAAAGCTAACTGGTGCCAGGAGTTAGCAAACGTGGAGTCTAGTCAATGAAATTAGATTGGAGGTGCGGTTTAGAGCTACTTTGACCAATAAGATAGAGTCAAACATTTTTGAGTTTGGTATTCACCAGAAGCATCTGCTGATATGAATCATGCCATGGCAAAAAAAAAAAAAAAAAAAAAAAAATTCAGAATGGCCAAGAATTGTCAATCTGTATCAAGCTGAAAACGGTTACAAAGTAATTTCAAAGAGTTTAGATAGTCATTAGTTCATAGTTAGCCAAACTGTGTACACATGGAGATGATTAAGAACTGTGGCTACTCTCCCTAGACGTGCGTACACAGCCAAGATTACTTAGAAGGTGCAATGCAGAATGCTCAGTGAAGTAAAAAAAAAAAAAAAAAAAAACACCCTAGGGTAACAGGTAAAGACTAGAAGTAATCATCGTAGCAGATTAACATACTGTATTCCGTTCATGAGTCTAAAATATGCAAAATATTGAACAGAAAAAAAAGAAACATAGCTTCAACCTTGAAGTTTGCTATTGGGAAAATGGTTTTGAGGACTGATGAAACTAAGGTTGTATTATTCAGTAAGAATATGCAGCAGTATATGTGGTGGCATATTTACAAAAAAAAAACAAAAAAAAAAAACAAAAACAGTGGAAGGAGCATCATGATTTGAGACTGGTTTGCTGCCTTGGGACTTTGACTGCTTATCCTCATCAGGGCCTGGATGGGGTACAAATGAATTTCTACGCTTAGCAAGGTATCCTTCAGGATAATGTTAGAGTGACTGTCCATTAGCTGAAGCTCATCAGAAGTTGGGTGATGCAGCAGGGCAATGACCCTAAACATTGAAGTAAACCTATAACAGAATGGTTTCAAACATTTAGGAGTGGGCTGGTCAGAACCCAGACCTTAACCCAACAGAAATGCAGTGGAATGGCTTCAAGAGAAATGTTAACTCCAGGCATCCTAAGAATATGGCTGAGCTGAAACAGTTCTGTAAGGAAGAATGGTCCAAAAACCCTGCTAAACAGTGTGCAGGTCTGGTAAACAGCTGATGGAAGTGTTTGTTTTAAGATTACTGCTGCCAAAGGAGGTTCGAGCTTGCTTGGTTCGCTTACTTTTTCCACAGCACACAGTAATTGTTTGATGGGATTGTTCAATAAACACATAAAAGATTACAACTGCTGTGTTATTAACTTAAGCATATTGTGTTTGTCTATATTTGTGCCATAGATGAAGATCAGATTACACTTTCTGACCAGTTAATTCAGAAAATCAGTAAATTCTAAAGGGTCCACATACTTTTTCATGCCACTATATGAGTTCTTACGAGCTGTCATGTTTACTTGTGTATACTGCATGGTATTTTTTGATGCTATTTCAAGATTGTGTTTTTGTGCTATTTTCTAGTGGAACTGCATTTGTATTTAGTGTATAACACTATAAGTTTAAGTGTGCTCAAGCAGAATTAATTTTATTGGAGTACCTACACAATAAGCTTTAATATAATTCAACACCATTCAATTTCTGAAAATGAGTGGAGTCAGACCATTGTGTAGGTAATTAGTAGATCTGATGGAGCACAACTGACTAAATTGCCTGGGTACTATGACAGAAGGATCTGTGTCATCAGCAAATGTATGAGATTAGTCTAATGGTTGATCAATGATGTTTAAAGTTTAAATTATATCTTTTTTTTAAAAGTAATTAAAGGGCAAATTCTCCTATCACTGAGTGTACACCGCAAGAAGAATACCTGCCAGAATGTTTTAGGTGAAACAAAATTGATTGGTTGAATACTATTGTCAAATAGCATTACACAGCTCTTATAGTTAGGAGAAGCTTATACAGGAAATGTTGGATTTTGTTTAATAATGTACACAAAGCTTATTCTTTTCCTTTGGCTACTTATATTTCAGTTATTAATACCTAATCCCACTGACCTGTGTCATTCAAACTTTCAAGTTATTTTATGCCATATTAAACCTAATGTGTGCCAAGTGATGAAACGTCTTATTTACATTTTTACAAATTAGTATAAAAAATTATTCTAAGTGTTCACAGTCTATCACCATTTAACTTGGTCTGTTGGAGTGCTACTGCGGCCTGCAATGAAAACCTCACAAATGGATGTGCCTGTGCAAAGCATTACTCCTTATAATGCTGTTCAGTTTATTGTCATGCAACATGAACCAATCCTGTGAGTGCACTCAATACAATATATGGAAAGAAAACAGGTACATGATATGAAGTGCCCAACATGAGCATCTTTATAGATGTCACAGTCATATCTTTTGCCTAAATTGTGATTAACAGCCAAAAGGGAAATCAAATTGGAGGGTTTTATGTTATGGCACATAAAACATCAGTAGTGTCAAATAAATAAATACATACATAAAAACTTTGATACTAATATGTCATGTAACCTTGACTGCTCCTATGCCATTACTTTACTGTATATATTAATTGGTAAGTGCAAATTGGGTGACTGTGCATGACTGCATGTCAGTGAAGGACTGCCACTTCATACAGACTTTGCCTCTGCTTTGCACGTGTTGCTGCTGGGAAAGACCATGGCCCCAACCACCCTGAACAAAATTAAGGAGATATTATATTTAATTTTTATGTGACCCTACAAAATCATCAATTATTTACTTAATCATTATTTATTGATAAATAGGTGGTGTCACACACGTGCAAGTGTGAGTCAACTAAAGGGCCTGAATAATGACAATTCCACGTCCATCCAGGGGGCAGCAGGGTGCACTAACTGTCTTTCTCGATCCCTTGACATCACTTCTGGTCCCTGCCTCTGAAGAAGTCACTTCCACTTCTGGCCCCGATGACATCGCTTCCTCCATTGGCCTTTAAAGCCACCATTTTGTCTACAGTATATGCGACAGTTCTGTTTTGGACTCAGTCTTGTGAACAACTCATAATCTTTAACTACCTATTTGCAGCCAAGGCATATTATACAGGCGTCTGCCCCAAACCTTTATGATGTCCGTTTGTTGTTCTTGTGGCAGTGGTTAGCACTGCTACTTTACAGCTTGAGGAGACTAGCACCTTGACATTGCGGAGATTTGTTTTCATTCCTAAACAGGTACAGAAAATTTCTAGTAAAAAAATCCTTAATCTGATTCAATTGCAGGATGATATCATAAATAGCTACAAGAGAAAGTACAGAAGTAATGGGGATTTGTTTAAAGCAAATAAAATTTGATGCCATAAATTATTCTTTGTACATCCAGCATATATATATATATATATATATATATATATATATATTCACCTTGAAAGAAAAATAATACAAAGTAATAAAATGGAGGGAGTATCAGTAATCCAGTCTATGATCAAACTGTTTATAAAGGCAATGCATTTTTAAATTATATGGTGTCACCAAGCAGGCGAGATAGCAATTCACATACTGCTGACTTTATAAGTTTTATACTCATGAAACATGGAGACCAAGAAATATCTTTGTGCAAAAATTCTTCTTGTGTGTGCCATGTTGTCATGATCTAGCTTATAATTTTCATTTTTTTTCTTGACTGTTCCTTATTCCCTTGAAGTTTTTTCAAATTTTGTTTCTGGGATTTTGGAGATTATATTTATTCTTTATTTCAGTATGTTTTTAACAATGTTGAAAACAAATTACACTCTCCTGACATCATTATTGTGAGGGTATAAAGGTCAGTGTCAAAGGCTACTTAGTCGTCCAAGATTGTAGACCCATCCAAAACATCAGTGTTCATTCTTGTACTTTAGTATTACATTGTTTTAGTTACTAAATCTTTTTGTCCTTGACTGTAAATTTCATCTCTTTGACTGTGCACTGGTTACATGTGTGACATCCCGAATCTCCAGCCACGGGCACCACTCGAATTTGGGAAGACTAGCAGTTCATAACCGAGGATGAATTACAACAAGTGAGTAGACAACACCAGAGCTTAACAGGATCAAAAAGTGCATATTTATTTTGAAATAAGTCTCAATGTGCAAAGTCAGTAGGAGTACAATAAAAATTCAAATAAATAAAGTAAGTAAAACACAGTTAAAACAAATCAGAAAAAAAACGTATTTAAAGTATTTTCCTTAGAGTGGTAATATTCCCGGCAACACATCCTAGTCTGTGAACAGAGGCCCGTTACCCTCATTTCTGCCCGCCAGATGTTAATGCTAGCGACTCTTTGCTCACTCCATTCACTCCATGCTCATGCCATATTGTCTACAGATTCTCAAGCCCACAGTTTCCCTCTAATGACCTCTCATCTCCTCTGCTGACTGTCACCAGACTTCGTTGCGTCAATGAACTTGGACTACTGGGCTCGCTCTCTCTCTCTCTCTCTGAGTCAGTACCTGCAGGGAACTGCTTAAGCTCTATTCTTTCTTCTTCTCTGTTTTTCTAGCAATTACTTTTCACTCTTTATATACAACATTAACCACCACTGCAGCTAAAGCCCATCAATTATTGCATGTCATCTCAGCAAATGACTGTTCAAAGAGATTGCATATGCGTGCTAACATGTTAGTCCCTAGTCGTACCAGCCCCGGCCAATATGTCAGGCAAGTATTAAACAATTTAAAAACCGTTAATATGCCTGGTCAGTGACACGATGTGTCACAACGTGCTGTCCTGCATTGTTCACTGACTACGATTCTGTTTACACACTCAGAGCTTTCTTTGCTTGATTGTCATCATCCCAGTTACACCCTTTGGCTTGTTATTTTGACTTAGCAACATCTCTATGTCCTGTCACCCTGTGCAGTCAGTACTAGTGTTGAAGAGCATTACTTTTAAAAGTAATTTGTTAACTTTGCTCATTACGTAGAAAAAAAATTAACAAAATATGTTACATAGTTACTTATTATATAATGAGTTACAAACAATGCATTACATTTGCATTACAATTTCTTCTATATTTCACTGCCCAGCATTTGTTATTAAATCCTAAACCCAAGAAACTTCAACCAGAAGCACAGCCAAATTTGACCATTTTCTTGTGTTTTAAAAATACTGTAGTGCCCCTTGGTGGGTGCAAACCCAGCACTTAGAGACGCCTGCAATTGCGTCTATCTGCTGCTAAAGCCTTGCGTCCAATGCTGCTGCAATGATCATTGGCTCCCTGTGATCCTAAAGGGCTGCTCAGCACATGCTAGATTAAATGTATACTCATAACTTTTTCCAGTACTTTTTTACTTGATTGGACACTAAGCACGTGTGCTTAACTCTTACTCAGTAGTTGTCACTAGACAACCAGAGCGTGTGCACATTCAGGTACTCCCTCAGCATTAAGCAACGCCTTACCAAAAAAATGCAAAATTTTGAAATAACGCAGCAATTGATTTTGGAGTGGTTGCCATAGTCTTCGGTAGTAACACGTATCTGTATGTTTTTTTTTTTTAACCAATAATGCTGGTATTTTCATTTAAATAAGTATTGCATTGCTTGAATACATAAAGCATGTTACTGTGTCAACACTGGTCAGTACACCTATACTGTGAAAGTAAACACAAAGTTACTATTCCTGTATAATGTGTGAACAAATCCTCCCTTTAATCTGATAGTATTATACATTATAAGTCTAGCACTCAGAATAAACTAAATTTGATTATTCTTCTTCTTTCAGCTGCTCCCATTATGGGTTGCCACAGCAGATCATCTTATTCCATATCTTTTTGTCCTCTATATCTTGCTCTGTCACACCATCACCTGCATGTCCTCTCTCACCACATCCATAAACCTTCTCTTAGGCCATCCTCTTTTCCTCTTCCCTGGCAGCTCTATCCTTAGCATCCTTTTCCCAGTATACCCAGCATCTTTCCTCTGCACATGTTCAAATCAGCACAATCCCGCCTCTCTGACTTTGTCTCCCAACCGTCCAACTTGAGCTGACCCTCTAATGTACTCATTTCTAATCCTATCCATCCGCGTTACACCCAATGCAAATCCTAGCATCTTTAACTCTGCCACCTCCAGCTCAGTCTCCCGGTTTCTGGTCAGTGCCACCATCTCCAACCCATAAAACATAGCTGGTCTTACAAAGTAAAATACTAAAAAGAATTCCAAAGGCTTAAAATACAGCAGCCATTGACACTGTGCTATATCCTGATTAGTTTATTATACGTTATTCACTTTCAACTCATGTTTAATGGACAAATAATGTAATGTCACTTACAGTGTTTATTAAACGTACAGAGCAAGTTGTATTTGAGGTGCCTCAAAGAGGAATAAAAAGGGAAAAAACTTAGCTCTGCCTAGATTTTCTATTCGCTACTTTTAACTAAAAAAAACAAAAACAACATTGGTCATCATGTTCATCACAACTAAAATGTGACTGTTGTCCACATAAGTTAGAATAAAGTGTCTCCCCTTCATAATGCCCTCAAGCGCCGGTGCTTGAGGATACTTAATGTGAACCTGCACGTCTACAACAGTTTCCAGGAAATCCTACTGCTCGCCACTGAGCTGAAATACAATAGTGCCATCAAACAGCAGCAAGTTACAAATGTTGAAGGCATTCAGCTTGAGCTTCAAATCTGATAGAAAATGAACAAAAATCAAGGACATGTAAGAATTCTGCAAAAATGTTCCTTTGTATGGAAAAGAAAAAAAGTACCATATGTACACGTACATCAGGATGAAATGCAAAATGATCAGGGAAAAGAAAACTGATAAATAATGGAGCACTGCTAATGATGATTAATCTTCAAAACAGACTATTATACAATGAAAATCACCATGAGCCACATTTCAAGCAGTATTTATACAACAAGCATATATAAATTATTAGCTTCATTAAATATACACATTTTTCTGTGCAAAGTAACAACAGTGTTTCATGGCTAAACCTTTTACATACAAGAAGGAAGCTCATTAGCAATTTCAACTTTCTCTTTTATGCTGATAGGTATTTTTGTATGATGACCTTCCTGCACAGTGTGAGCTACCATAAAAAAGGCATGAGCCCACCACAAAATTAACGGAACTGCACAGAGTATGCAAGGGCCTTTTATCTAAGGAAGACAGTGATGCCAAAATCAATACTAAAATGTAAGAATGCGGCATTGTTTACACGATCATTGGAGCAGACGGCGTTGGAGGCATTTCAAAATTAATAGTCTGTCCATATAATTTTCATGCACTACTCCATCACTACATCTAATCATCAGATATATTATTTGCTCAATGCAAAAAGCAGAGCAGTCATTTGTTGGGTATGATAGAACACGTAAATATGTGGAAGAGTTTAATGTAGCTAGATAGACTGCACATTTAAAGTCAAAAAAAAAAAAAAAAACTTCTGCAAGGAAACAGTGTAACCTAATAAACATTTAAAGAAAAACAGATGTACTTTATCCTGCCAAACATGAACTCCCAGCACCCCAGTGGTAGAATGAATAAATTACACTTTCAAAGGGAGCAGAAGTCGTAGTTCGTTTCAATGACATGAGTGATTTGGAAATATAATGAATGTGTGTTCATTAGGTATTAATTTATTCATTAAATATTAACTCATATGTCATATAGTTTGAAGCACTGGGTGAATTCTCTTCATTGTGGTAAAGCAGACTACATCTGTGATGTTTATTTTAGAGGTGCTCTATCGTGATGCAGCTGGAAAAAGGGGGAAATAATAAGAAATGTCACTTATAGTGCTGTGTAAGTGAGATGGGCATTTTATTATAAAATATAAAATACATAAATGTACTTAATTTCATAACTGAGGCCACCAAATCCACCTGAAAAAAACAATGGAATGCAGTGCATAACAAATAAAAAGTCTATTATTATTATTAGCATCAAACTGTAAGAAGGTTTTGCATATAGTGCACATCATCACCAAACATTTTAAAGATAAATTATTAACAGTTCAGACATTTTGTCATGTACCAGCCAAAATATAACCATAAAAAAGATCTATTACAGCCCACTAAAACTGTAGTGTAATATGCTTTCTTCCAACAATTAATTTTTACTTTAAATTTTCTAAGCCAAAAAAAAAAAAGTTGCAATAATTCATGCACCCTTCAGAGAAGCCTGTCACTTTCACATTTCTAAAGTTTTGAAAAGAAAAATAAATATTGCTAAGCTGGTCAACTTCTGAAGGTTTTTTTAGTTTTCATTTACATATAATTACACTTTAATACAAGCGTGACAAGTGCAAAGACTGTTAAGTGGTAGACAGCACAGGCTGTTCAAGACCCCCTATGATATTGGATGACAAGATGCAGCACAAGCTCCATCTCCTGCTAATTAAACGAATCAATTAAGAGACTATTGTTGCAACTGTGTAACTGATGTTCTATAGTGGCAATAACAACCCCACAGGGAGGTCTTCTACTACATTAAAATGCTGTCCTCTACAACTCCATCTGATATTATTAGAAACACTTATTTGCGTCTTGCTGTCATGTCAGCAGCAAAGGCAAATTATGGAAATATGTAGACCAGAATGGTCCCAGTATGAGATCTGGTTTAGTTCTCAACCTCAAAGGGGAACAATCATTGCAATTCCTAAGTTCCCTAAAGTTCTTTAATGGAACAGAGATATCCATCAACACAGCAACCACTTAGTCGCAAGGTAAGGGTCACATATTTGCATACTTTCCTGCTAAGCAAATACAGTTTAAGCAGATAAATTATCATATTAAATTTACCCTCCTGAGTTAAACTGATTGGGTTCCAAATTGTTTTAGATAGCTGTCATTAATTCCTTCCATAGGCTAAATGCTCTTTATCCATGAATTTAATTGTTGGTTCATCACGGGTCAAATTAGAAGGATAAAACTGTTGCACTCTATTGAAGTTTAATTTCCAGGACTTCATAATAAGATGCAGTTCTTCAAAGCAAATTTCACTTTGGTTAATGTGCAGTAAGGAAGGCATGGGTAGTGAATCTTGCAAATCATCAGTTATCTAAATGATAAAAGAACTTTGCATGAACGTGATTTCTGGATTGATATATGTGGTTTTGTATTACAAAAAGACAATAAGCAAATGCTCTTTTCATGATGACAACATTTATTAGTGTTTGAGGACTTTTGAAGTATAATGTAGTTTGAATTTATTAATTAACACATTCCATTCAGTGGAAAAATTAGAATGTATCTTTTTATTTTTGCTGTATTTTCAGTTACCATGACAAAACACTTCTGACTATATATATATATATATATATATATATA
>JANRMT010028174.1:160294283-160314874 GCA_026402145.1 Polypterus bichir lapradei
ACACACACACACACACACTCTAGCTGTGTAAGCCCGGACTCGTAGAAATTATTGAAATCGGCAGGAAAAAATTGAAAAGCAGAGTCGGCATTTTCGTTTTGCGGACGTGCTTACCCTCCTTTGTCAGCGGCTAAGTGAGCTTCTCTCTTGTTGTCATTCCTCGGCAGTTTCACTTTGGCAACGGAGTCACTTCCTTTTGGCTTCATGCTGTAGCCTCATCCTTCTTTCTTCTTCCGACTCGTTAACTTGGGGTATATACATACACACATACATACATACATACATACATACATACATACATACACACGCATACCCTTTCATGCCACCAAAACAGCTTTGACCCTTCGATAAATGGACACAACAAGACCTCTGAAGGTGTCCTGTGGTATCTGGCACCAAGACATTAGCATCTAATCCTTTAAGTCCTGTAAGTTGTGAGGTGGTGCCTCCAGGGAACAGACTTGTTTATCCAGCACATCCCACAGATGCTCAATTGGTTTGCGATCTGGGGAATTTGGGAGCCAAGTAAACACCTTGAACTCTTTATCATATTCCTGAAGCCATTCCCGAAAACTTTTAGCAGTGAGGCAAGTGGGGGTTGGGGTATGCGGTCTGCACCAATCTTTAGGTTGGTGGTGCATGTCAAAGTAACATTCACATGAATGCCACAACTAAAGGTTTCCCAGCAGAACATTGGCTAGAGGATCACAGTGCCTCTGCTAGTTTGCCTTCTTTCCATAGCACAACCTACTGCTGTCCCTTCCCCAGGTAAACAATGCATCCACATAATCTAAAAGAAAATGTGATTCATCAGACTAGGCCACCTTCTTCAATTGCAACATGGCCCAGTTGTAATAACCTATGTAACCCATTGTAGGTATTTTCAGCAGTAGACAGGGGTCAGCATGGGCACTCTGACTGGTCTGCAACTATACAGCCCCATACTGTACCAAGGCGAGACGCTCTGTGTATTCTGACACCTTTCACTCATGGGCAGCATTAAGTTTTTAAGCCACAGTTGCCCTTCTGTGGGATCGGACCAGGCAGGCTAGCTTTCACTTCCCAAGCGTATCAATGAGTCTTGGTTGCCCATGAGCCTGTTCACCAGTTGTCTTTCCTTATATCACTTTTGGTGGGTACTAATCACTTGGAACACCCCACAAGACCTGCCATTTTGGACCCAGTTGTCTAGCCATCACAATTTACCCTTTGTCAAAGTTGCTCAGATTCTTATGCTTGCCCAGTTTTCATACCTCTAACACATCACCTTCAAGGACTGACTGTTCACTTGCTGCCTATTTTATTCGACTGATTGTCAGGTGCCACTGTAACAAGATAGGTAATGTTATTCACTTAACCTGTATGTGGTTTTGAAGTGGCTGATCAGCATATCATTCATATATACATATACACACACACACATACAGAGTATATTATTTTATACTCTGCCTCTTAAATTTTCAACAATTAATTTAAATGTTATTCAAAAAGGAGGCAAAATTAAACTGATGCTAAACTTCATACTCTCTGGTTATGATTTGGCAAGTTGTAGAGGAGCTGGTCATTATAAAAGAAATGAGTGAAGCAAAGCAAATGACACAGTCAATAAGTACATACAGAAGCCAAAAAAACAATAGGTTTGGGCAGAGAAAAATATTGGTAAATTATTTAAAAGCAACCTAGGCTTACACGTTAGATTACAAAGATAATGAAATAATGAGCTCTAGAGTTCATCTTATCCTCATTTAAGCTCTTGCAACTAAAGAAAAAACTATTTCACCGTAAACTAAATAAACTGCATACAAATTACTGAGAAAGAAAAAAAAAATTGACAGCATCTCCTCAGACTTCATGTTCCTAAGCCTCAAGCACAGGTATCAGATGGCTGCACTAACCTTTGTCCCTTATCAACAGGTGGAAGCAGAACTGTGTTTACAATCTCGAGTTAGGAAATCAACTGAACCATTTCATCCATGCTGATGCCCTTGTGACTGGCAGAGTCACTGTAATTCAAATCAGCAAGCGACTAAAACCGTGTCGACAAAAAGGTCAACGAAGTATGTGCTAAGTAGAGGCATGCTGCTGTAGATCTAAACTGAAATCTGCTATCTAGACAGGCCTATAAAGAAGACATGATCGGCGGATTCTTCATTGAAATATGAATGTTACTGAAAATCTAAATATCAGGATATTAATAATTCATCAGCAATTTAGCATTTCTGAATGAAGACAATATAAAATTATATCAAGTCACTTAAATGAATGGATTTAAAATAAAGCAACTGTTTTAACAAAACAATGTTCCCCTACTGTATATATACACAAATCAAAATGTATTCATCTTACTGCTCTGACTACATTGAAAATTAAACATCACACATGTTAGCTCTTTCATTTTTCCTCTGTCTTCCAAATAATGCATACAGTAATGCTGTCATACAAGTGGCAGCTTCAGATCGCTCCACAGCTTGATAGCTGTCTATACAGTGAGGTTCCAAACAGGAACACAATCTAATCAGCTGATCATAGCCAAGAGCAATTATTATGGATGTTCAAAAAGCTGTAAAAACCTAAAATTCAAATACTTAAAAACATTAACAGTAGCACAAATAGAAATAAATTAAAAAAAATAAAAAAGGAATTTTAACCATTAAAATGACTGTTTTAAAATATGCCCCACAATCCCCTTGTTCACCTTGCCACTTGCCATTTCTGATGATCTCCAGTGGCTGCAGGGAAATGGCCAAAAAAAAAAAATTTATATATATATATATATATATATATATATATATATATATATATCTGGGGGTATAGTTGGGCAAAAAAGTGGTCAGCAAATGACATCTCATTAATAATAATAATAATAATAATAATAATTCATTTTATTTATAAGGCACTTTACATTTGTAGTAAACCTCAAAGTACTACAAAAAACAAAACACAACAAGATAAAAAGCAATTTTGTTAATATGCTTTCCTAAATAGAAAAGTCTTTAACTGTTTTTTAAAACAGCCCACAATCTACTGTGTTCTCAGGTTCTCTGGTAGGGCACTCCAGAGCCGTGGAGTAGCGACTGCAAAGGCTTAGTCACCCATTGTATGAAGTTTGGTCATAGGGGGATGAAGGCGATAGGTATTTGCAAGACGAAGGTTTCTTATAGTGGACTGTAATAAAAGAAGTTCCTTAAGGTAATGTGGAGCATTTCCATGGATACATTTGTGAGTGAGCAAACAAGTTTGTATTCAATACAGAGGTGAAGAGGGAGCCAATAAAGTGACCAAAGGTTTGGTGAAATATGTTCATATTTCTGCACCCTCATTAGGATCCTTGCAGCACTATTTTTGATTTGTTGCAGCTTTTGAAGGCTCTTGCTGGGGATCCCGATGAGGAGTGCATTACCATAGTCCAGCCTGGAGGAGACAAAGGCATGAACCAGCTTTTCAGCATCACAAAGGGAAAGGCAGGGACAGAGTTTGGGTATGTTTCGCAGATGAATGAATGCAAATTTAAAGAGGTGATGGACATGTGTATCACATGACAAATGGGAGTCTAATTTGACACCCAAATTAGTAACAGAAGGGGAGAAAGTAATGGTATGGCCAGAAAAGGAAATACAATTTACGGAGGAACGAAGTTGATGGGGGTTACCAATTAAAAGAGCTTCAGTGTTGATGCTGTTCAGCTTAAGAAAGTTCTTGGACATCCAAGCCTCAATCTCATCCAAGCAGGAGGAAAGAGTTGATGAAGGTGTAAAAGAAGTCAAATCCAGTCTCACATAGAGCTGCGTATCATCCGCATAGCAATGGAATGAAACTCCATGCCTGCGGATGATGTGACCCAGGGGTAGCATATACATATTAAAAAGGGTCGGCCCAAGGACTGATCCTTGTGGGACGCCACAGGTGATAGTGTGGGTATGAGATTTAGTATTCCCCAGGGCCACATACTTAGCCCTATCTGTAAGATAGGACTCGAACCACTCCAAAGGAATGCTAGAAAGTCCAATTATATAGTGAAGACAATGGAGGAGAACATTATGATCTACCGTATCAAATGCAGCTGTGAGATCCAGAAGTATAAGGAGTGATGCAGAGCCCTGATCAGCGGCCATCAGGAGGTCATTGGTGACTCTGACCAGGGCTGTCTCTGTACTGTGAGAAGATCGGTAAGCAGATTGAAATTTTTTTAAACAGATTGAATTTTTTGAGGTGATCCTGAAGCTGAGCCAAAACAACCTTTTCCAAAACCTTAGACAAAAATGGAAGGTTAGAAATCAGATTATAGTTTTCTAACACTTCAGGATCTAAAAAGGATTTTTTAAAATGGGGTGTAATTATTGCAGTTTTCAAGGCCAGTGGGACTAAGCTGCTCTGAAGAGAGTGATTAATGATATCAGCAATAAGAGGGCTTATGTCTGATGCATTAGCTTTTACCAGAGGAGTAGGAAAGGGGTCCAAAGAACACATTGAAGGCCTCATCCTCTATTACAGGCATACGTATGAGGATTGAGTAAATGATTTATCACAGAAAAAATTTGTTTGGAGTTTTCAGGACTGTTATTCATTAAATTTGAATAGTATTGAGATCTGACAGTGGTCAGTGCTCTGGAGTAGTTTTTTTTGGTGTTCTCGATAGGCTAATTTGTGGCCCATTAAACTGGTTGCAACAAAATGCCGCTCGAGGGCCCGCCCAGCTGCTTTCATCTGTCGAAGCTGACTTGTAAACCACGGGGCAGATTTTACAAAATTACTCGTGATTTAACTGGGGCATGGGTCTCAAGGATGTTCTGGAGCCCATTGTTGTAATAATCATCAGTGTCTTTTCCTTTTTGACTGTTGCAGACATAAGCTACTGGTGTGTGATTGCATAGCAAGAAGAAACGTGCGCGAAAGGGTAGAGCAACAGTGGTCCTCAAAAGCTAATCTAAAACCTGTGACCCCCAGAGCTCTGGCTTCACACTCCTAGAAAGAAAGGTGCAAGGAGTTTTCAAAAAGGAACAAAATGATTGCCAGAGAATTCTTGAAAAACTGTTTCACTTTATTTTCACCTTTTCCATTAGTGGAAAAACAGCTAATGGAAATTGAAAATAAACATTGCACCTCATTCATTTTTACTACATTTCTAAAGGCTTTGCTCATTATTTTTAAAATAAGGGAAATAAATCCAGCTTAGCATGTGAGGACAGATTTGATGCAAACTGAAGCAAAGTAAAACAAACCTGAATACTCTGATAAATCCAAACCAAAACTTCTATATGAAGCAAGGAATATACAAAGGAAACTAACCATTTCAAAATTAAGCTTTCAAAAATTGGAGATATTATATACTGTTTATACAGTTCAGGACTGGCGCCACCATTAAGGCAAATTAGGCATTCGTATAGGACACAGATCTCGGGGGGGTTGGGGAGAAACTCTAGAAAAAAATAGAAATAAAGAAGATGATATTCAAGCTTCCTATTACAAAATGAAATGTCACAGAATCATCAAATTTTATGAGGTGCTGTAAGAGGCTGGCATTTGGATGATATAATTAAGCCAGCACAAATGGTCACGGCTGTTATGGTGCACTGGCTGCTTAGATAGGCGCAATTTGAGGGCTAGCCCAAGTAGGTCAAAGCTGATTTCTGAATGGGGCAAATTATCGTTATGTACGTGAATTAATATGTTAATGTAAAAACAAAGTATAAAGAATCAAGGGATTTGAGCAAAATCATAGTTCAGTGTCATCCTCTGTTGAGTATAAATTATGATCTTTGATTCTGCCTCAACACATCCTTTCATATGCTGCTAGAGTGATGACGACACAAGGATGTATTACTAGGCAACACTTCAAAGAATATAAAGAGGACCTCTGGGTGCCCCAAAGTTTTTTCTGTATTCTTAGAGGGGAGTAGCATAAGCCCACAGAAGGTTTCAGCCAAAAGAGGTTCAGAGTAATGATCAATGAAGGAGCCTTGATTTTGCCAGGTATAAGAATAATACAAACTAGCCAACGCCCACCATAGCATACGGCGGTGTAAGAATAGGAACAGAAAACGGTGTGAAAGGAATTCAGAAATCAAGAAGAAAGAAATACTTCTTGAAAGACACAGTTGTGAATAGGTATTTTGCTGGAGACGACAGATAATGAGTCAAAAGATCTAACCCTAGAAAAAGCCACGTATAACTGACCATGGCTGAAGACTGGTTGTTGCAGATTAAAGCAAATCTTTGCAAATGTTTGTCCTTGGGACTTGTTGATAGTCATGGAGAAGGTGAGTCTGAGTGGGAATTGTGTGTGTTTAAATTTAAAAGCGTGACTGGTGTTGGAAGGAAGGAGAGAGATTCTAGGAATGAAGATTGTTTCAGAATTTTGGATAGTGATCAGTTTGCACTCAATAATCTCCCCGCTCCTCTCTCATGACCCCATTTGTATCACGTCACCGCCGAAGTGAAAGGACACACGGTCAGGCTAGATATAGGGCGGTGATGTGACGGGGTTTGAAGAGAAAGTAGGACGAACCAGAAGAGAAATTATATATATATATATATATATATATATATATATATATATATATATATATATATACACACACACACACACACAGCATAAGAGATAATAGGAGTGTCCTACTGAGAAGCAGAGTATATGAAAACAAAAAGGTTCATCAAGAACACTGAAGGAGTCAAACACCCGCAATTGTGCTTGAACTTGCAACATACAGAATGAATACTGAATACACACGTGTCCTCATATACAAACATATACACCCTGAAATAGAATATTTTTATTACTAAGGTCATCAATACTACAACAAAGATGCCTATAACATTGAACTATGCTGCTTATCTTATCTAAGCAATTATATTTTTTCCTCATTTTCTAGAATTTGCTTTCCACAGATCTGCCCATGATCTGAATGTTATTGTTACTTTGGAAGATGTTTTTTTCTGTTACATTTATTGTATATTTACTACATTTCTATTTAATTTACCATATTATTTTTTACCTTCCGTTCTGTGTGGAAAGTACAAAGCAACGTCATATTCTTTTCATAGTAAAGACACTTTACTGATAACGGTTATTGCTAGGGGCAGCACAGTGGTAGTGCTGCTGCTTCACAACAAGATCACCAGAATTCATGGTCTGGCTGCTCCCTGCAAAGAGGCTGCATGTTCTCCCAGTGTCTATGTGGGTTTCCTCCTACAGCCAAACTACATGCGGGTTAGGTGGACTGGAGATGATAAATTGGACCTTATACACACTGAAGTGTACACACCCTGCAAATGACTAGTGCCATGTCTAGAGATTGTTCCTGCATTTTTTTTCAATACTTAACAGAATAAGCTCTAGCTTCCTAGTGACATTGCTCAGGATAAGCGGGTTTAGCTGATGAATGGGTGTTACTGTTAAATATGAAAAATGTATTAAATCTTAACACTCCTGTGAACTTTTATGCACAAATTTAAATGTGCAGTAATAACATTGCAAAGTGAAGAATAAGCTATTACAAATAATTTAGGATTAGAAATAGCTTTTAAGTCCTGCGCACAAACTGGAGGATGATCACATAGCTTTGTTGCTTTTTATCTTTCTTGATATCGGTTTGTATTAATTTTGAGATCCACAAGTAATATATATTATTCTGATCTTAGATTCAATATTGGTAATTAATGAAAAAGTGCGTTCTGATATTCTTTGGGAACAAAACCAAGATATAGCTTTAAATGTACACAGCAATATTTTGCATACTTTGCACAAACATTAAGTGGTAAACAGTGAGCTAAGAGAAATCATATGGTGAAATTTCTTTTGTTAATATTACAAAAATTGCCTAAAGATTCACTAAGGTAAAGTTAATAGCACTGATTATTAAGGAGACACAAAAGTAAAACTGAGATGTAACAGTGCAAATTCAAAACATTTACAAATGTTATGTTATGAAAATGGAAAAAAAATACTGTTCTTGAAGTGTTAACACGATAATAATGACTCCTAGATTTCTGACAAAGCCATGTGCTAGTGCCATCACAACTAATTTTCAAATGTGAAGGTCATGTCTCTGATCTTATCAGTAAAATGTTTTTCCAAATTAATTTTAAGAACATTTTTTGTTAAACAGTGTTTAACTTCTGCTACACGATTGTAAATCTGTGAGAAATCTTTAGAACTTACAATACTCAGACACACAACTGTATTACTTGCATAACAGTGATACTCTTTCCCTTTTTTATTATATATTTCATCTATGGAGAACTACAATGACGGGCTAAATGTGTAGGGCTTGCATATTAAAGATTTCTGACATCAGTGAAAAACCATAGAACCTGTAGCAGGAGAATACATCAAAATATAATTCAATATATTAAAATGCCTTTCAGCACTTTATTTGATAAGGAAATAAAAATGCCTGTACACTACGTGTAAGTTAATTGCCTAAAATATCTAAAACCTAAACATCTAGCCCCTTGCTACACCAGTGAAGATGGAAGATGTATTATTTTGGAAGAAAATTACAAAACCATGGAATAACTTCACTGCAGAAATATGTTTTTGGTTTAAAGAATAAAAGTGTAATCAAGACCCTCTCTAAGGTCTGACATAAAAGGCAAAATATGGTTACTGAAGGAATAATAATGACTCAGAATCAGAGTTTGAGACAGTGTCAGATTCTGTATTAAAATCAACATGATTCAAATTCAGATTTCAACAGAAAATAATCTGAGAATTAGGTATGACCTAATCCTTCAAATCATTTTTGAGCCAGTTAGGTTTCAGAGAGCTACAGCCCATGTAGACAACCCTCACTCATGCACGTGCAAGAACTCAATGGGTCATTTCAGAGACACCAGACTTTCTTATATACTTACATCTAGAATGGGGGGAAGAACACAGGAGAACCAAGAGGAGACCCCTAAATGAACAATGGGAGAACGTCCAGATGCAACAATTCAAACCTAGGACTGTGGAGCATCAACAAACCAAGGGCAAGGGTTAGAGTGTTTGTGAAAAAGTGTGTGGACCATGCAGTGTCTGGTGGCAGTGAGTTCCCAGATTTGCTTTTATCCAGTACATTAAAAGTCTATCTTGCTATATTAGGGTTTCAAAACAATACATATGAGCTATTTATTAACAAGAAGTAAACTCGCCAAGAACATAAACCTACCCAAAGAACAGACAGACAAAACTTTGAGATTGTCATATTTTTTGAGTTACCATTCCTTTTTAAGTTATTACTTTTAATCACAATCGTGAATATTTCAGCAATCAATTAATGCTAAGTAAATGCATTTTTCTAGCAAAAATATTTTTGTACAAGCAATAACAGCAGCATATTGATTTCAGAAATCCCTTTCATATGCTAAAATTTGCCATTTGCTAATAATGTTATACAACCACAAATGCAAAAAAAGTTGTGACACTACGGAAAAGGCTAATAAAAACAAAAAGAAGTGACTTATAAATTTACTTGACTTGTATTAAAACACAAACAGTACAAAGACAAGGTACCTCATGTTTTACCAAATCAGCTACATTGTTTTCTGATTATATATATTTATTCCAAAATTAATGCCTGCAACACATTCTAAAAAAGTTAGGACAAGGCTAGTTTAGGACTTATGATGTGACAAGTTGAAATAACAAAGTGACGTCAAACAGGTGAGACAAGCATGTTATGATATACAGTGGGATGCAAAAGTTTGGGCAACCTTGTTAATAGTCATTATTTTCCTGTATAAATCGTTGGTTGTTACGATAAAAAATGTCAGTTAAATATATCATATAGGAGACACACACAGTGATATTTGAGAAGTGAAATGAAGTTTATTGGATTTACAGAAAGTGTGCAATAATTGTTCAAACAAAATCAGGCAGGTGCATAAATTTGGACACCGTTGTCATTTTATTGATTCCAAAACTTTTAGAACTAATTATTGGAACTCAAATTGGCTTGGTAAGCTCAGTGACCCCTGACCTACATACACAGGTGAATCCTATAATGAGAAAGAGTATTTAAGGGGGTCAATTGTAAGTTTCCCTCCTCCTTTAATTTTCTCTGAAGAGTAGCAACATGGGGGTCACAAAACAACTCTCAAATGACCTGAAGACAAAGATTGTTCACCATCATGGTTTAGGGGAAGGATACAGAAAGCTGTCCCAGAGATTTAAGCTTTCTGTTTCCACAGTTAGGAACATATTGAGGAAATGGAAGACCACAGGCTCAGTTCAAGTTAAGGCTCGAAGTGGCAGACCAAGAAAGATTTCGGATAGACAGAAGCGACGAATGGTGAGAACAGTCAGAGTCAACCCACAGACCAGCACCAAATACCTACAACATCATCTTGCAGCAGATGGAGTCACTGTGCATCGTTCAACCATTCGGCGCACTTTACACAAGGAGATGCTGTATGCGAGAGTGATGCAGAGGAAGCCTTTTCTCCGCCCACAGCACAAACAGAGCAGCTTGAAGTATGCTCAAGCACATTTGGACAAGCCAGCTTCATTTTGGAATAAGGTGCTGTGGACTGATGAAACTAAAATTGAGTTATTTGGGCATAACAAGGGGAGTTATGCATGGAGGAAAAAGAACACAGCATTCCAAGAAAAACACCTGCTACCTACAGTAAAATATGGTGGTGGTTCCATCATGCTGTGGGGCTGTGTGGCCAGTGCAGGGACTGGGAATCTTGTCAAAGTTGAGGGACACATGGATTCCACTCAGTATCGGCAGATTCTGGAGACCAATGTCCAGGAATCAGTGACAAAGCTGAAGCTGCGCCGGGGCTGGATCTTTCAACAAGACAACGACCCGAAACACTGCTCAAAATCCACTAAGGCATTCATGCAGAGGAACAAGTACAACGTTCTGGAATGGCCATCTCAGTCCCCAGACCTGAATATAATTGAAAATCTGTGGTGTGAGTTAAAGAGAGCTGTCCATGCTCGGAAGCCATCAAACCTGAATGAACTAGAGATTGTTTGTTAAGAGGAATGGTCCAAAATACCATCAACCACAATCCAGACTCTCATTGGAACCTACAGGATGCGTTTAGAGGCTGTAATTTCTGCAAAAGGCGGATCTACTAAATATTGATTTCATTTCTTTTTTGTGGTGCCCAAATTTATGCACCTGCCTGATTTTGTTTGAACAATTATTGCACACTTTCTGTAAATCCAATAAACTTCATTTCACTTCTCAAATATCACTGTGTGTGTCTCCTATATGATATATTTAACTGACATTTTTTATCGTAACAGCCAACGATTTATACAGGAAAATAATGACTATTAACAAGGTTGCTCAAACTTTTGCATCCCACTGTATAAATAGCCTTCAAAAAAGGTCTAGTTCTTCAAGAGCAAGGATGAGTCAAGGTTGTTTCAAAGAAAAAGCTAGCACTTTGAAGACAACGTTCCACATACTCTTTACAATGCACAATGTAATTAAAAGATTGGAAGACTCCAGTCAAATCTTGAAACGTAAAGAGCAAGGCCAGAACAACTTTTGAATGTGCATGATCTTCGATCACTGTCTTAGAAATTATTACATGTTTGTAATGGGTATCATAATATGGGCTCTGGAATATTTCAGTAAACCTTTGCCAGTCAACACCATTCCTCACTGCATCCACATTAGGAAGTTAAGCCTCTGCTATGCAAAGCAGAAACCATACATCAACACTGTCCAGAAATGTTGACAACTTCTCCGGGCTCAGTCTCCTCTGAGATGGAAAGTAGCACAGTGTAATTGTGTTTTGTGGTCTGATGAGCCAATCTTTCAAATAGTTTCTGGGGAAAAAAACAGCCATCTTGTTCTCTGTGACAAACAGGAAACAGACCATCCAAGCTGTTATTGTTAGGTCTAAAAGCTAGCATCTTTCATGGTATGGGGGGTGGGTCACTTGCTTATCTCTGAGGACACCAATAAATGCAGAAAGATATGTACGAATTTTGGAGCAACATATACTGTCATTCAGGTGCCAACTTTTCCAGGAATGTCCCGGCATTTTCCCACAGATCACATTCTGCCCGGATTACAAGTGCATGTCTGTTTAAGATGAGTGTGGGTTCTATAGGGTGGCCTATATTAATGACTGAAAAGACGTTATTGTCAGGAAACTACCAACGTTATTATCAAGTAACATAATGGAACATGAACACGAAGTACCTTAAATGGTTTTTCATCCCCTGTTCTCCATGGCATGGTCTGCCCTCCATATCGATACACACCTGAAGAAGAACCCATCTTTGAAAGGCATTTGCCACAAGACCTGTGATGGCATCGGTACACACACTCCTGGGCATACCCGCTCCCTTCGTTTGAAAAACAGTACTGCTGATGTCAAATTTCGTGTTTATTCTTGCAATGGTTAGCACTGGGGCCACTGCCTCCAAGCTCAACTGTCATTCTCCGTTTCACCACCGCATAGTTGTTTGTTGTGGAGTAAAAATGCACACAACATACCCACTGCTCTAGCGACAATCAATTCGCCGCTGTTCTTTATTTGAACACAGTAGGAGTTGCCCATTCCAGCACACATTCTCAGGCTACACAGTGATGACATTTTCGATACTCTTTTCGCGCAGTAGTTTAAATGCTACAGCCTGTGAAATGTCATATACATAAATATGGGCCACCCCGTAGATTGGCCTGCCTACAGTCCTGACTCTGACTGAGACTGTGTGACACATTGTGACAAACAAACTACTCAACTACTCAGCTAAAGACCTGATTAATGGATAAGTAAGGGAAAATTCTACTTCTTAAACTTAACCAACTTTTCTCTTCGGCGCCCAAATGCTTCATTAAGTGTTATTAAAAACAATGGTGATGTTACACAGTGTTAAACATTCAAATGTCCCAACATTTTTGGACTGTGTTGCATTCATTGGATTTTGGATTTGATAACTTTCCTAATCCCCTAGAGGAAATTGTCTTTATGCATTACCTTTGGAGGCCAGAGCATAGTGTCATCCATTATACAGTGTCCCTTGAGCAATTCTCAGGTTAAGGGCCTTACTCAAAGGCTAAATGAAGGAAGATTCCTTTTGCCAATAACAAAACCTGAACCAGCAACCTTCCAGATGCTAGCACAGATCCTTAGCCTCTGTGCTACCACTCCTCCTTCGACATGAGTGTGTTTTTAAAAACTAAAAAAAAATCACAAGGCAAAACATCAAGTAATGTATTGTTGTACCATTTTCAATATAGCACATGTTGAATATAGTTTACAAATCAATCCTTTTTTGTTTTTATTAGATTATTGACAGTGTATCAATTTTTTGGAATTGGGATTGTATTTAAAATACTTACGTATTTAATGTCTATGCATACATTGTTGTGAGAAACAATTCCCCCATTCAATTAGTTGTATTTTGCGTGTTTGTGACAGTGAATCTCCAGAGACTTTTTTTTTATAGTTTGTAATACTTGAAGCCAGATATAGTTGCTAGCTTCATTTTTGTTAATTTGCTTTTGAAGGTATCCAGCTCGTTTTTGCTACTTTTAGTCTTAAACAGTCGCATTCACTTTTTAAAAACACTTTTTACTTTCTATACCCTGTTTAACAATGAGACGCAAGTTATGTCATTAAGTTTACATTTTCATAAAATATTTAGAAAGAAATGGATGAGTGAAAAGTAAAGGAATTACTACTTTGCTCCAGGTCTTAAAATCAATGTGACGCCATCTTCATAAAAGAAAAATTAAAAATATGAATGACTTAAATCAATGAATCAGAGATGATTTGATGTGGCCCAATGACAGCACTAGTATGAAATAAGTTCTCTTCATTCATGATTGGCCTCTAAGTAAGAACTTGGGTTGGAACAAATACCCTCCTGGACTGAACTCGAGGACCCTTAGTACTGTAGAGTGGAGTCTGAGGGGAAAAACACACTAAGGATTGATACCTCTTTCATTTCTGTGTTGTATAACAGAATGTTAAAATTCAAGAAATTAGGGAAGTTTATACTATGAACAGAAATGTGCAGACATTAACATGGAATTCAGAACAGAAAATATTAATTCTTAGTAACCAGCAATGCTAAACTGAATTAAGCAGGTCTGAAATTGTTATTATAAGCTGCAATGTGCCAGAAGAAATTCTCAGGCAATGTTTCCCAAATGACATGGTAAAATATCCTGTCAGCTCTTCTTTGGCTACAGGAACATGTGACTAGAATCCCCCTGGGAGCTCCTGGCACCCCTGTAGACAAAAAAGACCATTTGTGACCAGAAAGGGGATTCCTGGCCTAGACTATCATTGGAGTGAAGCCTCACTAGTGTGTGTGTGTGTGTGTTTGTGAGAGGGACAGAAGGTGAGGGAAAGTGTGCTTGTGCTAGAGAGGTGAGTACAGTGGCTAAGTCAACCCAGCTTCTAAACAGAGGTTCAGACACCATAGAAAGACCAAGACTAGCAGTGGACCAAGACCAAGACTGGATGGTGCTTTGCAAACTGAGAAAAACATTTTATTTGCTTCTTTTGATGGCTGCGACGACAGACAAAAAGCAGCACATTCTTATGTTAAATTACATTTCATTATATTTGTCTCTAATTTTCACAACACACTGACATTATATAAACTTTAAAGATCAATTCAAGTAAAAGTCTAATACCAATGTTAATAATATCACCATAAAGCACTCCAAACTGAGTCTAATCTTTAAAATGTGCCTTTAGCTGTGTAATATTAACTATCACAAACAGTCGCACACCTTGTGAATCTTGCTGAATCTACATCTAACAGTAGAGAACCCCATGTTTAATGCATCAGATAAGTGCATTTATTTGATTAAAACATTACAGGAAAAACAGTATTATTTCAACTACAAAAGTAAACCACAAATGACAGACGTACACATACAGATACAAGACAACAATCATCCTATTTATTTGTATAAAGATAATTGGAGGTTTAGGTCATGTACTCACATATGTGCATAATCCCTCAAGGTTAGCCCACCTTTCCATTATGAGTACTTTAAGCATAGAAAAGGTGTTATTTAAATAAAATGCCCCATGTCTGCTTGAGTTTTTCTCTGGGGTCTTTGGGTTCCCTCCCATATCCCTAAAGATGTGCAGTTTAGGTTAACTGGCAACTCTAAAGTTGCCCTCAGAGAGCATGGGTGTGTTCATGAGCAGGCCTGTGATGGACTGATATCCTGTCCTGCATTGTTTCCCTCCCCTACCCAAAGTGTTGCTGGGATAGACCAACAGTAAGCAAGTGCAAAGTATGCTTTTCCTGACTTGTATCCTGACCCACAATGCACAGGTAACATTTTGTACTGTGCCTGGAATTAAATCTGACCTGCTACTCTGTGCTGGGTGCATGAAGGATGGGGCTTTTGGTTCAATGAATTGTGCTTTAGACTGGCTGTCCCCATCTCCATCTCTATAATGCTGCATTTCTTCAGCCAAAAAGTTTACAAATCGAACAGAGGATTTCGATATGCTAATAATCATCCAGAAGAACAGCAGAGATGACAGTTAAAGGACAGTAAGCAGTTGAATATTCCAAGTTTTGCCTGATAGGCCTAGTCTGTATTTTGTTAAAGCATTTCTGTTTAACATGTCATTCAACTATCTATCCATCCATTATCCAACCTGCTATATAATCTAACTACAGGGTCACGGGGGTCTGCTGGAGCCAATCCCAGCCAACACAGGGCGCAAGGCAGGAAACAAACCCTGGGCAGGGCGCCAGCCCACCGCAGGACATGCACACACACATACCAAGCACACACTAGGGACAATTTAGAAACGCCAATGCACCTAACCTGCATGTCTTTGGACTGTGGGAGGAAACCAGAGTACCCGGAGGAAACCCATGCAGACATGGGGAGAACATGCAAACTCCACGCAGGGAGGACGTCATTTAACTATTTGTTGTAAAAACATTTCAAAAACACATTTTATATTTTGTTAAAAATTAGTTTTAATGAGAAATAGCACACAAATATAAATTAATAATAAGTAATAAACATAAGGTTCCTTTGCTTTTATGTCATGCACATCAATTTTTTGTCACTCTGCTGCTATAATGTTTTTTACATCTGGAAAAATTAGTGCAATCCAGAGCAAGTGAAATATAGTATAAGCACTTCCTTAGGAATATTTATGGACACCAATGATGAAACAGGGACAGGAATTTGCTCTGCAGAGGTCATATGAGCAGCAAATGAAAGCTATAAGTAAAAACTGCACTTGTGTCCATTTTATTTTCTGGAAGACATTTTTCCACCTATCATCTGAAACTACTATATTGACATCTATGTATAAAGCATTATGTTTCTCTTTTGTAGAACCTTCCCATGTGTTAGCATTCTTGTGTGCTTTGTAAAGTGCCTTGTGAGAAAGGTGTGCATTGTGAAAAGTGCTATTTAAAATAAAGATCAACTGCCATTTGCTCTCAGAACTACCAGCCCCTCATTAAAAAAAAAAATCAAAGAAATATGGACTGCAACTTAGGGAAGAATTAATGGAACACTGATGTCTTTGTACATATTAAAGATAAAGCCATTCGTGTGATCTACAAATAAAGCCCCAAGTTGGGCTCTTCTGTTTTCAGTGTCATCAGCTGTTTAACAAACGTTAAGCACAAAGACAGAAAAAAAAAACCACAGTGCAAATCATCTACTCAATTTGTGCAAACATATTCCATAGACAGTCTGTGATAAGATTAATAGATTAGATTAATGACAGTTTCTGATAAATGTTTAAAACTGAGTTGGTACATAATAACAACACTGTGGTTTGAAGAAATCAAAAGATAGTCCGGTTGATACCCAAGAAATAATTGATTTAAACAAGCAGTAAATATTTTACGTATTAATATTTAACAGCTAAACAAAACAAAATATTAAACACACCACAAGGATAAACACAATCTGACATGGCTCACTTACCACTGTGCCTAAATACTGAAGGTTGACATTTCCTGAAGCATCTCTAGACAGACACTGGGAGAAAAAAAATAAATGAATGTCAATAATGAACAGTAGAAAGACTGGAAAAATTTAAATAATAATAAACTCCAAATTAAAGACAGTAAAATGTTATCACCACTTATATGAATAAGAAAAAATACATAAGGTTATAGTAATGTGTTTTTTACAGATACACTAACAGGCAGATCCCAGTCAGTCAGGCTGGGGAAGAATATTTCCAAAACAATAACCAGAAATACAGGAACCCCACAAGGATGTGTTTTGAGTCCCATGCAATACATGCTCTTCACTCGTGACTGTATTGCTTCCCAGTATAACATCAGCATTATTACATTTGCTGATGATACCACCATCACTGGACTGATTTCTGGAGAGTGACAAGTCAGCGTACAGAATGGAGGTGGCTGGTATTGTGAAGTGGTATCACGACAATAATCTCTTTCTTAACACCAGCAAAATGAAGGAGATGATTATTGACACAGGAAGAGAGGACAGCATCTGCCACTGTACATTGGAGAGACTTAGGAGTAGAGAGTGGCCTCATTTAAATTTCTTGGTATTAACATCTCTGAGGATGCCACTTGGACCTTCCATGTCACAGAGCTGGCACAGAAAGTCTGGCAGTGTTTGTATTTTTTTGAGAAGGGTGAGGAAGTTTGGCATGCCAAGCACCATCCTCAGCAACCTCTACAGATGCACAATTAAGAGTATCCTCACTTACTCCATCACAGTCTGGTTTGGGAACAGTATAGCATGGGACCAAAAGGATGTACAGTGGGTGGTAAAATCGGCACAACTATTATTGGAACTTCCTGCACTAGAGGACATCCATAACACCAGAGCTCTCAGGATGGCCTATAACATTATTAAGGAGACAACCCACCCACAACATGAACTGGTCATACTGCTACCATCAGGGAGACGCTACAAGAGCATAGCAGCTAGAACATCAAGGATAAAAGGCAATTTTCTCCCTTATGCTATCAGGCTTGTAAATAAAACCCATCCACTGCCGCTCAAAACCACAGGCTAGCTTATGTCTGGAGAATGGACGGCCTTCAAGAGACCATATACCTGCAGAGTTTACACTGAATCATTAATTTATTTGCATGTGCAATCTTACTTCTCTTTGTTTCTGCATTTCTTTTGCACCTGAGTGTTTTTTGTTTATTGTTGTGTATCCTTGTCTGTTGTTGTAAATTCTTGACTATTGCTGAAGGACTCACAGAATAAGATTTTCATTGTACTGAGTACAAATGACAATAAAGTTGAAGAACCACTTAACACCAAATGAACACACCTGGGCCTCACCCAAGCTCTAAAACTTAAAGTGTTTTATAGCCAATAGATTTTTAAACAGAAAAAGCAAGATTTCTCAAAATATTTTAAGATACTGTTAAGTATTTTATCATAGTTATTACTAAAAATATGTAGTCTACTGTTTAAAAAAAAATAAGATTTTACTATTTAACTTACATTATATAAAATATAATTGAACCATGAAACTAAAGTTTCATCAGTAAAGCCGAGCCTGTTTTTAAAAGTTAGAAGACCTTGTTGGACCTCAGAGAGGAAAACATAACTACTGCCAGCCTATTTTTGATCACAGCCCTAGCTAGATAACTATTGTTAATAGGAAAGCAGGTCATGAGCAGTCACAACAATCTGAGATCATCAAAGAAGAATGAAGGAAAAATTTGCCAAAGCCTGACACATTACAATTATAAATTATGATAAGAAAATAAGGGGACTAAATTAACATAAATGTTGACATTTTAAGTGTATGAAGGAAATATGGATATACATGTCTCGATGAAACTTCCACATATTGTAGCCAATTGATGAAAACATTCAAGAACACTGCTTTTGTAAGCAAATGTTCCTCTATTAATGCCAAAAGACACAAACCATAAACCACAGTAGATACTGATCAGCAGTAGATCTTAGCTGGGTCAAGGTAAAAATACAATCAACTTGCGTTGTTAAAGTATACCACGAATGTGAGAGTCGGCCGAACCAATTGTGATGATGCCACACAGCTGCCTCTTCTAGAATTCTCATGAGTTGCTCCTTCTACACATACATAACAGTATAACAAATACCTCTTTAGCAGACCAGTTTTGTTTCAATTCATAATTCAGACATATTACATGTATATAAGACATAGAAAGATAAATAACTTTTTACTTTAACAACACCATACTATGGGGTAATTTTATTCAACTCAGTCTGTTAGGTTGGTTCTTGCATTATACAAGTTAAGTGTGCTCTTGATTATGTGTCTAAAGAGAGAATTGGTCACTCCAGAGTCTATTTAGGTGTGTCATAGCAAATATGGTGGTAAATACGAACAGTATCATTTTCAGTTTTTACTTATTATTTAAATGTAGAATTGAATTTGTAATTGAATTCTACTTTTATTTTATGTGCTTTTTCTGCTAATCATTGGCAAAAATAAATATACCAAGAATTCTAATTGTTAACACAGTAGTATATTTGGAAAAAAATAAGGCACTGATGAAAACTAAGGATGCAGCAAAATCTTTGGAATATTTCTTCATTCATTTTATGAGATGGAGTATTCCATAATAAAGTCAATGACAGCAACAGCCAACCCTTGAAGCGCACACAAGAAAACAATCAGTCCCCTTGATGGGGCACCATTTCTCTCAGGACACTGTGGTCTATGGCCGGCTTGTCATCACGGACAGTACCCCCAGGCCACCAGATGGAGCTCTCCCTGCAGCATGGAGGTGTCCCAGCAGGGAATCATGGACTTTGGAGTTTTCCCCTACAAACCTGCTGGATACCCCAGGGGCCAACAGAGGACGCTGCAAAGAGGCATAAAGAGTCATATATGCCCTATAACCCGGAAGTGCGTCATAGGCAGAGCGACAGCAGATGTGACGTACTTCCGGGATGAAGAAAAGGACTTTTTATCTGACCCGGAAGTGATAAGGATCACATGAACTGGGGATTGGAACACTTCTGGGTCAGGGACTTTAAAAGGACTGTGATAGCTCCCAGACGGTGAGCTGAGCTGGGTGGAAGGGTGGCAACGCGTCTGGGAGTGGAGGATTGTTTATTATTGTGATTTGGATGAGTATAGTGGAGGAGAGGGTGCTTTGTGCACTGTGTTGTAGAAATAAAGTCAACTTTTGGACTTTTACCTGGTGTTTGGAGTCTTGGACAGGGGTTCAAGGGAGCGATAGCGCCCCATATCTGTCACAACACATTTACTCCAACAATGACAAAGACACCAATAAACATGACCTGTACACCTATGGAAGAAGAGAGAAACTAGAGCAAGGAGAGAAGCTCCTGTGAATGAAAGAAGGCGCAAAAGAAAACATGATTCATTAGTTCATGTGCTAGTGCTTGAAGTAGGAGTGTGAACTAGCCAGTCTTAACGAAGCACCTCATGCTGTGGTGATCTTCATCATGAACCTCTCTCTCTCTATCTATCTATATACTAGCAGAATACCCGCGCTTCGCAGCGGAGTAGTGTGTTAAAGAAGTTATGAAAAAGAAAAGAAAAAATTTTAAAAAGTAACATGATTGTTAATGTAATTGTTTTGTCATTGATATGAGTGTTGTTGTCATATCTATATCTATCTATATATATATCTATATATATATATATATATCTATATATAT
>JANRMT010028174.1:160315274-160332771 GCA_026402145.1 Polypterus bichir lapradei
AATACCCGCGCTTCGCAGCGGAGAAGTAGTGTGTTAAAGAAGTTATGAAAAAGAAAAGGGAACATTTTAAAAATAACGTAACATGATTGTCAATATACAGTAATTGTTTTGTGAGTGTTATGATTGTTGCTGTCATCAAGGATTTGATTATCATTATTTCTCTCAATCAGGTTTGTATTTGTAGGATGTGTTGTGTTCAAGTTACATTCCATGTTTGTCAATCGTTGTAAAGATAACAGGTTTCATTCATTGATTCGTTTCTTACTGCATCAATAAACAGCTCGTCTTCCTATTTATCTGAGACGTGACACACTGCATGCACGGGTTTTTTTTTTACACTGTCTTCCTTCAGCGGGACATCGACTTTTTCCACCGGGTGCTTTGTTTCCGCAGTAGCTGCACTTATGAATATGCTTGTATGTATCACACGCTTCATATTTTTTTGCTGCCTTTTCAATTGTGTAATTCGTTTTTTGTTCAGCACTCTTTGGAACTGTTGCTTTTTGTCTGTGCACTGCGTCATTTCACGTGAGCCGCTCGGTGTACATGCATCGAAGCTTCTCAGCTATGCTGGTGCCATCTCGTGCGATGTCCACGGCTGTATTTAATGTTAGCTAAGACACGGCACTTAAAAGTTTCTCTCGCAGTTTCGCCGAGTTTATGCCAAACACCACCCTGACCATCTCATCTTCCTCTGCATAAGCACAGTCCTTCACCTGTGAATATTTAGCGGCAGTGTTTCTATTGGATTGCCGCTGACGGACGGCCTTATATGGGCAGGCACTAAATTACGTGGGAGGCGGAGTTACATCGAGCAGAAGTCTATTATAGTCTAAGGACGAAAAAATAGGTTCCAGTTATGACCATTACGCGTAGAATTTCGAAATGAAACCTGCCCAACTTTTGTAAGTAAGCTGTAAGGAATGAGCCTGCCAAATTTCAGCCTTCTACCTACACGGGAAGTTGGAGAATTAGTGATGAATGAGTGAGTGAGTGAGGGCTTTGCTTTTTATTAGTATAGATAGATATATATGCGATCAGCCAAGCACCACAATCAACCTCTCAATGGTATGTGCACACTCGGAGCCTGCACTCTCTGAATATTTCTCTAAAAATATAAAATGCCACAAACCTATCTCAACACACAGATCTACAAGGACTCAAAAAATGCTCTTTATAGCTGTATAGAAGACTTTTTCATTAACCTTCTGACATTTTTTAATCTAAATACACATGAAGCTTGTACAAAGTGCAAGGAATGGCTACTTCTGCATTAAGTGTGCAAAACAAATGGGGTTGCTCACTTACACTCTTTCAAAAAAGACTACACTCAGAACATTACAATTCTGCAATATAATAATGCATCTGGTGAACAACCAAGTTCAGATATTCTATACCATTCAAATGTGGCACAGCTCATTTCACAGGACTCATTATGTACAACTAAAACGACAGTTATGGCACTCAATTGCAAACAGCAGAATACATTTTTGACAAGTGGCATGACATATCCATGACCCCATGCTGTTTTTACCATTTCTGAGCCTTACTTTTGTTGTAATAGTGAAGAACCATGATTCATCAGACAAAGGTAATGTTTTTTTCAATGTCCAGCACTTTTGTTACTCTACTGTATCTCATGAACTAAAATACTGCATCCATGATAAGGTGCACTTAGTTTGAAATACTGGCAGGCACTCTTTGGCATGTCCTGTTGTACTCAGCTGTTAGATAAATAACTGAACTCTGTTCTGTAAAAAATGTCCATAAGCTTTGTACTTCAAGCAAAGATCTGCTTCCAATCACATGACCTCCATTGGTAGAATTTTTTAGGTGGGCCAATTGTCAATACAACACTGAGATTGCCATGAGATGATGTTCCTGGCAAAGTCACAGTGGCTAAATGTCCTCCTCTACCAAGAATCATTCAAAACCAGTACAGTCTGTAGCTTTGACTATTATTTCTCCGATCTTTACATACATAGGATGTATAGTACACTCTCTAAAAGCTTCAAATAGCACTTCTCCACATGTGATTCTGTCACTGAGAGAAAAGTAAATTATATATGAAGGGCAGGTGTACCTAATAAAGAATAAAAGTCCACTAAGGATGCCGGCAATGCCATACTACATTAGGAAGCTGTCATGCAATAGTAAACAATTATTTTGAGTATAGGTTTTGCTAGCAGTGTGTCAGCCATGACTGCATTTTTCTCCTCTCCTGTCTTGACTTCCCTTTGAGAGTGAATCTTTCTGTAAAGCAGAGTGGAGACAGCAGCAGGCACTCAAACTGAAGAGTAGATACTAAGAGTGAGTCCTAACTTCAGAGAACAAAAATAAAAAAACAGTCAAGGTCTTCTGGCAAAAACTGAAAACAAAGAAATTGGTTAAACGCAGACCAGGATACTGTTGGTAAAATACAAGCTGCACAGAAGATAGAACAGAAACTTCAGGCAGGACTGAAGGAGATAATCCATAACACTAGGTGGAGGTAAAGCTAAAAGTAATAAATGCACAAGGAAGAAATAAATGAAACACAAAGTAAAGCAAATAAAAAAAAAATCCAAAAGTCCTCAGAAATGACCACTAAGTGAAGGCTGATTTAGAAAGTTCCATTTATCACAGGCAACCCAAACTAGAGCCAAGGACAGGGTACACTACGATAGCAAGAATGGTAGTTAAGTAAGAACAGCAATTCAGGTGAAACTGTTAAAATACTAAAATGGATTGGCTTATTACACTTTTGAAAAAGGAAAAAGTAGCTAAAGCTTTCAAATTTTTTTTTAAAATAATTCTTGTGTGTGTTTGGGGGGCTGCTGTAGCTGTTCATTATAATATTTCTATATTTCTTGAGCATTGTATAAAAACTAAATTCTCCTTAGGTTCAGATAAATTCAGTCATTAAATATTTGTTACCAGTTACCTGAATCAACTATTGATGGCTTTAGCTCATTTCTGTTCTGGTCAATCATTCTCTCGGTGGCACTTAATGAAACTCAAAACTGCAGTGAACTTTGCAAGTTTAGCATCTAAATTAAAAAAGAGACAACCTATGTGAAATGCTCATGAATAAAATCAGCCTAAACGGATCCAATAATGATACCTAGCCTCAAATGTGATAGATTTCTCTTTGGTGTGGAGGCTCCACATGCACAAAGCAAAGCATTTATCTGGCTAGGTTTACCTATTAAATAAACAGACTAAACTTTAACATAGTCACCATCCAGAATCTTTGCGCCAGCTACTAGTCCCGTTCCTTTTTAAATAATCAGCCTGGCCTAGCTACCCATTCCTTTCTCACTGCCTTTACCTCTCTAGCAATTGCTATATTCCTATTCCTCTCCTTTCTCTCCACTATTCTTCTATTTTTTCTACACAAACCCTCTCTTTTAATCTTACTCACCTCGCAACTGGTGCCTGCTCATTACTGCGTCACTTGGTCATTAACAAAAACTAGCACAAGTCCTCACATGGGCATCCCTAATCACTGAGAGCTTCACAGATGGGTTGTTCTAAAATTAATTAAAATTACTAAATAAATAAAAAAATTAAAACATCCTCAGCCTTCATCTCACGTTTGTTAATAGACAATATTAAATGCTATACTAGCTTTACTATCAATTTCCAATTTCTTGTTGTAAAAATATAGCCGAAACAGGCTTGTCGTGGCTCAAGAACTTTCATAGATAGCAGATTTTAATTCAAGTGATATAAAAATGATATCAATTGATGTGCTGCTGTTAGTTGTGAAGGGTCTGTGACTAACTGTAGTACAAATTTCTTTAACATAATACTTTAGAAAGAAGTAACTGATAGGGAGTAAAAGTATCTGTTGAAGTCTCAAGGTATAATTGTTGTGTACTTCAGACTATGACAGACAGCAAGTCTGGAGCTTTGTTGATAAAATGTCAGGAAAGCACTGAATCATTATAAGCAGAGATAACGCAAATGTGAGATTGTTTTAAATGTAATGTAAATGCTGAGTACATCTTTGTCCTTGGAGTGATGCTTACATAATTCCTTTTCTCTTGCATTCATTTCTACATAAGAGCAGCGGCAGATATGAGATGGTATACAAGTGATTTGCATACACGTCTATCCTGGCGTTTGACTAATGGAGTTTCATGTATTGGAGGTCATTTTGCCATCAGAAGAAAATATGCAAAATATATATGTTGAAGTGACCTCTCTCAAGGTAAATTAAAAACATTAAACTATTCCATAAGTGAAGTTGCACAGAATATTTCTCTGTTTTAACAAGACAAGTTCTAAAATTCGACAGAAGATACCTCAAGAAAATGGAATTTTCCCAACAAATTTTCTTGAATACAAAGTGCTCCAAATTTCAAAAAGATTGGTCCACTGGGGGACAAGTTATTCTATGCAGATGCACTGAGATATTGCAATTGCAGTTGGTGCTTTTCACATTATATGCACCTATAAGGAGTTATAATTGAAAAAAACTAAATGGCTTAAAGGATAAATAAGCAAAGTGAATTTAATGTTTATTCGCCAAATGCCTTTGGAGGGACAAAGGAAATGATACTTTGCTTGAGAATGCAGACCATCACTATAAGATTGCTCACTCTCGACATCTTCAGAGACTCTACAATGACCTAAAGCAGACGGTGGAATGGTTCTACCTAACTTTTAATTTTATTACTGGGCGGCAAATATACAAACTATAAAAACCTGGGCATTGACACAAACAGATGAACATACACAGGCTTGGTCTGCAATAGAAATAAAATCCTGCAGTATTTCTTTATACTCCTTGCTTTGTACCACAGTAAATACAAGTTATCGTCAATATACAACAACCCAATTGTCCTTCATTCACTCAGAATATGGAACCAATGTAGGAAGTACTTCAACACAGAAAAGCTTTTATCTGTGGAACCTCTACACGATAAGCACCTTTTTCCATCTTCTCAAACCTACAGTTTTTAACCTTAGGAAAACGTACAGGGTTAAATCACTTATAGATTTGCACACAGTCTTTGCATCCTACAAACAATTACACTCCAAATTTAGCTTCCCATCAACACAGTTTTTCCACTACAGTATTGTCCCTCTTAACCAGCCACCTCGGGACTGGACCCATGGCCGGTTGCCATTAGGGCCGGTTAATCCTACGCATTACCTATTTTCATGTGGAAAAAAATTTCTAAGGTATGTACTCTACATCTTCGACGTTCCTGAAGAAACCATATCCACAAGGCTTCATCCACGATTTCGAACACAGGTTTTTTTGCTCGTACAACAACTGGAAAGTGTGGTGTAGCGGGTCCACAGCTCAAGTCAAAAAGGCCACTTTTTAAATAAACAATCGCCACGAGGGGGCGTGGTATATGTGGCCACTCGGTTCAGTGATCATGTAGCTGGAGTAACCGGTATTGAAGACGACTGGCTGTCGAAAGGCAGCGGCAGTCATGGAGGCTTTGGGCTGGTTTAGCCCCAGTGTGAGCGCCCTGGCAGCTGGGGAAAGAACCCAAGTCTCGGTCCGGATGGAGCCCGACGTAGCCAGGGATCAGAGGGCTACCGGACCAGTGTGGAAGGCAGCTGCACCTGCAGGTAGGGCGACTCCCCTGTTGCGAAGCCCAAAGGGAGAAGCAGGGGAGCCGCCAGGTAGAAAAAAGAAGGCACCGTGTTTTGGATTTTAAGAGACAGCTTCCAGCCATTGTTTTAACCTCGTTTGCATTGTTTTTAAAGGACTTGTTTTTTTTACTAATGGATTTTAACCTCCACTAATTCACTCATTTTAATGGATTATTTATTTAAAGAAGACTTTTGATACACTGCCCTTTATTTAATTTGAACACTGTTTTGTTGTTTGCTGGTTTTAAAATACCTATCACCTTCCAGGAAAGAAGGAAGTGCATACATATGATATAAAGAACTCAGGATTAAAAAAATTTTTTTTTACATTTTTTTTTATTAGGCCGGTTAATCCATCGGCCAGTTAATGTGAGGCCAGTTAAGAGGGATTGTACTGTATTTCCAAATTAGAAACTTTGCTAAACAAAATCTGCCCAATAATCCTCACAATGGTGATGGACAGGTTGATAGACAAGATTAGACAGGAGTCCCTGTGGACTATGATGTTTGCTGATGATATTCTAATCTGCAGCGATAGTAAGGAGCAGGTTGAGGAGACTCTGGAGAGGTGGAGATATGAGAGGAGAGGAATGAAGGTCTGCAGGAACAAAATAGAATACAAGTGTGTAAATGAAAGGGAGATCAGTGGAATGGTGAGGATGCAAGGAGTAGAGTTGGTGAAGGTGGACGAGTTTAAATACTTGGGATCAACAGTACAGAATAATGGGGATTGTGGAAGAGAGGTGAAAAAGAGAGTACAGGTAGGGTGGAATGGGTGGAGGAGAATATCAGGAGTAATTTATGACAGACAGGTATCAGCAAGAATGAAAGGGAAGGTCTACAGGACAGTAGTGACACCAGCTATGTCATATGGGTTGGAGATGGTGGCACTGACCAGAAAGCAGGAGAAAGCATCTTTAACTCCACCACCTACAGCTCTAAGATTTGTATTGGGTGTGATGAGGATGGACAGGATTACAAATTAGTACATTAGAGCGTCGGCGGAGGTTGGATAGTTTGGAGATAAAGTCAGAGGGGCAAGATTGTGCTGATTTGGACATGTGCAGAGGAGAGATGCCGAGTACATTGTGGGAGAAGGATATTAAGGATAGAGCTGCCAGGGAAGAGGATAAAAGGAAGGCCTAAGAGAAGGTTTATGGATGTGGTGAGAGGGAACATGAAGGTGGTGGGTGTAAAAGAGCAAGATGCAGAGGAGAGGAAGATATGGAAAAGTATGATCCGCTGTGGCAACACCTAACAGGAACAGCCGAAAGAAGAATAAGATGACGAATCCTCACCTCCCACCAATTTCTACTCCAGAAGAAATATTGATCAGCCTTGAAAACTCAGATAGCATTAAATAAACATTTTAAAGTTCCTTCCTTTCAAAGATCTCGGAGTACAGTGGAAAAGGGATCTCTTACTCAATATTTCAGAAAAGGAGTGGAAGACAGCCATGCACAGAATTCACTCTAGGTCCATATGCGCAAGGATTCTCTTTCCTCTTTTCTAATCTTAAAGTTTTACTCTGGCTATTGGCCTTCCTCTCTTTTGGGTTGGGGCTGAATTTAGTTTGACTGGTTTGTATGGAATGTTACTTGCTTTGAATAAATTCAATTAAAAAGAGAAGTTTTGGTAGGATTGCATGATACTGTGTGATTATGTAGGTTGCATAAAACTGTGACTTTTGAAATGGAGAAATGACAAATAATTTAAACTCATAATTCCTCATAATACTTTGCGCTTACATGTCTCTTAAAAGATATGGATACCAAATAAAGTAGAATTATAGATCTAATAGATCTAACAATGATTTTTCTCTTCAGTTCTGCCTAAAATACCTACTTGTTTCAGGCTAGTGAGAAATAAAATGCCTGTTTCATGACTTCATTAGGTGTGACCAAAACAGAGTGATCAACAGTGCTAATATCTCTCCATTATGGGATAGGAAACATTTTATGTGTTGGTGGCAAGCCCTTTTAAAATAGCTAAGAAAAATATTTACAGCAGAGAGTCAGGGAGTGGACAGGCTTGTTTTCTGCCAGTTAATATTAACAGCTTCCTGAGGTTAAAAAGTGGGGCACAGTGAAAGGCACAGTAACACAACAGGAAGGTTCACCACATTCAACTCCTATCATTAAATAATAACACAGATGTAAAGCCAAAGTGGCAAGTGGTGAAGGGCCTGGCACTACATGGTTGGATATATAGAAAAAGAAAATTTAGACGTGTCATTTCTGGAAAGAATAGCCAGAGAATGAAAAAGACAAAGGAAGTGGAAGAAGGATTAATAATAATAGTCCAACCCTTTATAAAGGGAAAGGAAAAAATACACATTCCATCACTGATTTATGTTTAGTTTTTCGCTAAATGAAGGTGAAATCAGATTAAAATCTATTTAAAAAGGCAATGAATTCAGTAAACAAAAATGTTCACCAGCTAAACACTTTAAGCATTCATTCATTCTTTTAACATCAAATTTGATGCAATCCAGTGAATGATTTCTACAGTTAATTTGTCTGGAAAAGGAATATTTAGACATAAATGACTTTGCAAGAATACATACTTAATATGCTTTGCTAAAAGACATCTTTTCAGGTGTGGATTTAAAGCCAGCTGATGGACTGGCACAGCATGAGGACATTACAACATGACAAAGCTTTACTAGTAAATTAAATTAAAATTCCTAAATGAAAACTATATGTAGTACATGGCTCATTGGTTGTTTTTAGAAATGAAAGTTATAACTCAGTATTATAACATTTTGGTAAGTACTGTCTGTCTTTCAATAACCACATACTGGATACGGTTTTAGTTTACCAAATACAGGCAAATGCAATGCAGGGAAGCTTTGCCCCATTTTCTGGAACCAATTTTTTTTATTACTGCAGGTGAAGGGTATGAATAGCTTTAGCTGATGACTTTGAATGGTCTCCAGTGTCAGTCTGGGGTTTGTTTGGGGCCATTGCTTTCATCCACACACATGCTAAATTACCTCCGTTTGCATGTGTTCCAAGTGTTGGATTTGTGTACCACCTGGCTAAAATTTCTGTGCCACTCCACCACAATCCTGACTTTGGTTCAGTGAGTGATGAAGACTTGAGTTGTTCTTCTGATAAAAATGTTATTATTGTTATCGTGAACATTTGCTTCTTTATAATATCATATATAATTACATGCCGATATAGAAAACTGCACTGGAACTGAAGCCTGTGTGTGTTAGTTTATGACAAGACTAATGAAAAAACTCTTTGCAGTTTCACTTCAGCATTATTTGTGGTGGCCCTCTTTTATTAAAGGCATTAAAAATAAGTTAGGGCAATAAGAACTAATATAAATAGTGACAATAGTATATCAACATGGAAAAGAAACTGTAGTTTAACTCTTTGAGGGCTGAATACTTTTTCCCAAAAACTCAGTTTTCTGAAAAGCACACAAAGCAATGGTTTCACACATAAGTCAACATAAAATGTGTGTTGCTATGTGCTGTGGTTGCTGTTGCCGGATGTTCGGCATCTCTGGCTGCAGTGGCTGCGTGGGGGCGCCTCGATGGTCAGCAGGAATGCACGGTGAGCCAGCTGCCTGGCTGTCTTCGCACAGTAGGTGAGTGGTGGTAGTGGTCTCAGTGTGACGCAATATGGTTTGTACCTCTTGTCATCATAAATGGTTGTCCTCCCAGGCAAACGCTGTTGTAGGCGCTTCAGCTACACAAAAGTGTTCAGCACCACGATCAACTGGGGACCGATCAATTGATGCTGGTACCTCACTTTCATTTTCAATATCCATCTCCAGATCACTTGCATCAAACTCAGTGTCTGACAAGTCAGAGTCCTGTTCAACAAAATTACGTAAAAGGTCCAGAGTATTTTGCTTTGCACATTTGCTTTGGTCTCTCGCCAGAAGATGTCATTGCCATTTTAGAGTTTGTTTGCTCTTCGCTACTCACGCATGTATAGGCAATCGAGGTTCAATTAACAAAGCTATGTAACTTTACTTCTAGCAAAGAGAGTCAAACTAAAACGTAAGGGTGAGTTTCATTGCAGTTTAAAGCTGATTACCGTCCTCTACTCCTGAGTTTTGACAAAAGTCGACATCAGCCCCTGAAAGAGTTAATGTTTCTTACTAGCGTGGGTCTGCTTTACTGGAACAGCATAAACACTTGGGTCCACCTTGTGAGAATTGTGTGAATTTGAGTTTGTTGTGGTAAACATCAGCTGGAGCAGAGCAAGTGGTCATCAAGCAAAGCTGATAGACTTTAGACATAAAACATTTGTTATCTATGTTAGAAAGCTCACACAATGAAACAAAAGGGACTCCACAAATGTTACTCAAAACGGGCATATATGGCAAGCTGTACCAGAATGTGAGTGAGAGGGAACAAAGGTTTATAAAAGAATCATTATAGACAGAGGCACGATTTTTGTAAAATACAGTGAGAGGGCATAAGACAACTCAACAAGGACAGGACTTGTAGTAAAAATATTTACATTCCTAATATGTTTAATTTTTTTATTTAAACAGGTAAAAGTATTGTATTACCTCAAAACCCAAAATTTTATAATGCTAGGTCCTTTGCAAAGTCATTTCTGCTTAATGTTTATATTCCTGGAAGCCTAGTTCTAGAAAAACATGTAAAAGCGATGTCAAGTTCATGTCTTACTTCATACATCATGAAGACCTTTGAGAGGCTGGTCCTGAAACAGCTACAGCCCCTGGTTTGCGAACATCTTGATCTTCTGCAGTTTGCTTATCAGGCACAATTTGGTGCTCTCATCTACATGCTCCACTGAATCTACTCCCACTTAACCAAAGCCAACATAAGAGTTAGGATAATGTTCTTTGATTTTTCCTTGCATTTAACACCATTCTGCTTCATCGGCTGAGGGAAAAGCTCAAGGTGTTGAATCTTGATGCTCCCACAGTCTCTTGGATCATGGACTACCTGGTCAACAGACAGCAGTTTGTGAAGCTAAAGGGCTGTGTGTCAGAAATTATGGTGTGTAACACTGGAGCACCTCAGGGAACTGTCCTGTCCCCCTTACTGTTTACACTCTACAGAACAGACTTCCAACACAATACAAGTGCTTGCATCTACATACATTTTCAGATGACTCCTCCATTATAAGCTGCATTAATAATGGAGAGGAGTATAGGAAAGTAGTTGGGAACTTTGTCTTCTGGTGCATGAACAACAACATTGAACTCAACATTAGCAGGACAAAAGATTTAGTGGTGGACTTTGGCATGCCAAGGAGCTTCTGAGACCAGTCACCATACAGGGGGAGGATGTGGAAGTGGTGCAGAGCTCTGAGTACCTGGGGGTCCAAATAAACAACAAATTGGAGTGGTCTGACAATACAGTGGCACAGTATAAGAAGGGCCAGTGCAGACTGTACCTCCTAAAGAGACTCTGGTCTTTTGATGTGAGTATCAGGCTTCTGTAAATGTTCTATCAGTCCATAATAACAAGTGTGTTGTTCTACTCCTAGGGAAGCAACTTGGTCTCAAAAGAAGCACAATGCCTAAACAAACTTATCAGGAAAGCCTTTTCCATCACAGGACAAACCCTGGACACACTTGAAGCTATTATGAAAAAGAGGATGATGGCAAAATTAAAAGCCATCTTGAAAAATCCCCTCCATCCCTTACAGGAGGTACTCTCTTGAAACACTTTCAGCTACAGGCTCATTCCTCCATGGTGTGCTAAGAAGTGTCTCTGGATATATTTTCTTCCCACTGCTATCAGGTAATTCAAAGCTTTCTCCTGATGTACTCATTAAGTTAATTTTGAAATATTTATTTATTTGTATGTATTTGTTTATAAATTGATTGAATAATAGTATTATTTGTCCTGTTAGTCTGTATCCTTGTTTTTTTTTTTTTTTCAGTTCCTGCTGCTGTATGCATCTGAATTTCCCCTTGGGATTATTAAAATGTATTTAGTCTAAATCTAATGCAAGTTTAGAAGGTGATGATGCATCTGTGATCCAAAGAAAATGAGGAATGGGAGGACTTTTCCACATGTATGCAATGTTATTCATGGTCTCTCGCTCTGTTGCTTGCTATAATGACTGTCTTACATTTTTAAATATTTTGCAATGTCAGTGTTACATGAGACAGACAATATGACTTTGCCTCAAACATAACTGCCTCATTAACATATTGGTTTAATTTTCTGGTAAACTTTGATGTACACATGACAATTTGTTTGAAATACACTTGGGAACACACAAACATGTCTGTTTATTTTAACAAACTGAACATATAACACAATGTAATATTTTGCCTTCTGCTTTGCAATCTTTTAACTTGTCATTTCAGCTGCTAATAACAACACTGATCAAATATATTGTTTCTTTTAACAGCTTCATATTCAGTTATTTATGAATAAACATCCATATGGTGAGCTAAAACAAAATCTGCTTATTCATAAGAGCTGCTTCAATTTCTGAAAGGAGATTCAGAAAATGAATGGGTAAGTTTGTAAGCAACATGAAGTCTTTTTCAAACTGAGAACATGAAAGAGGAAAATGCTTAATTTGCAGGGAGAGAAGAGAAAGAGATCACCCAGGAGGGCCGTACCTAAATTAATACTTAATGTGTGTGTCAATTTCAACTGCTAAGAAACAAACACTACAGTGTGATAAGGAGCTCCTATATGATAATGCACCTCATTGCAAAGCAATAGGATAAACAGCCCTGAATAGATTTTAAGGAAAATGATTTTGTCAGCCGATGGGAAGTCTCCAATGTTCATTTGGCTTTATTTACCTGCATGGTCCTCTGGGTGCCATCGATTGTGACAGGTAACAAAGCAGATGCAAGGTTCCATTCACTGGTCACATTGAGCCTCTTTCCATCAAGCTCCACCTGTGGTGATAAGAAGACAAGACTGTTACTGAGAAGACAGACAAAAAACAGATTTCAAGTTCATAGCTGGCACACCGTGCAGTAGCCATTTTAAACAGATGGCATCCAAACAACCTGTCATGTTTACTGCTGCTGCCATAAAAGACAAGAGTCCAACAACATGGTCTTTCTGCGACCCCCTGGGAGCAGCACAGGACCTGCGAACAGCTGCCTCCGAGTACTCAGGGTTTCAGACAGTGTCTCGTACCTTGCAGAACAGTCATCCAAACTTCTCTACCTATCTGGACATGCTACATTTACTGTAATTAAACAAGCACACAATTTAAATATCCAGTGACACTTTGCAACCTGCTCAACGGGGCTTGCGTATAATCTTATCCCCCAGGACTAGGGAAGAAACTGTCCATGTCACTATTAATGAAGGAATTTGCATTGGTATCTTAATTAAAGCTAAATAATGAACCACAAATATGAATTAGTTAATCGGCAAAAACTTGTACAAATGTGTTTGCATGGCCTGTATGCATGGCCTGCTGATAATATACAGTAGATTTGATTATAAAGCCAGAGTGATATCAGACAGTGGCTTCTTCCTGCTGCATATAAAACTGGATTTATTTTCTTATTACACGTTACAAAACTTGAAAATACCTTTAAACAATCTCTAGTTTCTGTTGTATAGCATATCAAAAATATGTTTAAAAGCGTAGCCTATCTAGGCCTAATTAAATACTAGACTGTACAACAAATCAATCAAATGTCAATGGGCCATTACAACCCAAGGTCAGAACAGGGATAGCCACATATGACCCCATAACACTGAGTGGAAGTGCTTGTTTAAAAAATACAACTTAAGGGTCTTTCTAAGTACCCAGCAACACATGGATCTCAAGTGCAACATAAATTATTGATACTGCTGGGAGGAATTGTGTGAGGCAACTTGTATGAAACTAGGGACAGTAAATGCAGAGGAAGATGGAGTATAAAGAAGCACTTCAGAGAATCCAAAGGAACAGAGGGCACTGAGGCATTTAGAGCCTCATAGTCTACAACCTGTCACAACACAGGCTCAGTTAGCCTAAGTGGTCTTAGTGGTATATATAAAAACAAAAAAAAGACTCTAAAGGTGCACATTATTATGTTGTAAGAAACAAGAAGACCCACATAAATAACGTAAGATAATGCTATGTAGAACTACTAAATCTACAATGTTGCCGTAAATCAATTTACATTAAAGATGAATAACTGCCATCAAATTATTGCATATTGATAACAACCATCTTAATATATAAAAAGTTAGTGAAAAGATGCCTGTGGCAACAGCAGAAAAAAAATATGTTAAAAAAGTTAAACTATTTCAAATGTCCTTCTTGATATTCCAGTGCCATGTAAAAGGAACCATACAGTTAAGTCCATAGGTATTTGGACGCGACACAATTTTCATCCACTACAATGGATGTGAAATTGAGCAATCATTACGTGATTGAAGTATAGACTTTCAGCTGTAATTTAAGGGGTTTACCAAAAATATCGTATAAGCCATTTTGGAATGACAGACATTTTTATACATGGTCCCTCCATATTCGGGAGCTCAGAAGTATTTGGACAAATTTACATAATCATAACTATAATGATCATTTTCAATATTTGGTTGAAAATCCTTTATAGGCAATGATTGCCTGAAGTCTGAAACCCAAGGTCATCTCCAAGTCTTTGGTTTCCACCCTACTGAGGCTTTCACTGCAGTTTTCTTCTGGTACTGCTTGATTGTTGGACATTCTGCCATCAGTTTTGTCTTCAGCAAGTGAAATGCATGTCTAATAGGGTAGAGGTCAATTGATTGACTTGGCCATTGAAGAACGTTCCACTACTCTGTGTCAAAAAACACTTGGTTTGCTTTCGCAGTATGTTTTGGCTCATTGTGCATCTGTACTGTAAAGTGTCATCCTATCAGCTCTGCAGCAAATCTCAGAATCTGAGATAGCCCTGTACACTTCAAAAATCATCCTGCTACTTCTGCCAGCAGTCAATTAATCAATGACACCTAATGACTGACTTCCATTGGCAGCCATGCATGATCATGCCATAAAACTACCTCCACCATGCGTCACAGATGATGTGGTATTCATTAGATCATGAATCATTTCTTCTCTTTTCCATACTCTTCTCTATCCATAATTCTGGTATATATTGATGTTAGTTTCATTTGTCTCAAGAAAGTTATTCCAAAACTAGACATGTTTATGTCTTTACTTTCATTAAGTCTTCTCTTGATTGTAGACGTTGGCAATGATAAGTCTACCTTCCAGAGAGTGTTCCTGGTTTGGCTAAATGTTGTGAAGGTGCTCCTCTTCACCAAGGGCAGAATTATGCAATCATCCAGAACTGTTGTCTTCTGTAGTTTTCTGGACCTTCTGGTGTTGCCGAGTTAATCAGTGTGTTCCTTATTTTTAAGAATGTACCAAATGGTTGATTTGACCATTTCTGGTGCTTCTTGTATCTCTCTGAAGGGTTTATTTTACTTTCTCAGCCTAATGATGGACTGTTTTTACTTGCATGGACAGCTCTTTGGACCTTAAATCGAGAGTTCACAGTGACAGCTTCCAAATGCAAATTCCACACCTGGAACCAAGTCCATACCTTCTACCTGCTTAATAGTTAATGGAATGATAAGGGTCTTGCTCACACCTAGCTATGGAACAACTTGTCAGTGAATTGTCCAAATATTTTTAAGCCCCTGGAAATACGAGGACTATGTATAAAAATGTATGTCTTTTCTAAGCAGCCCAAACAATATTTTTGTTAAACTCCTTGAATTAAGGCTGAAAGTCTATACTTCAATCACATCTTGATTGCTTTGTTTCAAATCCGTAACGGTGACATAGACAGCTGACATTATGAAAATTGTGTCACTGTCATACTTACAGACCTAATTGTACATGCATAACCCTATGCTCAGATTTCTTAGAAAACAAAGTTTTTACAACATTTTAAAATTACCACTGTAATTTTAGTGTTATGAATAATCACTTTTTTTTTTTTAATTTTACATAGAGTGTGTGGTTTGTGGGACCACACCAGAAATATTGGACCTACAAAGAGTAAACTGTAATGACAACGCATGCTTTAATTATTGAAAAGGAATGAAGATTGTCAAAATAGGAAAAAGAAAAGAGAACCAAGAATTCAGTCAATCCAAGTCTTTGAAATATGATATACTGCACATTTGAAAACATTCATGAAATCTGTTTGCTCACTATCTTCTACAGAAATTGACTTTAAGTAGATTATTGAAATTTACACATACAGTGGAACCTCGGTTCACGAACGTCTCGGAACACGTACAAATCGGTTTACGACCAGTTCGCCAAACTTTTGCATCTGTTCACGACCACAGACTCGGTGTACAAACAAGCCAGTTTCCCTTTCGGTTTGTGCGAGCCGATGATTTACGCACGTGTTCAGTCTCTCCCTGTGCAGCGCATGAGAGAGAGAGAGAGAGAGAGAGAGACAAACACACAGACGCGCGAGAGAGAGAGAGCTGGGCACATAAGGCCAAGAAGGCAGTTAAAGAATGCACCGGGCTTGCTTTTAAAGAGACAGATCCGAGCATTGTTTTAGACTTTTTTCTATTGGATTCTAACCTCCACTTCACTTCTGTTTACAACGATCGGTTCGTAGCGTGCATTGTTGCAATGTTACTTTTCTTGGTGGTTTATTAAATTACGGATTTTTCAAAGGTTAATTTTTTTCCCTGTGCTTGAAACTCATTAAAAAAGTGTTTTTAGCGAGTGGTTCGTAGCGCTATAGCGCGAACTCTTGCAGTGTTAGTTTTCTCTGTTGTTCAAGGTTTTCTCAGTGTTATTCAATGTTTTTACATTTAGTTTACTATTACGCTGTGCATTCTATGGTATGATTAACTATATTTGTGCTTAAAAAATGTTTAAAAAAAGATATTTACATACAGTTCGTACGGTCTGGAACGGATTAATTGTATTTACATACAATCCTATGGGGGAAATTACTTCGGTTCACAACCAAATCGGTTTACGACCAGAGTTTTGGAATGAATTATGGTCATGAACCGAGGTTCCACTGTAGGTTAAAAATTCAGATTGCTAGAAAAGATGCCAGAGAAAGTATCTAAACTACCTGGCAGAGATATTCTTAAATTTTAATAAATGCTAGTAATAATAATAGTAATTCAGTATTAATCCATTGTGCATGACAAGTACACTATGAAAATTAATAAGGTAAATGTATCACAGCACAATCTTGAACAAAAGTAAAAAAAATAAATAAATAAATAAAAAAACTCATAAAACAGAAAAGACATTTATCAATAAAGTCTAATTTGAGGATCATATACTTGGATAAATGAGAAAATGTATATTTTGTCACAGGGGATGGAGACAGAGCCCAATGTCCTTTTGTTTGCAGTTTATCTCAGCATTTAAGGAGTACATTGTGCGTCAACATTACAATACACTGCATCGAGAACAGTATGGTGCATTGTCTGGCAAACTGCGCAAGGAAAAGGTTCAGCAACTGAAAGCATCAATTATAAAACAGCGAAACTATTTCTCAAATGTTAGTAAGTCAAGCGAAGATTCTGTAAAAGAGAGTTTTGTCCTCTCTAATATGATAGCAAAATCTTCACAACCGTTCACTGGCCAATTCATAAAAGATTGTTTTATAAAGGTATGTAAAATTATTTGTCCGGACAAAAAGAAACTGTTTGAAGTCATATGTTTGTCCGCAGAGTCTGTTGGTAGCAGAATCACTGAATCATCTAGTAACATTCATCAGCAACTGACTACAACAGCACAAGGTTTTGAAACATATTCCATATCACTTGACGAGAGTACTGGTGTGTAACAGATACTGCATACTGTGCTGTGTTCATTCATGAGGTTGATGAAAAACCTAAACTTAACCAAAGAATTATTAGATTTATTACCTATGAAAGGCACAATGACTTTTCGTGATATTTTTCAAGAATAGGAAGGTTGCATTAATAGAGAAGGAC
>JANRMT010028174.1:160333171-160359459 GCA_026402145.1 Polypterus bichir lapradei
ATAACCTTGTGTCCATGGCAACAGACCAGCAATATGTTCTGAAAACATTGGTGCTGTGGAATTATTGACAGCAAAACGAAACCAGCTTTCTTTGTCAAGTCCTTCCTGTCGTACACTGCATTCTGCATCAGAAAGCGCTGTGTGGCAAAACTTTACAAATGAAAGAAGTTATGGACGTTGTTTTTAAAACCATTAATTGTATACAAGCAAGAGGTCTCAACCACAAGCAGTTCACTTCATTCTTGTCTAATATGGACCCTGAATTTGGAGAGTTGATGTATAATACCGAAGTCAGATGGTTGAGTCGGAGAAACGTGTTGTAGAATTTTTTTGCTTTAAGGGAGGAGATAGCACTTTCTATGGCATTGAAAGATAAAGACTTTTTTCAACTTTCTGATCTGTCTTTTCTATCAGATTTAGCGTTTCTTATAAATGTCATGGAACACCTCAATGCACTCAACTTGAGGTTCCAGGGTCCAAAGCAGGTGATCACGATGATGAACGACAGTGTCAAATCATTCAGATGTAAGCTGTCTTTGTGGGACAAACAGCTGCAGTCTAGCAATTTGGCTAATTTCTCAGCTATGTAGTCCTTAGTATGCATCAAACCAGAATGCTTGAAATATTACTCAGATCATTTCTCAATTACTTAAAGAGTTTGATCGATGTCTTAAGGAGTTATGGGCTCTTGAACCTCAATTTGCTCTCTTTGCGACTCCGTTTGCGATGGACGTTGCTTGCGTTTCAGAAGATTTGCAGATGGAGATTGTGGACTTACAGTGCAACACTGTGCTTAAATAGAAGTATATGGATATTGGTGCTCTAGAGTTCTATAGGTTTGTGTCACGTAAAAAACTTATGCGAACAGTTCTTCTCATCAATGAAGATTAATAAATCAGCGTTACGTTCAAGACTTACAGATGAGCATCTGCATTGAGACTGGCTACATACATGACATCAAGCCCAATCTTAACGTTCTTGTGTGTGCCAAACACTGCCAACTGAGCAGTCAGACTGCATTTAACATTTGAACTGGAAAACTGGATTTTATAATAAGCAGGTCGAGTAAACTCGAAAACCTAGCTGTATTATTGTAGTGATGTAGTATTGGAGTTCAAATAATTGATTAAAAATAACAAGACCCCTGTCTTGGACCATACAAATAGCTGTAGTGTTCTTTAGGTTGAAGTAGAGAAAAACTTTCGAATGCTGTGTATTTTAAAACCCTGCTCAACCAAATCTCCTAACAGCATTTTAGAAAACCACACCGTTCCCTCAAGATGTCATACGTCCCAAAAGACGCAGACCATAATAATCAATACCTGAACATAAAATAATCAACAAAAGCATTAATGAACTATCATATAAAACATTTTCCCCCTCCCTCACAAATTGAATTAGGTGTAAAAAGAGGTCAGACAGTCTTGCTGCTTGAGATATTGGGGTTCCACTATTGGCAATATGTTAAGAATCGGTATTCTGGGGAAGAAGAAGGGGGACCTGGGACATCCAAGTTTTGTCATGTGGGCTACAGTGGCCCTTGATGATGTTATCAGACCCTGAAGTGGCTGGCACCTTGCATAGCCTGCTGGCATGCCACCGAAACCCATCCACTAACTGAAAGGTTGCAGGTCCAAGCTGGCTCTTAATCTGAAGGGGTGACAACCAGAGGGAGTGAAGCTTGTCGGAGCAACATGGGCGGCAGACCCGACCCAGTCCTTCACCTTGAAATTGGGAATCTGTATTCTTCTCTTCCTGTTGAACTCAAAGTGGGACTTTGCTTGGTGTTTTTGCACTGTTGACTCAACTGACTTGGTGGGTGAAAAAGTTGTAGAGGGACGAAGCCTGTGTAAGGTTCCAGCTCATAGCCTAGCATAAGTTTGGCTGGAGAAACACCAGTCATAACGTACTGAGAGTTCTATAATGCAGCAGAGTCTGTGCCTGTACTTCATTAAAAGAGAAACCCTGTGACAGGTGGGACCTGAGGCCATTTTTTAGGCTCTTATTAAAATGTTCAACCCCTCCATCAGCCTGGGGGTAATAAAAAGATGTTCTGATGTGGCACATACCCCAGTTTTTGGACAAAATCAGTGCAGACGGCAGATGTGAACTGTGGACCATTATCTATTGCAATGCATTTTGGTAAACCCCAGCGAGCAAACAGTGTGTCCAGGAAACCAATGAGGGACTCTGCTGTGACTGAGCCCATGGGAATGACCTCTGGCCATTTTGCATGGAGGTTGTGCGCTACTGCCAAGAAGCGCTGGTGATGTGGCACACCTTTATATATAATATAGTAGATAGGGAGATATATAGGGAGATATTTTATTACCTAAGTCAATGTCTGTCTGCAAATCTCTTGAAAAAGCGACACTTTAGAAAACACATAGCAACTGGGCTATATTGGCAGGTTGTCTTTCTTTGTCACACCACTGAAAAGCAATATCCACAATTTTTAAAAGAAGTAGCTCTACTGTCTACAACTTAAGTTAACAAATTGTGACGGTGTGGGTCGGCTCTTTGGTCCTTCTTAATTTTTGAGAGCCTCTTGAACCCGACACCATCGATGAGCGTGGCAGATGAGGACAAAACACATCAAGCAAAGGGATGGTGAAAAGTGCTTTTATAATAAAAAATACACAAAACAAGTGTCCCAAAGTGCAGTGCTCAAAATTGTCAGTAAATAATCCGTTAAAAAAAAGGGAATGGTGTAGGTTAAAATCAATAAATAGAATTTTCAGTTAAAAACAAGGTCAAAACAACACACTGCAGGAAACTTGTTTAAAATTCGAAAGCCCTGGTACCTTCCTTTAAAACAGTCCTCTCTAGCTTATCTTACTCGGACCTCGCAGCCCGGAAAGGTGTCGACCAGCAGGTGCAGACAACCACCTCTTCCAGCCCATGTCCCCCCGCCATCAATCCCACGCCATTCGTGAGCAACCACCGAGCCAACAGGCCTGTGACCGCCCAAACCGCTGCCAATCCAGACTCCACCCATCACAGGTGCTCTCTGTACTCCCACTGCTGCCATCTCAAAGGCTCCTGCCAACAACAGCACCTCCAAAACATAATGGTCGCTACTGATCCCAAAGACATTCAGCAGGAGTGACCCACAGCCCCCTCCTGAGAGATAGGGTTCTACTCCTGTCCACCTGCTTCCATTGTATTCTGCGGCTCATTTTCTCTCTTTCTCCTGCCTGCTGCTTCTTCCATCTTTCAACCTCTATTTCATTTCTTAACTCCTTTTTTCTTTTCTTAATGTGTGCTCCCCTTTTTATATGATGGGGTGCCGTTGTAGGTGCAATTGCCTGATTGCTGCCCCGGGCTGATAATAAGGCAATCAGACTGCCCACATGTGCCGGCAAGGCAATGCACAGACGGCCACCTCAGACCAACCCAGAAACGGAGCATCTTCCCAGCAGATTGCTCGCACCTGTTCCACTCCCCAGCGCAAGCGCGTTCATCATTTATTTATTAAAACGGGCAGTTTTTATGAGTCATGGATACACTATACCACACAAATATCAAACACTGTCCCACAGATACAAGAATGATGCCCACTTTTACAATTAGAATACACACATATGAAATATGAATATTTATATTAGTTTTGGCAGCACACTATAATAATTTTGAGTTCATAAGAGCCCCTACAAACACTTGATTTTAAATGCTTATAGTACTGGAAATGAAGAAGTTCATTAATCTATTAATTTATTTTGTGTCTTGGTAAGCTAATTTAGCAATCACGGGATGGTCATCTTTCTAATCTGTGATATACAGTCACTACTTGATTTGTACAGACCAATTATTTTACTACTGATTTTTACAATGCTGTTGAGGCCTCTTCTATAAGCCTAATAAATTATACCAGACAAGAAGTTTGTTTTTTTTTTTCCAGAAAACAATTTTTCGTGATTGTGATAGTGTAACACAAATGTAATTTCAGATTGACTGTATCACATAGGAATATGAAGGGACATGAAATGAACTTTTATTGAATTTTAGAATGTTTAACTAAGCTAAAAATGCTTTGTTGCTGATTTTTATTTGTATTCAATAAGGTGTCCCTTTCCAGGATTCAATAATAGTCAGCCAGCACTGATGGATACCCCTTGATCTGATGCTGCCGTACCATCGCTGCAATGTCCTGTTGAAACCTTTCACAATGTTCATCACTGACTGCATCAAGATTAGCAGGAAAGAAATATAAGTGTGAATGCAATTAATCTTTTGCAATGTGTTTCACTTCATAGTTTTGAATGCTTAAAGTATGTTATAACCAGGTGGAAATAGTCTGGTGCTCTGTAGATTCCAAGATCATTCTCTACAAAATCCCTGAACACCTTCCATGTAATTTTCTCTGGCCACACATGCAGATTTTCAAACTGTATGCCACTGATGATTTGTAGACTAATGGAAATGTTTTCATTAAACTTGGCATCAGTTATTTGAGGAAACATCTCAAATATTATTATCCTTCACTTGCCTTTTTCATCTTTTTAATGAACATTTTCATAAGTCCAAATTTTATAAGAAGAGTAAGTAAAACATATCTCTGTGGGGTTAACAAGTGCCTTATGTGCCACACCTTTCTGTCCTGTAACCAAATGCTTATGGAGCAGCCAGTTCTTTTTAATCTAATGATGCTCTTTAGCACGACCATCCTGTTCACAGTACTTGGTCTTTCTCAGCTGCATTCCTATTAGCAGGGCCGCTACTTTTACACCATCACAGATGTTACAAGTGTAGGTGTTGAACTTTTTATGTATGCTAGGCTTTTGTACTATATGTGCATACTTTTAATATGAGAGGAAATCACTACAATAGGAAATTACAATAAAATGGTACATGAAAGGATATTGTATTGACAAATTTTGTGGTGATCCATAAAATACTTCCAAAAGTGTTCAATAAGCAAAATCTCCATTGTCCCCTGTTAGCGACAATATAGTTTTGTCTACTGTAAGGCAATTTTTTTCATATATTAAGAACAAACAGCCGTTTCTGTCCGTTCTTAATGATCTGTTGCACATTCATATCAAAATTCACCCTAATATCAATGATTGTCCATGCGTTTTTGTAGAACTCCAACATCTCTACATTCCTCCTTTTATTACTGCTGACAGATGAGAAAAAAGGGAGCATCAACAATCTTAAACCATATCCTTGGTTTTAGAGATATATATCTCTAAAAAGGAACAATCGCACCACTTAGCAAAATCATGAACAACAGGCTTGTGACTGTCCCCCATCTATTGTGACAGGGTCATCCAAAAATGTGAAGTTATAAAAGTCCTTGTGTGAATGCTTGCAAGCATTTGTATACAACCAGAATAAAAGGAAGACAGACAGCAGCCATAGAGTGACCTGTGGATAATGTGAGCTTATCAAAGAAGCCATTCACAAATTCTTTGTGTTCTTCTACAGTAATTAACAAAGTCCAGAAACCAGCCAACCAATTTAAAGTCCAAATGCAAATGATCAATTAGCTTATTAGACTACATGTGAGGACAGACAATATCAAAATCGGATGAAAAAGTTAATGAATGCAGCAGCAATAGAAATGTAGCTGTTAAATGCCCTGGCCTCTTTGCCTTGAATGCAGATTGCTGTGGATCTAAATGTTGTTCAGTTTTTCAGAAAATTTCAAGATATGATATGAGCAGTCAAGGCAAGTCATTAAGTGCTTTTGGATGATGGTAACTGGAATAAATCAAGACATTTGGAATAAGTTCTAGAATATTAGAGAGAGCTGTTTTATATAGGATGGTCATATATTGGATCTGATCTGTACTTCTGTCAACATCTACAGCACTGATTTGGGACTCTCTGACCACAAAGCAGTACTTTTCACTGTCTCATTTATCTCTCCCTCCTCTTACCTGTAAACAACAAATTTCCTACAGAAACCTTAAAATATATCTGTCCCTCTGTTCTTTATGGATCCACTTCTTATCTTTTACTGTCTTTACCTATTCCATCAACACTAGATAGTCTTGTTGACCACTATAACTCAGCATTAGATAAAACAGCTCCTTTAAAACATAAGGAGGTTTCCTTTAAGCGTTCAACTTCTTGGTATAACTCAGAATTGTGATCTATGAAAGCAGCTGGCCGACACCTTGAGAGAATGTCATGCAAGACTGGCCTCACCGTGCACATCCAGGCTTTCTCTGACCACCAAAGAGCTTACAGAGAAGCACTAACTGCTGCCCAGAATGCCCATTTTGGCAGAATAATAGAAAGTGGCCATGACAACCCAAGGGTTTTGTTCTCTGTAGTTAATAAACTACTCGAACCCGCATCTGGACCAACTACCTGATCTACTGAAGTCTGTGAGAAATTCCTCCACTTTTTCCATAACAAAATTAAAAATCTAAATAATTCAACTAACATAAAAACATCATCTGTTTTTATCTTTCCCTGCTTTAACACTCCATCCAGCTCCTTCTCTAAGTTCTCACCAGTTACATCTGTGTTTGTTAATAACCTGCTTTGTAAGATGAGGCCGAGTACTTGTGTACTGGACCCCATCTCCAGCACACTACTTAAATCCTGCCTTCATGCATAATCCCGACTGTTACAACAATAATAAACTCATCCCTTGACACTGGCTCTGTGCCGCTCACTTTTAAAATTGTTTCTGTAACCCCAATGTTAAAAAAGTCTGCTCTTGATGCTGACAATCTTAACACTTTTTGGCCTATTTCCCACTTACCTTTTCTGTCAAAAGTTCTTGAGCGGGTTGTAGCTTCCCAACTCACAAATTACTTAACCTCTAATAATTGATGGAACCCTTTCAGTCTGGTTTCAGGGCGCGGCACATCTGTGAAACTGCTCTGCTACGGGTAACCAATGATTTGCTTATGGCAACAGACTCTGGACAAACCAGCATATTAATTCTATTAGACCTAAGTGCAGCATTTGACACTATCAGACATAACATTCTATTGTCCGGAATGGAGAACATGCTGAGTATATCTGGCACTGCCCTCCAGTGGTTCAAGTCCTATCAGACTGATAGGCAAGAGTTTGTCTGCAACAGCAGATCCAGCTCAGTGCCAGTCACACAAGGAGTTCCTCAGGGTTCTGTCCTCAGCCCTCTTCTCTTCTGTATCAATATGCTTCCCCTTGGCCAAATTGGGACTAAAGTGCAACTTAATAAAATGAGCTCCTTCCAAGTCCATCTTGGCGGTGATCTCATCAGACCTGCCTCTACTGCAAAGAATCTTGGTGTCATTTTTGATTCCTCCCTTTCTAATTCCACCCAACTAAATCACATTAATAAACTTTATTTTCACCTCCGTAACATATCACATGTTCGCTCCTTTCTCTCCTTTTCTAATGCTGAGAAACTTGTCCATGCTTTTATCACATCCTGCATTGATTACTGTAATTCCCTACTGGCAGGTGCCCCTTCTAATCTTATATCACAGCTCCAGCTTATTCAAAACTCAGCTGCAAGAGTCCTTACTCGAACCAGCAGTAGTGAGCACATAACACCCATCCTGCTCCGCCTTCACTGGCTCCCCGTGTCTTACAGAATCTATACTAATAAAAGGCAAAGCACTGACTGACTGACTGACTGACTGACTCACTACTAATTCTCCAACTTCCCGTGTAGGTAGAAGGCTGACATTTGGCAGGCTTATTCCTTACAGCTCACTTACAAAAGCAGGTTTCATTTCAAAATTCTACACGTAACGGTCGACAACGTCCGCCATGTTGAACTTTCTTATTTATAGCCCCATTTTCACGAAATTTGGTAGGCGGCTTCCCTGCGCCAACCGAAACCGATGTACGTACTTATTTCGATGGTATGACGCCACTGTCGGCCGCCATATTGAACTTTTCAACGTCTCTAACTTTCCAACTTCCCATGTAGGTAAAAGGCTAACCCCATCTTCACGAAATTTGGTAGGTGGCTTCCCTGCGCTAACCAAAACCGATGTACGTACTTATTTCGGTGGTATGATGCCACTGTCGGCCGCCATATTGAACTTTCCAACGTCACTAATTCTCCAACTTCCCGTGTAGGTAGAAGGCTGAAATTTGGCAGGCTCATTCCTTACAGCTTACTTACAAAAGTTAAGCTGGTTTCATTTTGAAATTCTACGCGTAACGGTCATAACGGTTGACAACGTTCGCCATATTGAACTTTCTTATTTATGGCCCCATCTTCACGAAATTTGGTAGATGGCTTCCCTGCGCTAACCAAAACCGATGTCCGTACTTATTTCAGTGGTATGATGCCACTGTCGGCCGCCATATTGAAGTTTCCAATGTCACTAATTCTCCAACTTCCCGTGTAGGTAGAAGGCTGAAATTTGCCAGGCTCATTCCTTACAGCTTACTTACAAAAGTTAAGCACGTTTCATTTAGAAATTCTACGCGTAACGGTCATAACGGTCAACAACATCCGCCATGTTGAACTTTCTTATTCATGGCCCCAACTTCATGAAATTTGGTAGGCGGCTTCCCTGCGCTAACCGAAACCAATGTACGTACTTATTTCGGTGGTATGACGCCACTGTCAGCCGCCTTATTAAACTTTCCAACGTCACTAATTCTCCAACTTCCCGTGTAGGTAGAAGGCTGAAATTTGGTGCTGATTTCGGTGGTATGATGCCACTGTCGGCCGCCATATTGAACTTATTAACGGGCTTTGTTACTTATGGGCCCATCTTCAAGAAATTTGGTACGCGGGTTCCCAACGCTAACTGAATCCTACTTACGTACATATATACGTCCATAGCATGCAGCTCGGTCATCGTGTGAGGCGGCGTTGGGTCCCCCATCCCAACGCCTCCCACGTTGTTGGCTGCCTGCCTATATAAGGCCGTCCGTCGCTCCGGTCTCTACGTTCCCTTCCTTGCTTCGCCATGGGATTCACGTCTCCCTGCTGATAACTACAGCCTTTTTATTTAATCCACGGCTTCTCCGCTGTTATATTGTTCATTTATTACGATTATAGTTATTGTTTAGGTATTTTAGATTTACTTTACATTGTTCAGGTACCCATTTCCTTTATCATTCCAACCGTACTGCCATTAACATGTCTATCGAGGTGATCACCATCGATCAAAGAACTGTCACTTACCGAGTGGTTTCCATGCCCGGAGATGGCACCTACCTTTTCCATTCTCATTGTTACATATTGCACGGCCAGATCAGGCTCACTCTTGATATCCGGAGGAACATTGTGTCTTATGTATTGAATGACTGGGACAGGTTCAAGGTGCGGACTAATGACGGTACAGGAGATAATTATACTACACAGGAGCACTATAAGAGTGAAATGCTTAAGCCCTTCACCTATGGTCCTGCATGTGAGTTGATGGCTGCCGCTGAATTGTTCGGTTGTCGCTTTCAAGTGTACTGAAATGGCCAAATATTTTACACCTTTCGACAACCGCCAATGCCTCTTAAACATCTTAGATTCACAGATGACGGTTTCAGTAGTGGACACTTTGATGTTTATGAATGTTTAAACTCTCAAAAGCTGGATGCGAAGTTATCGATGAAACCGGTTGTATGCTTACAACGCTTGACAGATGCCGAATGTCACTTCAACACAAGTCCTGCAAATACTGTCGTAATTGAAACAAACCATGAAACTCAAACCGATTATGACAGCAGCAATCCAATCTGTGAGATTTGAGACAAGATTACTTTTCACATGGCCAACTGTACGTTGTATGCTCAAGAGTAAGCTCAGCGCACAGCTTGGTCATATTACAACCGAAGGGCCGAACTGACAATGTGGTATACAAAAAGATCCTTAACAAATAATTATTGGTATATTTTCCCTCAGTTTAAAAAGGTTTAATTTTCTTCTTAATAAAAATTTTAAGGCAGTACTTCGCCGCTGCGAAGCGCGGGTATTTTGCTAGTCGAATATAAAATTCTACTAATAACCTACAAAGCCTTAAACGAGCTTGCGCCAAACTACATCAGTGACTTTCTCCATCAATATGTGCCTGTCCGCCCACTAAGGTCCTCTCATTCTGGCAATCTTGTTGTGCCCCACACTAATCTACACTCCATGGGTGACAGGGCCTAGCACCCAGACTCTGGAATGACCTACCGAAGTTAATCAAATCAGCTGACTCCATGAATTCTTTTAAAAAACAACTCAAAACTCATCTGTTCAGGAAGGCTTTTAGCTCTACCTGACTATTATCCTTCTCTAAGTTTACTACAATATCAAGATGCTCATGTAACCTTCATGTGTGTGCTAGACCATCAATTATGTTGTCTGTTAGGCTTTTTCTCTAAATTTACTATCTTACTCTTCTTTATTTATTTATCTGGTTTAGTACAATGCTATATACTGTATACCCTGCCATTCTTTCTTAAACTCTGTGAAGTGCCTTGAGCATGGGAAAGGCGCTATATAAATAAAATGTATTATTATTCTTTCTAGACTCAAGTTTCTTTTCACTTTAGTTTGTTAGAGAGCCTTTGTGACAATGTCTTGATGAAAGAAATGGGGACTCTAAGTTTCACTCCTAAGTTAAGTGTTTTTCTCTATAATCTATGAAGTAAAACTGTTCCTCTAACCATAGAAAGAATTCATTATATTTCTCAGCCATCCAATAATATATAGCCAATTCTATTCCAACTTTTGCTTTTATTATGAATGCAAGCTAAGCTTTTTTTTTTACTACTATTTCACAAAAGATTGCCTTGTTCTTTCTGTTTTGCATTGCAGTAAAAAGAGATCACAGATTGTTGTTATAATATTCTGTACCTTGTCAACTCTGACCTGAATTAGTGTATCCTGAAAGAATAAGGTGTAACTGCGAAGTGAATGATGAACCCAGTAGAGATATGACTCTAGATTTACAAGCACCTTTAATACAGGGTGGTCCAGATCTAATTATGCAAATCTAGATCATCTGGATGACTTTGATTTATGCAGGGATGATTCCAGTTCGGTGCAAAGATGATTCTTCATGTCGTCAGTTCGCACACTTCTCGATGGTCCTGGATTTTTCGGATGATTTTTTATGTAATAAACTTAGTAAGTTATAGCGTAATGAAAATTGCATAATTAGATCTGGACCACCCTATATTTCTATAGCTATGGACAGGCAGATACATGAATCAAGAATAAATCATATTAACAGGAGTCTCTGCAAGAGTGGGCAGTTCTTGTTGCCATATTGATTTTTCAGAGGCTGTATGAGCTTAGTTCAGGTGCTATGCTTCTACAGGATTGTGACAACTTTTTTGAGTCCTCTTTTCTATTTAAATTATTTTCCCAGTTTCAAGGTTACATTACAATAAATGCACTACAGATCAGTAAAACAAGCATGTCATTTTACATGGATGAGATATTATGATTTTTTTAAAGAAAGGATGTTATCTGTACCTTTTCTTTCAAAGGCTCATGCCGTTAATGTTTCCATTTCAGTTCTAAATGTGTAATATGAATTGCTCAGGTGATGAGATCAGCTACTGTAGTCATCACGTTTGACACACTCTTCGATTAGAAGCCATGCAATGTGATTATCGGCTTTAAGTAGAGCCACCAGTTCCTAAAAGAAAATCATGTGCTCTGCCATTGCTAGGTAATAGTGCACAAATAAAAGTCAGGGCATAAAGATGGAAAATTGAAAGCTGCAAATGTAATATGAGTCCACAAAACAAAAGCTCACAAATACATATATAAATGTTCAAAACTTACTTCTTTCACCATCAAAAATAATACTAGGCAGAGTAGTTGACACTAATGCCCCACACAGCAGGAGACTGGATTTGAAGCCCAAAACTTGTCACTATCTATGTGAAGAGTGTGTGTTGTCTTATTAGTGGATTTTTCTCAGGCACTGTCTTTTTAAAGCAAACACCCCAAAGGTATGTGTGTTAAAGTTAATGAGTAACTTTACATTTTCCTGATATGAATGAATGTTGGTTTACACAAAGAAGTGTAAAGTGATGGACTGGAGCCACCCAAGGATGGCGGCTGCAGCATATCCACAGCTGTTTGGATAGGCCAAAGGTCTCCACAGGTCGACCCTCTGCAGTTCACATACCAGGAGAAGGTGGGAGCGGAGGATGCCATCATCTATATGCTACACAGATCCCTCTCCCACTTGGAGAGAGGCAGTGGTGCTGTAAGAATTATGTTTTTGGACTTCTCTAGCGCCTTCAACACCATCCAACCTCTGCTCCTTAGGGACAAGCTGACTGAGATGGGAGTTTTCTCACACCTGGTGGCATGGATCATGGACTATCTTATAGACAGACCTCAATATGTATGTCTTGGGAACTGCAGGTCTGACATTGTGGTCAGCAACACAGGAGCGCCGCAGGGGACTGTACTTTCTCCGGTCCTGTTCAGCCTATATACATCAGACTTCCAATACGACTCGGAGTCCTGCCACATGCAAAAGTTCGCTGATGACACTGCTATTGTGGGCTGCATCAAGAGTGGGCAGGAGAAGGAGTACAGGAAGCTAATCAAACACTTTGTTAAATGGTGCGATTTAAACCACTTACACCTGAACACCAGCAAGACCAAGGAACTGGTGGTGTATTTTAGGAGGCCTAGGCCCCCCTCATGGACCCCGTGATCATCAGAGGAGACTGTGTGCAGAGGATACAGACCTATAAATACCTGGGAGTGCAGCTGGATGACAAATTGGACTGGACTGCCAATACTGTTGCTCCATGTAAGAAAGGTCAGAGCTGACTATACTTTCTTAGAAGGTTGGCGTCCTTCAACATCTGCAGTAAGATGCTGCAGATGCTTTACCAGATGGTTGTGGCGAGTGCCCTCTTCTACGCGGTGGTGTGCTGGGGAGGCAGCATAAAGAAGGACGTCTAACGCCTGGACAAACTTGTTAAGAAGGCAGGCTCTATTCTAGGAATAAAGCTGGACAGTTTAACATCTGTAGCAGAGCGACGAGCACTAAGCAAACTCCTGTCAATCATGAAGAATCCACTGCATCCACTTAACAGTGTCATCTCCAGGCAGAGGAGCAGCTTCAGTGACAGACTGAGAAGATCGTTCCTCCCCCACACTATGCGACTCTTCAATTCCACCCGGGGGAGTAAATGCTAACATTACTCAAAGTTATTGTCTGCTTTTACATGCATTTTTATTACTATTTAATTTAATATTGTTTTTTGTATCAGTATACTGCTGCTGGATTATGTGAATTTCCCCTTGGGATTAATAAAGTATCTATCTATCTATCTAATTCAGGGAGAAGTTGGGGACTACAAGATGTTTGTAATCAAAGTGGCAGCCACAACGCCTACTCTACCATTATGGAAATCACAGAGGCCGGCAGGTTGACTTCAGCTGTGCATTCCTCATTTGATCTACTTTGTTTTATTACAAAAGGATATGTGGGGTATAATGTACATGTAAACAATGTCATTTTAAATTTACATTTATGCTATGATTCTCTTTGAAAAAAGGAAAAAAAAAGAAAGAAAAACGTCTCTTAAGGTGGTTTTTTGATTGTTTCTGAGACCATGTTAGAACGACGTATGAAAATGCTTCTGTTGATTCAGTATTGTGAAAAGTGGAAAAAGGTGGCTGACCTTGTGGTCCTCCTCACGTACATCTAGAAATTACTCACACTTTTATAAGAAAAAAAATGCTGTTTTCAATATCTTCTGATAAGGCAGATTCATATCACTGACTGTGGAATAATCTATAAGTTATTTAAATTTTTATTAGAAGCAGTTAAAAAAGGCTAATAAATGGTAGATGATATTACAAAAACTGCAGAATACAAATTAAGGAAGAGTATATTTCCACTACTCCACCATAATCCCCTAATGAGACCACATTAGGTACGCTAAATACATTACATTCTGCAATCAAAATATATTGAACATTAACTCATACATGTCAGATGTACCCCTTGAAAAAGGCATGTGCACACTAACTAAAACACCACTAACTCTTCAGTAAAGAAAGCATATTACAAAATTCTAAATGCACCTTTGAGTACAAGATTTATGTACAAAGAGAGCAGGTTGAATACAGAATATGCTTACATCTCCAATTTAAAAAAAAATAATTGAACATGATGGGGTCCTAATACAATTTCACTATAACCCATACAATACTGTACACTCAGAAATAAAACTATTAATTTATATACTAAGTTACAGTATTTGTTTGGCATACACTTAGATTACTGCGGTGGGCTGGTGCCCTGCCCGAGGTTTGTTCCTGCCTTGCACCCTGTGTTGGCTGGGATTGGCTCCAGCAGACCCCCGTGACCCTGTAGTTGGATATAGCGGGTTGGAAAATGACTAACTGACACTTAGATTAGCTTTTAAAATTTCAAGTGTATCATTAGAAACCTTTTAATATTTTGATCTGTTTGAATAAATTACTGCAAAGATTTGAAGCCAAACCTTGAGCAAACACTATTTAAAAATATCTTATTATTCCGGCTGAAAAGACAAAACAGCAGCTAAAATGTAACTTTGGACTGGTACACAAAGGCATTTCATTTCACATCAATGTTCACCGTATTTGGAAAAGTGACATTTAAAATTGGTCAGAAAGAATTCCTCAGTTAATAACCCAGGCAGATGGTGGTGACAATGCAGGCAGAAGGTAACCTCTTACACTAATACAAATGTAAGACTTCACACTTTTTAACGGACATAATGGTGGCTTAAGAATTTTTTAAAATGTATAGGAAAAGAAAAAATGAAACCCTAAATAAAAACAAAAAATATATGGATACATACAATTTCAGTTTAACTCTCATAATGTCTTTAAGTGCTGACTCAATGCTGTCTGGGTCTAACACCCCCTTTAAGGTACCTAGACATCACATTTTTCACCCCGACCTATTTTATATTGATTGATAATCTTAACCTGTTGTATTGATGGTCGTACTTTTTAGATCAGCATTTAGAATGATTTTATGGGCTGTGTACAAATTTACTACCCTAAATGAAGAGTAAAATACACTAAAGTACAGTATATAGTGACTCAAATATGACTCAAAGGGTAGCTGTACAAAAATGTAACATTTGAAAACCTTTTGGTTTTTGTAAAGATAGGGCACTTTACCAAAGCCCCCCATATTTCTGAGCTAAATGATTATTTTCAGGATATTTGTACAGTATAGTTGAACAAAAATTACTGTAAATAAAGACTAAAATCCAGAGCAGTGTTTAAAATGTGTAGAAAATGTAACATTTGGATTATCTTTTTATTGTTATGCTCATTGTAAAGTTAGCTTTGCTACTATCACTTACATTTCTGAGCTGAAAATATGACATTTAGGATATTTTATGGGTTGTGAACAAATAAAACACCCTAAATGCAGCAAAAAACCAATTAAAGCTAATGGTAAGCCAAAACTGAACCAAAAGACATGGCAGGGTAAACTTTTTTTAGAAACTGCACAAATTACAAAAAATGTAATTTTTTCTTTTTAAAAAACTTTTCTTTATTTTGGGGAACTATAAGAAAATTAAGACGATTTCATCCTGAAAAAGTACATTTAGGGTGCTTTTACTGATTTCAAACACAAAAAAAATCTGAATTAGTGTAAGGTACCCTAACTTGGGGTGTTCATAAGAACTGTAATCATTTACTTCATAATGAAGAAGTATATAATGAACAAGAATAGGTGCTTCAGATATTTGAAATATTAAAATGTGTTTTATTCATTTCAGAAATGATGTCTACATATTCTCAATTGTAGTAGAAATGTACAATTTTTCACCCTCTGATAGAGGTCCATAGAGAGTTACATGCCTAGAAAAAGATCAAAAATCTAAATCAACATCATATTCATAATCACTGACATTGAAATAGTTTAAAATGACATAACACGTTTGAAGTATGTAATTTTTAACCTTCTAGGAGTGGATCTTAGAGGGCTAGGACCACTGGCAAAGAATCAATTATTAAAACTGGTATCATATTCATGATCAGCAACTTGGAAATATAAAATAGCACTCCGAATGTCTGATTTACCAATACCCATTTTTTTTGAAGTTTTATGAAAAGGACTAAATTTGACCACTCATATCCCAACGGAAGGAATTCTACTATTTGCAGAAAGAGAAGATTAGTATTTAATAAAGCTTTCTCATTTACATTTAATCTAGTTCAAAATAGTGGTTGCCGGAGTCTTAATAATATGGTTAAATGAAAGTTTAGGTCCAAATTCATGGTAACGTCTAAATCTATTAGTTCTGGATTCATTTGTAAGGCTTGATGATCAAGGTTTCACTTCTTTTACTGCTGGTAAAAAATACAATTTCCATTTTTCACTTTTTATTTTAAGAATATTAATACACTGAATCACAGAGCTCAGAGTCTCATGGTCATCTGGACCTGTACATTAAGTAAATTAAACTGCGAGTCATCTGCATCTGTAATGTAGGAGTTCACTGTGTGTTTTGAAATAGTCTGACCTAACAGGGGCATATAGAGTGAGAAAAAAAACACACTCAGAATTGATCCCTGTGGCACACATGATAATTTTCTCCCTGCTATATAAGACTAAAACAGCATAAGTACTACTGGAAAAACACAGCCATTGATTCATGTAATTAATAAAAAAAAGCTATGATCTAAATGATTTGAATACACAAAAACACATACAGTATGTTGTCAGCATCAGCACTGAGCAATAATCATTACCAACTATAAAACACAGAAATTCTATACTATGATTTGATTTAAAGCCTGATTAACATCCAATGTATCCAGAATAATTAAAGAAAATGTATTTAACTGCTGACAAACTACTTCAGAGTTTTACAAGAAAAAAAAAAAGCAGTTTAGAGGTCTAAAATTGTCCATAACAGAACAGTCAAGGTTATTTTTCTTCTCCAGGAGATTAACTATTGCAGTCTTGAAAGAATCAGGAAAAATGGCAGCATCTAAGTAGCAGTTAAGAAGGCCTAGTACACTGTATTTGAATATTTCAGAAATTTCATTAAAAAAGTCTGCTGGGTACCGGACCAAGAGTACAAGTGGACAATTTTACCGGAGTAATTATACTAGAGAGTTCAGGTAAACATTTCACAGTAAAGGAATTTAATTCACTGTATTCAGCACACCAAGGCTCACCAAGATTTGCTTTTGAGTTATGAATTACATGTAGCTCACTGTATTATTTTTGTCTTTAAAAACAGGCTGAAGCTAGTTTACAATGTATCACATAAACACAATCTGTGGTATTTCTCATGTCTTTACATCATTATACTTGCTGCTTTTGTTTCTTTAAAATCAATTTTAAAAAGCTCTTAATTTGTTCTGAACGATCTAGCTCCTTTAAGAAAAAAACAACTGGTGACACGGACTTTCGCTCTTAAGCATCAATAATCTGGTATGGTTTGAAAATAGATATAATGAGCTAATAACCTGGAACATTAAAAAATTTTTTTGTGCTGGCTCTAAATGAATTTAATAGGTACTACAGTTTCATACACTCCACCTGTTCTCATTTTTAACTAAGCACTACTTCTCTCTGTTTTCTGCACTAAAGCCACTTCTGTAATCTGCAGAAACGTTTGATGTTGGGAGGTTATCAACAGCTACAAGCGTTAATGAGTGCCTTTACAACAAATCATCCAGGAACGGTGCATCATAAGTATAATAAACAACTTCTTCACATTCATATACAAGAATGTCAGGGCTTGGAGGTTAGGTGGTCTTTTAGCTTGGAACCCCTAAAGGTTTACTCCTTCCGTGTATCATCAGCTGGAGTTTTTGTTTTCCTCTCTTCCTAGGCAATCTGATCTTCACATTTGTTATTAAAGTGCTGTCTGACTTTAGCTATTCTAACTATTAGAGACCTAGAAACTGCCTGTAGATAACAGTAATTTAACTTATGCTTAATTCTGTTTTGAACTTTTTCCATTTTTTGTTAATATTTATTTTTTTTATTATTTTTATTCTATTATCTCTGCCATAGTAAAATGTTTGTTTTACTTTGTAAAGAACTCTGAAATACATTTTTGGATGAAAATGCATTAAATAATTAAATGTCACTATTGTTGTTGTCAGTCAGAAATGTAATGTTTGTCAGCAATTGAAAGCTTTAGTGATATTTTTGTGACTGACTGAGAATGACGACCATGTATGGAAGTTCTTTTATGGCTAAAGGGTGAACAAAAAACAAGTCTATACTGACGTCTGCTGTTTTAAAGTAGTTCAAATCTTTTTAATATGGAGAAATCAGAAAAGGTCATTTGTTAATTTGTTGCAAACTTAATTGACTATTGCAAGTCTTAATTTTGAGATTATTTAAAACAAATGATTACTGCTCTAAAACAAATCAAATGAGTGAGGATCACCGTTTTGAACTAAAGAGAACTTTTTTTTTATTCCTTAGCTTCATTAGCTTCAAATTACATGCAAATCCAATTTTAAAACATTCTTTTTGACATACCATATAATATTGTAAATATTTCTTAAAAAAGTGCAGCAATTGTCGTGTTTAGCTGTTAGGGAGTCTCTCTCATACTGTTTCTTTTCTCAGTGTCCTGCTGTGTCACTTGGCATCATTATCATTTTGATCAGGTTTTCACTCCTGGTATAGAAGCAGACCTTAGATCTTAGGATGTGTCAGCACTACTGATGTTTGAACTTTGTAATGTTTGGTAAGAGTCATCAATGTCTGCCTGCGCTGTGATGCATTGTTTGAGGGGCCAGAAACTGGCATGTTGAAAGGCTGGCCAAGGGCAGATGGAATCAAAATTGGATAAAAGCTATTTCTTTCTGTTATGTTGATACCTAGTTTTCATCTTAATATATTTATATTTTGATTTAATCCTTAATATTTGTATGCACTAAGAACATAATTTATTTTAAATCTATGCAGTGTATTCTGAGAATAAGGTTAAAGGAAGCATTCATATAAAATAAAATTAAATAGTTGAATAATTGAGTCCTTCACTGTAGCATCTTTGTTTTTTTCTAGAGATTCAGGCCCGATCCACACTACCATGTTTTCTTTTCAAAATTCAGAGCATTGACTCAGTTTTTGTCTTTTGTTTACACTAGCCCAGAGTTTTCAAGCACCAAAACACAAAGACTTTTAAAAATGCTCGGCAGAGTCAGATACTTTGGTAAACGAAGAGTGATCATTTTAACATGGATGGGCAAAAACCGAGTTTTCAGAAAATGATGTGCTGATTGTGCTCTAATTGGTTTGTGCTTATTAAGTGTCCCTTCCCTGATTGGATTCTGCTGATTACATCCCATTCCCTGATTGGTTATTCTTCACAGAAGAGAACATTATTCCAATATAGCAGGTGCAGAAGAGTTGCTTTCCATGGTGCTTGTATACGTTTACTTGTGTGAGCAAAAGGTACTGTAAATAATTTACCTGTGGCTGGCAGCGTTACTATTATAGTGAAAAATTCAGAGCTCCACGAAAATAAGATTGTAAATAACTCAGTTGACAGCCTCTTAATAATAATAATAATAATTCTTTACATTTATTTACTCACTACTCAAAGTGCTTCCATTTGGGGAGGATCCGGGAAGACAGCCCATGGTCTCCTTACTGCAAGGCAGCAGTGCTACCATTGCGCCACTGTATCAATCTTTATTACTTAAACTTAATCTGCTCAGTAAAGAGGAGAGCATATGGCAGCAAAATTAATAACAAGGCACTTAATGGAGTGGATGGGTGTAGAGTGCAGCTGAGCTTACAATATTACAAGACAGACAAAGACACAAAAGCACACTGTAGTAAAGCAAATATATAGACACATGCTGGTATTCACGCATGTATTCACTTATACTGAGTTAGTTTTACAAATGTTGTTTGGTACAAGATGTGCTCCAATTACTGTGTACTGCTTCTCACGAATACCCATAGGGTCGATCACTTCTTTTCCCTGTTTTTTTTTTTTTTTTTTTTTTTTTAAACATAAGAAATTTGACAAACAAACCATTCTGTCCATTAAGCACATTTGTTTAGCTAATAGCTAAGCTGTCCCAGTATCTCATCCAGATTTTTCCTAAAGGTTGTCACACTTGCTTCAACCACATGTCTCAGTAGTTTGTTCCAGAGTCCCACAACTCTTTGTGTAAAGAAGTGCTTCTTGGCTTCATTTTTAAATGCACTTCCCCTTAATTTCCAATGATGTCCTTGTGTATGAGATTCACCCTTAGGCTGAAAGAATGTTGCTTTTTCTTAAAGTATTGCTTTAACATTAGTGGTGTTTTGATTTAATGACAATATGACTGTCACCAGTTCAGAAGACTGTTACTTACAACTATAATCAGCACATTAACATGGCAAGAGGGCAATTCACTGAAGTTCCTTTAACAATTTCCATCTATTTCTGTACTGTGAACATCCTATTAGAGTCCTGTGAGCATGCCGATTGCCTTGGAAGCGCATAAATAACAAAGAAATCTGATTTCCACTGACTCTGAATTTTTTACTACACAGTTCCTTCAAGGACTTTCCGCCATTTGTGTTTTCAGATGTTTCGGTATTGACATGAATACTTTTGTAAACAATGCAAAAACTACAGTGTGGATGCAGCCTTAGAGGTGACCTGCAGGAGCTTTTCATTCCTACTTGCCAATCAAGAAATAATGGCTCTTAAATGTATATTGAAACTAATAACTGATGAGTAGTAACTAAAAGATTAATATAGGCAGATCTTGTCAGAAGATTTCTTTGAGACTGTGAATATACTTCAGACTAGAACTGACAAAGCTGACTTTTATGCAATTTTGGATATGCCATGCATGAAGTTCAGGTGAGAATGAGGACCTGAAAGGCTAAAAATGTGACTTAATCTTTATGTAACTTAGAATGTATACAGATTTATGGAGCACTGGAGAAACTGTAGTTTAATGATTCAAATACTATAGAGTAATATTAACAAGTATGTAATAAAAATAAAATTTCAGATGATTAAACAAAATAATGATAAAATTACCATTCAGCAGAAATAATGCAAGCTTTGAATGAGAAGTTGTAAAGTTGCTTTTCATAAAAACCAAGGTCTTAAAATAGACAAACTGAAGTTATGGCTATACATATACGATGAAAGTTAAGTTACAAGCCTACTTTATTACTGGTTCTTGCGCTTAACCTATAGTCCATAGTTTTAATCAGGTATTTTTTAAAGTTTCCTTAACATTTAGGCAAACAACAGGATTAAAAATAGTAAGTTATTTAATTGGATTAGAAAATACAAAAATAATAAGGTAAGTGATAATGCATGTTTCCACAAATACTTTAGTTAAATGCATGTAATTTAAAAGCCAAATGACTTTTTCATCAGTTTAACAGATTCAATGAAAATTAATTGTAATTTAATAAATTTACCACACACAAGTAATTAACATTAGAAAGCACATTTAATTCCTCATTTACATCATCAGTTATGACATGCATTATTCAATGTGTTGCCTCGGAATTATATTGGCTGTTCCAGGGTCTTCCAGGTGGTTATCCTACATACACATAATAACTAAGTAAATATTCCCTAATTAAGGATAATGTGGTTTTAATCCTAATTAAGGACAACATAATTTTGAAAAGAAGCTGGCAAACTACAAGGTGGCATTGCCAAATATATCATACTTAAAAAAATATGATATTCTTAAATGTAGTAAAATATCTCCTAAAAACAAGCATTCCATTAATGTTTCAAAAAATTTCTGTAGAAATGGAAGGCAGACCATTTGGTAAGAAATAAATGTCAATTACAAGAGAGAGTAACTGAAAATGATATCAGTTCATTCACCAATAAAAATTTTTAAAGTCTTCCATATTATGAATATTCAATAATGCAAAGTCTAATTTACATAACAAAGGAAGAGTGGGCCTTGATTCTGTCTGAGGGCCACTTTTGTTTTGAGACAGAATTTTTTATTAGTCTGATTATTTTAAATCCAAGGCAGAATAATCTCTACTGCTTTGCAGGATAAGAAATTCAAGCTCCCCCCAACATTAACTGACTATGGTCTGTTTTATTTGGGTGCCGATTTGAGAGGAAAGAAGGAAATAAAGATTAAATTCTGCTTACAGCTGGGCTTATTTTATTGTATGTTCCCACCTTACTTAATCTCCTATGCAAGTACGTTGAGAATCAAACACCTTCCGGAAAACTACCACAGAAGCAAACACACCTCGGATTATACTGTAGTGACAAGCATGTGTTTGTTTTTAGTGAAACGCTTTAGGAATTAAAGGCAAAGACGACCCCATCCAATATAAAATACTAAATCCAAACTGTATGTGCTACTTCATGGATTTATTTACATGGCTTTTCACATAATCTAATGTGAATTTTAGATACAAAGGGAGATAAAGAGGGCCTTAATACGTCATCAACTTTACTACAAGAACTTTACAAACAAAATTCACCTACTCTAGTAAACTAAGTGGACACTGATCCCATAGGTATTAAACCCTGTTGGAAACTATTTAATTTGATTAAGGGAATTATATATATAAGTATAAAGCTGTAAGAGGAAATGTTATAGGTACAGGATATAAGGGGATAAACAAGTTAAAGCATCAAGCAAACAATGCAGCAAATAAAAGTTAATATTATTCTACTTTACTCATCTAGGACACATACACCGGAAAGCAAAAGGTACTCATCAATTTTTAAATTCAGCATAGAGAAAAAAATATTGCAAAATATTTTCATATAAAAACTGAATTCAAAATATTTTAATGTTCAAAAATGTATGCAACATTTTAGATTTGTTTAATAATGCTTTTGTTAAACACCACAGTTTCTCTTGCAACCCCAATGACTTACTGTAAATAAGGATCCGGTGCTAAAAACTGTGACTACATGAGTGTCTTTGTCCAGCTTCAGTGACAGCTCCCACCTGTTCTGCTCTTTGTGGGATGTGGAGACTCTAGAAAAATACACAAACATTATACACATTTAAATAAATGAACATGCTACATTTAAAGTTCAAAGACTATGAACAAAATTTAGTCAAGCCAGATATGTAATGCTTTGAAGAACTGCAACTATATATATATTTAAGCAAATATCTTCTGAACATACAAAAAAATTGCTTGCTGGACTAACACTTAGACATAAATAAATAGTGAATATTTTAAGAGTAAACTTTTGTAGGACATTTCACCATTCTCAAAGAGTGTTACCAAAAAATTGTTTTAATATTTCTACATTTTAGTTTATTAAAATATAATACCTCCAATAATAATCAAAACAAAATTCACAAAAGATTAAACTGCTTAAAATTCATAACTAAACTTTGGAGAAAGATAATACACTAAAAGAAAAAAAACACAGAAGCAACTACAAAAATTGAATTAAAAATGTTTTCAAAAATATAGCCTTAGATACCAATAAATAACATACCTGAACATAGTTAATACTTCCTACTTTTTCATGACAAGTAAAGGATAAAACATATCATTGTGATAGTTTGTGACACATGGATAATGCATAACTAATAATGCTGTATTATAAATGCATTTTATGATAGTTACAGCTATGTTGTATATGTATACATGACCAAATTACTAATTTAGTATGTACAATGGCTTTGTTAATGGATCCCATTGTGGCCAATATGATTTACCCTACTGTCTAATACCAAACTTTGGCAATCAGCCTAAGCAAGCTATTGAAAAATGGCTAAGAGCCAAAGACCAATCAGTCACTACAGAGAGCAGCCAGACACTAGTATCAGGGCCCTTCTATCTCTGGGACAAGAGAGACAATATTGGAATATGATCAAAAAGAGCCTGGTGAATAGAGACATGTCAACTTCAAACAGACACCAATCATGAATCTTAAAAGCATGAAAGATAAAGCCACAATATACCTAATCTTTTAATGTCTATAAGGCAGCCATAGTTGTATATGTGGTGCTGGCATGGATGCATTACACATACACACACACACACACACACATATATATATACTGTAGCATTAAAAAATAAATAAATAAAAAAAAATGATGTTTTGGGGCAACCCAAAAAAAAATTGTCTACAAGAAAAGCATAGATTCCTCAGGTCTTTTTCCAGTGGACTTTAAGTTTGGACTTCGGCATTCCCATTTATTTATGCTTATCGTAAACCTTAATTTAACTTAGAACTGCAGTCCTTTTAAACTTTAACAAATAAAATCTATGGAATAAAACTTGCCTACTTGTAGTTCTCTGTTGTTACACATTAATGGAAGAATTACATTTCAGAATCATATTATGAGTGCAATTCTAAAAATTGCAACATCAAAACAAATTAATGAAAATGAGACTTTTATTAAATAAGAAACAATAATATGAAAATAAAGCAATTTTATGGAATGCCATTATAAATGGAATAAATGAAGTAGCAATTATTAAATACATGAATGAAAAGGTATAGCAATATTTGTATTTTAATGATTCAAGGGTAAGAGAAATGGAGGAATAGACTTGGCAGTCTGTGTTAAGTTGGTGGTAGGTGACCCTTAGAAAGATCATTAGTTTCTTTAGTGACTAGGCTCACTACTATCTTCATTAGCCGTTCCTGTCTGCCACACAAGTATTCTGTGGCTGCATGCGCTACTGGATGTTTTGTCTCTATGCCTGTGCATACACCCCTCCAGCCTCGCCTCACTCCACTCACCCAGGATCAGAAGCAACCCGTCTGCCCCACTATTCCTGTTTTCTGTGAGCAGATCTTAGGCCAAGGTAAATATCCGAGGCTCACTGGTGGCCCCACACCTAGGTCAATGGGCTTTAGCAGCACAGACATGTGGTCGAAATAACCTTAAATACTGTGTATCTATGCTTCCCCATCAAACCTCACATGAAGGAACTTTCATGGCTGGCTTGTCCAGGTAGCACTACACCCTTTGACAATGCTCAGCCACCTGAGAAACAGGAGTCTTTCAGGTTCACACCCAATGGCTACAAAATTAATGTCATTACATTATGAAAAAAAAGTTATTTAATTATTATGAAATACAATTTGATTATTTTATTTGGTTATCTTTCATTGAATTATTGCAGATTATAAATCAAAACAGACTAATGTTTAAAGACTGTTTATTTTAATAATGATACTTTTCCCAACAGCACATTTCTGAATGGTCATTATAATACATATAACATTTATTTCTGAATGTTCCTTTTTGTCACTTGTCAATTAAGACCAACAGGCTGAATATATTCCTATTGACTAATCTTTTGCTGTAAGTTACTGTTGCCTTATTGTAGATGATATGTACCAAAGATCTTTCGGCACTACTTTTCTCACATTCAAAGAGGCAGTAAAGAGCTGTGGTAGTTAGTTTTGCTGACAAAATATATGGAGATAATTTAACATACTGCAACTGTACTAAACAATGGTCCTAATTATTATATGACTAGGAAAATACCCACGCTTCACAGTGGAGAAGTAGTGTGTTAAAGAAGTTATAAAAAAGAGAAGGAAACATTTTAAAAATAATGCAACATTGTCAATGTAATTGTCGTAGATTTATTTTAGTATCGACAGTGAATTTGATGATTGTAAAGAGTTTAATTTATGATTGTAAATGTTGTGTATGAAAAATACACATTTTTAGGATGTAAGGATCTCTTTATAAACAACGTTTGCAGTTCTGCCCTCGGGCTGTTAAATGACCAAGCTGTCTGCTGAGCTTACTTTTGAGCATGCAACGTACGTGTCAAGTCAATGCCGACCTTTCTTAGAGTTTGGCCCTGTGACTTATTTATTGTCATAGGGAAGCAGACTGTTACTGGAAATTGGAGGCGTTTGAACTGGAATTAGTATGGGTGAGGTATAGAGGCTGCCTGAAAGAAGAATGAGCAGTCCTTCCACCCTTGAAGCAGTGGAGTAAAGAAGAAGGGAGCAGTAAGCATGACGAACAGCTGAGGAATGTAAGGATGTGAGTGAGGAGGCACATGAGCAAGGGATGTCGTTAATGTATATAGGCAGGGAGCCCACCATGTGGTAGGTGCGCGGAAAGCGGCCATGCGGAAAAAGGAAGGGGAAACGGGGGAAGCCCATGAAATAAATCCTCTGTTAACGGAAATAAGGAATGAAACCGCCAAAAGGAGAGGGCAGCTTCGAAAGTTCCTTATGGCATAAAGGTGAGAACCGCCAAAAAAAAAAGATGTTATTTTCGAAAATTCGTTACGAGACATGGCGCTAAATGAAACATACTTAACATTTGTAAGTACAGAGTAAAGGATGAGCATAGGAAATTTGGCCTTCCTATGTATATTGGAAGTCGCAGAAATAGGAGGAGTTTCCCCTATCTATCTATCTATCTATATAGATATCTATATCTATATATCTATATATATCTATAT
>JANRMT010028174.1:160369551-160475555 GCA_026402145.1 Polypterus bichir lapradei
TATGTATATATAGTCATGCTCATAAGTTTACATACCTTGCCGAAATGTGTGAAATATTGTAAAATATACCTAACCATGCAGAAACCTTTCCTTTTAATTAGCGAGTATGCTCGGGCAAGGCAATTTATTATCACATAATTGTGAGCGCCCTTTTTAAAACATAATAACTAAAATCACCCAACTGGACCTGATCAAAAGTTTACATACCCTTGAATGTGGGGCTGACAATATAAACATAAGCTGAAACACAGGTTCAAATTAAGGGTAATTAAGGGAGAGTGTCCACACCTGTAACCTCTTGGATTGTAATTAGTGTCTGTGGAAGTGAAGGTCTATGATGTAGTTTCCATATTTGTAGCTGGAAATCAACAAACGGAGAAAATGAATCACGTCAGGTCAGGCTGGGGAGCATGCACTGGTACAGCATGTTGCCGCACCCACCACACAATGAAACAGCTCGGGATCTTGGTTGGCAACCCCCTGGGCAGACACGCGGTCCAGTCCCAGCCTCTGGAAATGACCCTCTATCTGCCGCAGTCAAGCGTTATGAGGGTATCCCCTTGGCATGGTCCAGCCACTCAGGTCCTCAACAATGAGGATACTACGAGCTGGATCACACTTGGGGAATTGCACCACATAACTGATGGTCCCTTCACAATGCAGGTAATGTGTCTCATTCGGGACTCCATGAGCAACTGCTCATTCGACAAAGTCAAACCAGCGGTACCCAAGGATTCTGCAAAGAGACACAGTACCAAAGGAGTCCAGTCCACGTCTCAGGTCACAGCATATAGCAAGGCAGGAAGCACCAGGACTCTAAAGACGTGGACCTTTGTCCTTTTGCTAAGATATCGGGAGCGCCTCACACCCCTTTCCAGCAAACTCATGACCCAAACCCCCTACAAAAAAAAAAAAAAAAAAAACATCTATTGACTTCATAGGAAGAGTCACCAGAGACATGAATGTTATGTATCTTAAAATACTTTCTCATTCCTAAGCTTTCGACTCCTACCAGGTAACCGTGTGGGGATTTTTAAAGCTTTTTTCCCTTTAGATGGGTTTTTTTGCTTTTCGCCTGCACAAGAGCAAAAGTAGCTGGATGTTTGGAGGTACGCTTGAAAAAGTTACTGGTACTTGTTCTTGTTATCTGTATTTGAACTAGCATCGAGGAGGCAGGGTAGAAAGCAGCAGTAACTGATATCGGCATTTGTAAGCAAATAACCATGTCGTAACTGCGACTCCTTAGTTTAAAAGTAAAGAGAAAAAGGCGGCTGACTTCAAAGCAGTAAACGGTGAAGACTCAGCGGTGCGCAGGTAAGCAGCCAGCGTTAAGATGGCGATCAGGCACAAGGGACTGTAAGAGCAGATAAAGTAGTAAAGTTTTATTTATTTGTTTATTTTAGATTGAACAGTTCTTAGCAGTCCAGAGGTAGAATACTTAAGCGGGCAACAGCGTAAGGGTTCATTAATATGGGAGAATACAAAAAGTGGAGAGCTTTTAAGTAAGGAATAAGAGGACAGCAAAATTATGAGAAAAGAGAGAAAAGGGTAAAGATAACCTCATAGAAGGACAAACAGCAGGCAGCTGATAGGGAGAACAGTACAGGAGCTTAAGGGGACAGAAGGTGTAAAATAGCTGTAGCAGTTCTTAGTGTTACCATTTAAGTTAAATTGTTTAATTTTAAGAAAAAAAAAGTCAAGGCAGTTTTACTATTCCTAAAACAAATTATAAAAATAAGGCCAGTGCAATGCAATATGTGTTGGACTTTTTAAATGATGGCCTGGAAGAGCCAGTTGTCTATGAGGGCAACATCTGCAGGAGGTGGCAGCTGATCCAGCACTTCGAGCTCAGGGAGCCTGAACAGGAGGAGGATTTGGCTGGCCTGCGCTGTAGTAGAGAATTGGCGGACTTGGACCAGGTGTCCTTTATAGAGATAGTGTGCACCCCTAAGGTGGCATGGGAGGAGATTCCAGACCAGACAGGTAGAAATAAATGTGTCACGATCACAAGGTGTAAGGTATAGGGTGCACACTGTCCTGGGGCATCAACCCCAGAATTAGAAGAGTCAAACCGTTACCACATCCTTGTGGAGCTGGACGGTGACTCTGATGATTCTGAGGTGGTAGGCAGGGATGAGGAGCCCCAACGGGCCACCTCAAAACCAGTTCCCAGAAAGAAAGAGGTAGTGATAGTTGGGGATTCAATCATTACGGGGATTGAAGCGCATGTATGCTCCAGAGAGAGAGAGTCTCATACGGTGTGTTGCCTTTCGGGTGAACAGGTAGGGGACCTCCCTGGAAGGGTGGATAGGCCCTTGGCCAGAGCGGTGGTGGATCCAGTTGTCATTATCCATGTTGGAACAAATGACATGCATAAGGGTAGTCTGTCAGTTCTGCGATCCAAATTCAAAGAGTTAGGTGCCAAACTGAGGAGCAGAACTGACAAGGTAGTTTTCTCAGAAGTTCTGCTTGTGCCTCGCACCAGTCCAGGTAAGATTGAGGAGATTAGAAGGTTTAACGCATGGCTCAAATCTTGGTGCAGGGTAGAAGTTTATGCAGTATTGGGACTCCTTTCGGAACAGATGGGACCTGTTCCACTGTGATGGGCTATATATCTGAACTGGAGGAGGAACAATGTATTGGGGAGGCATATGAGTAGGTTAGTTGGGGATTGTTTAAACTAGGGAATTTGGGGGGGGGGGGGGTAATTGCAGGGAGTTTAGGACGGACCAGGATTTAGAACTATAAATGGAGGAATAAACAATGGTGTAGAAATAAAAATGTGTAGTATAATAAAATTCTAAGCAAATTTAAATGTAGAAGGAGTAACACATTAAGAATAGCTTGCCTTAATGCTAGAATGATCAAAAATAAGGTAAGTGAGTTGGAGCTGTATGTAGCAGAGCATAATTATGATATTATAGCAATAATGGAAACCTGGCTAAATAACAAAGATGGGGATGAGTATAACATAGAGGGATACACATTTTTTAGCATGGAAGGATAGAACAGAAAAGGAGGTGGGATTGTTGTTTATGCCAAACAGAATTTAAATGTAAGTCCTCTTCAGTTGGATGATGAGCCCCATCTTAATGAGGACATGTGGCTTTGCCTGGAAAATATTAGAGAAAGAGGTATTATTTTAGGAGTGTGTTAAAGACCACCCAATTCAGACAGTAATTTCAACACACATCTTTTTAGTAATATCAAATAGGGAAGTTTACAGGGAGATATTATAGTCATGGGGGACTTTAATTATCCAAATATTAACTGGGATAACCTTGCAGATGGAGGAGCACAAGAGCAAAAGTTTTTAGAATTAATCAGTGACTGTTTTTTAACACAGTATGTTAAAAGCACCAACACAGGATGAATCTTGTCTAGATTTAGTATTTTGTAATAATCAGGATAAAATTGAGGGTGTAGAAGTGATTGAACCATTAGGGTCAAGTGACCATAATATAATATAATTCTGTATTTTGTAAGAGTGCGGATGCAAAGACTAAAATTATTAAGTTGAACTTTGGTAGGGCAAATTTTGAGGAGATGCGGCAAAGTCTAAGTAGAATACACTGGGATAAGCTTTTAAGTGTGGAGACAGTCGAGGAGTAGTGGAACAGGTTTAAAAATGTTTTACATGTAGTGCAGGACAGATACATACCTAAAATTAAAATTAAAAGGAAATAAAAAAACCAAAAAAAAAAACAACTCCACAGTGGATTAATAAAGAATTAAAAAAGAAGCTGCAAAGGAAAAAAAACTGCTTTATAAGGCATATAAGACTAATGACTGCAAAGTGAATCGTAGAGCGTATGAGAACATGAGAGCAACCATTAAGAAGGATATCAGGGATGCTAAATGACAGTTGGAGAGGAATATAGCAGATAAGCCAAAAGAAGACTCCAAGAGATTTTTTTAATATTTTAGTAGTAAAAGAACAGTCAAGGAGGAGGTCAAATGCATCTGAAATAGTAAAGGGGAATTAAAAGATACAGACAATGAAATACCAGATGCCCTAAACTTACATTTTTCGGAGGTGTTTACAAGTGAGCAAGTGGATAACCTCCCAGAGGTAAACGGGACTACTAAGGGGGTACTGAGGGATTTGGAAATTGTAGAGGGAGAAGTGCTGCTCAGATTAAATAGGCTGAAATCAAACAAATCACCAGGACCAGATAATATTTACTGTTGAGTTCTTAAGGAGGCTAGTGAATACATATATAAACCCTTGACAAATATTTTTAGGATGTCACTGTGCACTGGAGAGATTCCGAAGGACTGGAAAATGGCAAATATCATCCCATTATATAAAAAGGATGACAGAGCAGATCCTATCAACTATCGGCCAGTAAGCTCAACATGCATCACAGGAAAATTAATGGAAGGAATTATTAAGGATAAGATTGAGCAACACATGGCAAGGACAGGAGTTATTAGAAACAGTCAAACATGAGGCAAAAAAAAAAAAGGATATGATCAAAGTGGAGCATATGATATTATTTATCTGGACTTTCAGAAAGCATTTGATAAGGTGCCACATGAGATATTGGGCATCAAACTAATAGAAGTGGGAGTTCAGGGTGATGTTTTTAGATGGGTGCAGAATTGGATCAGACACAGGAAGCAGAGGGTGATGGTGCAAGGAACCTCATCAGAACTGGCCGATGTTAAGAGTGGTGTTTCACATGGGTCAGTGCTAGGGCCTCTGCTGTTTTTAATATATACAAATGATTTTGATAGGAATAAAAGTAACATGCTGGTTAAGTTTGCAGATGATACCAAGACAGGTGGATTAGCAGATAATTTGGAATCCGTTATATCATTACAGAAGGACTTGGATAGCATGCAGGTTTGTGGCAGATGAAATTTAATGTCAGAAAATGTAAAGTATTACACATAGGAAGTAAAAATGTTATGTTTGAATACACAATGGGCGGTCGGAAAATCGAGAGTACACCTTATTAGAAGGATTTAGGAGTCATAGTGGAGTCTAAGATATCAACTTCCAGACAGTGATCAGAAGCCATTAAGAAGGCTAACAGAATGTTAGGTTATAGAGCACGATGTGTGGAGTACGGGTCCAAGGAGGTTATGCTCAACCTTTATAATGCACTGGTGAGGCCTCATCTTGAGTACTGTGTGCAGTTTTAGTCTCTAGGCTACAAAAAGGACATAGCAGCACTAGAAAAGGTCCAGAGAAGAGCGACTAGGCTGATTCCAGGGCTACAGGGGTTGCATTATGAGGAAAGATTAAAAGAGCTGAGCCTTTACAGTTTAAGCAAAAGAAGATTAAGAAGTGACATGATTGAAGTGTTCAAAATTATGAAGGGAATTAGTACAGTGGATCGAGACTGTTATTTTAAAATGAGTTCATCAAGAACACGGGGACACAGTTGGAAACTTGTTAAGGGTAAATTTTGCACAAACATTAGGAAGTTTTTCTTTACATAAAGAATGATAGACACTTAGATAAGCTACCAAGTAGTGTGGTAGACAATAAGACTTTGGGGACTTTCAAAACTCTGCGAGCTTTGTTGGGCTGAATGGCCTGTTCTTGTCTAGATTGTTCTAATGTTCTAAAAGTGATTAGTCCTACAGTAATCCAATGCAATATAGCAAAAAAAAAAAAAAAAAAAAAACCAACAGGGGGGGGGGGTTAGGGATGGAAATTGATGAGGTGGAGTTTGGTTGGTGTTTGTCATAAAGTCTTATTTATTATTTGGATATTCTTCTTTTCAAGACTGCATATTTTGGTTCAGGTCCAAATGTCTGTTAATGGCCTTTTCATTGGCTATCCATGTTTCAGTCAATTCTCTGGCACTGTTAGTGTTAGTCTTGAATCCCATTAGAATGTCTGTCCAGTTGAACTTGTATGTGTGGAAAACTATGGGTCCTTGCTTCTGATAGCATTGTGATGTTTCTGTATACATTTGGTTAGTGTTTTTGATGTTTGTCCAACGCATACAGATGGGCATGAATCACATGGTGTGTTGTAAACTGCATTCTGTGTGTGTGCTGCCAATTTCTTGCTTTTAGCATTAAAAAGGACTATGCACAGAGTGCTTGTAGGCTTGTGCACTGTTATGATGCCTTAATCTAGACAGGATATGTTCTGTACCCTTCTGATACCCTGTGATGATATGGAAGTGTGTGCCAGGTTGGATGGGGGGTCGTGCTGGAGACATGACAGTATTACACTTTGCAAGCAATCACTCGTCATTGCATAAACAGAGCTGTGTTAAGACACTATTCAGGAGAATTCACACCCTGTTTAGTACCAAGGAGACTAAAAAGAATGAAAGGCACTATCTTTTCTAACTATTCATATCAAAAGCCTACCCAAAGACAATTAGACAATGTTTACATAGGATACGTCAGAGTTCCCAGCAAACAATCAATGGTCCTAGCTGTGACGTAAAACTTCCAGGGAAATCTTGGGGGGCTGGTGGCAGAATTGGCACTCCAGCCATTGTAAAACCTTCATGCAGCTCCGTAATGGCAGACAAGACACCTTTCTGCTCTCTGCAGGTGCAGCTGCCCATAGGAAGGCTGCTAACATTATGAAGGGGATGGGGGAAAGCCCTCGGGAGCCTCATCCCCGAAACTGTCGGAGACCCAATGGGGTCAGGCCTGTTGGGGATTGGAACTGACATCGTCCACTGCAAGGCAGCATCTGGGTCACAATCTGAGGCGGCTGATCCGGGTAGGCTCGTGGAACGTCTTGTGTCTCCGGCATGATGATCAACTTCCTCTGCTGTCAGAGGAGCTTCGTAAACTGCATTTCAGTGCCAGCACACTCTGAGGTGCACAGACTTGGGGCTGGCCAGATCTCTGTAGGTGGGCACAACTTTTATTGGTCTGGTCACTCTGATGGCAGTGATACTCAGTGAGTAGATGTTGCTGTGATGGATTGGCTCCTTCTGATGGTGTCCAATGTTGCTCCTTTCAATAAGCGTATTATGACTTTCAGATTACAGCACTATTTGAGTGCCGTGCCTTGCCTGTTGTCTGTTTATGCTCCAACCGTGGTGAGTGATGTCTCGGTGAGAGAAACATTTTATTCGCAACTTCGCAAGTTGACACTCCTATGGTTATGGGTGAGTTCAATGTGACCACTGGCACTGACAGGGCTGGCTATGAGGACTGTGTTGGTCCCCATGGGTCTGGCAACCATTGTGAAAGTGGCTCCATGTTCCTTGACTTTGCAAAAGGTCAGGAGCTGCGGATAACTGGGAAACTTGCATACTTGAGTGTGATCCTAATGTGATGTGCTAGACCTTCCATGACAAGACCCTGAAGGTTGCTGAGGGTTGTGTTGGTGTTACCAATCTTCCCAAAAGGAGGTGTTTCATCTCTCAGGTCACCCTGGATATCATTGAGAGAAGTTGCAGCACACAGCTTGATGGCAACTCTGGTCAGTACAGGGAACTGAGAAGAATGGCTGCGAGGGCTCTAAGGGGAGATAAGCAGGTGTTTGATAGAGGAATCTGTGAGCAAGTGACATACCATCTATAGTCTAGTGACCCACATCTTGCTTACAGAGGAATCAAGCATTATGCACATCCAATTCTGTTCCTCAGAGAGTCACAGTCAGGATGGGTGGTGGAACGGTCATTATGGATGACATTGCAATTGTGACCAACTGGGCTGCCTAATTTGAGCAGCTGTTTAAAGATGATCCTCCGGCTATGACGTTGGACATCTCTGGTTTCTTGGTTCTTGAGGCTGATCCTTCAGCTAGCTGTGACCCACCCAATCTTACATAGACTGCATGAGTAGCAAACCAGCTGAGGGTAGGAAAGGCTGCAGGGATCTGTGGTATCTGGGGTGAACTTCTCCAGGCTGGTGGTAAGGCTGTCCCTCCTTGCATTGCAAGCAATCTTTGCTTCCATTTAGGAGACGGGCATATTCCCAGCTGAATGGAAAACAGTTATCAGGCCATGGTCAGGTAGACTAACCGAGATTTCAGCAACAACTACCAGGATCATTTGTTGAGCTGGTAAGAATAACCCACAAGCTACTTCAGTTCAGATACAGGCTACTCTGCAAACAAGTAGTGTTGCTGTTTCAAGATGCACAATAAGGAGATATGTCAACAAAAATGTGCTGCACGGTTAAGCTGAAAGAAAAAAGCCTTTACTGTTTTAATGTTACAAAACAGCCCACTTACAATATGCCAAACAGCATCTAGACAAGCCTCAAAACTTCTAGAACAAAGTCCTCTTGGAGCAATGAGACAACCACAACTATAAATGCCATATTTGGAAAGGATGCAGCAATGCCCATGAGAAAAAGTACACCATCCCTACTGTGAAGCAAGGAGGTGGTTCTCTGATATTCTGGGTGTTTGTGAATTACAGTGCACAGATGACTTAGTGAAAATTGATGGCAAGACGAATGCAGCATGTTACAAGAAAACATTGGAAGACAACTTGCATTCATCAGTCTGGAAGCTGCGCATGAGAAGTTTTTAGATCTCCCAGTATAACAGTGATCTACAACACGAGGCCAAAATGACCCTTCAGTCAGCTACAACTGAAAAAAGTGAAGGTGCAGGGGTGGCCAACACAGTCTCCTAACCTCAATTTCATTAAGCCACTTTTGGGGAGATCTCAAATGTTCAGCTCATACTAGGCAACCCAAGAATTTATGGGGCCTGGAGATTTTTTGCCAACAAGAATGGACAGCTCTATCACCTGAGAAAATCAAGGCCCTCATCTATAACTACCTCAAAAGACTGCATGCCATCATTGATGCTAAAGGGGGCAATAAACAATATTAAGAACTAAGGGTATGCCAACTTTTGAACAGGGACCATCTCATTATTTTTCTTATTTCTATGTTTTGTTTAAAGGTTGTGCTGTTCTGTGATGCCTTACAGTTCAGCTTGGATTCCATTCTGGCAATCTTGTTGTGCCCCACACTAATCTACACTCCATGGATGACAGGGCCTTCAGCTGTATAGCGCCCAGACTCTGGAATGACCTACTGAAATTAGTCAGGTCAGCTGACTCCATGAATTCTTTTAAAAAACAACTAAAAACTTATCTGTTCAGGAAGGCTTTTAGCACTACTTGACTTTACTATCCTTCTCTCAGTTTACTTCTATGTCCAGATGCTCATGTAACCTGTATGTGTGTGTGCTAGACCGTAAATTATGTTGTCTGTTAGGCTTTTTCTCTGAATTTACTGTCTTAATCATCTTTATTTATTTATCTGGTTTGTACAATGCTATATACTGTATACCCTGCCGTTCTTTCTTAAATTCTGTAAGTTCCTTGAGCATGGGAAAGGAGCTATAAATAAAATGTATTATTATTATTATATTGTTATTATTAAATGAAAGGTCTTTTGCCTGATCAGTCATCTTTTCTTTAAAGCGTGATACACGTCTTACAAATTCGGCCAGGGTATGTAAACTTATGAGCACAACTTTATGTATGCATGTATGTATGTGTTTATCTATTTATATCTATTGTATATACAGTATACTGTATATCTATCTATATATAGCATGGAAAATTGCTTAAATACTGAAGTGACTTTAGCTGAAAGTGGAAGTCCCATTTTACTTTATGGTGCCAAGCAGAGAGCAGCAGTCTATTAGACAATGAAAGTGCAGTGAAGAAACCGTCTGTTGTTACGGTCCTGCATTTGTCCAGTCTGATAGCAGTCACGGGAGATTGTATCTTTCATTGTCGGTACAACAAATAGTTCTGAGCAGGCATCAGCCAAAGTGCTGCTTTTGTGAAAAGAATGGAGATAAATTCCATCAACTCAGAGAGGGAGAGGCAAATTCATTATACCACGTGAATGTCACTGCAAGAATAAAATTGAATAAAAAAAAAAAAACAAAAAAAAACATAAAAAACAAGCACTAACTTTTACAAGTAGCCAAAATATATACCGGGTGTTTTTATCATATTATAGTAATAATAATAATAATAATAATAATAGCTCACTATTCAAAACACGGAGCAACCGGTCTCGAACCCGGGACCTTTGAGCTGTAAAGTAGCAGTTCTTACCTCTGCACTATTCAAGAATACATAGCAACTTCCTCTCAATTGACATTTGAGCTTGGGTTTTTAACTCATTGACAGCAAGATGTAAATCATTTATTTTTGTTTCTTTTGTTATATTCTTGAATAAAACTGTATATGTTTATTTGATATTTGGACTGAAGTCTTCACACATTATGCACTTCATGTCATTATTAGTATAACATGGAAAAACTTTCTGCTGTGTTCAGCATTTCTTGCCTCACATTTATTTACCCAGATCTTTGTACACACGAAGCACACATGAAATGCATGTATTCCAAATAACGGTATACTGTATTATTTATCCTATACAATTAGGCACCTTACATGCAGATAACATTTTGCCCAAGCTGAGCTCCGTCAAGGCGGGGGGTGAGACAGCAGACTCCTTGCTGCTTGTGCTGATCAACACATTTACAAAACAAAAGACACTGATGGAGAAGTTCGAAGGGATTTAAGGTGGGCCGGGATTACAAATTTATTCATAGGCTTCAGGGATTCTAGTATTAAGGGTGCAAACTATAAATAAAAAAGGCAAATCAATATGAAAACAACAAAAGAGATTTAAGCATTTAATGCAGTACCAAAAATACAAATATTACTATAATAAATGTAAATAACACACAGCTGTGCTTTTCCAAAGGCAGAATATGAGAAGAGAAAAAAAAGACCAGTCAATTAAATGTGAGTAACAAGTACACAAAGGCAAGCCATTTTAGCTGATGGATTGCCGCTGATGCTAATAGCAACAATATGTTAAATGCTATTCAGTGCTTAGGAAAATAGTCAACACGAACACCAGGAGAATGACTTTCGAAGCATGTGGTGATGCAACTTCTGGAATCTTTCACTGACAAATTAAAAAATCTCACTGTTAAAGTCTCTTTCCCTAATGAACAAGCTGACTGAGAGGAAAAAAAGCCTTGTTGGTGTAGTGAACAAAATGAGGCAAGAGCTGCCATCCTCCACAAAAGACAACCTGCAAAAACATTTTGTCAAAGGCAGTGATGACGATGACTCACTATCTGTACATACAAGCCGAGAGAGCATCTGCCTTTTTAGTACTATGTATCATTCTGTCAGCATTGGCACAGACAGAAAAAAAGAAACCAGACACAGTGACAGACTACAGTCACACCAAGGTATGTAGTTTGCTACTCATCGTATTACTTATTTTTATCTAAACTTTTATAAGTAGATGTGAAATGTGCTCTACTAGATGGGAAGGCTCTACACAGTGAAAGGAAGGAGTCACAGACGGTCTGTTGCTGTGCTTTATGACCTGCCAGACTTGCCTATGATAGATACCCATATTTTACATTCAGAATATATAAGCAAGAAAGAATGCATAAGACAGTAATTATGGTCATGGAAGTTGCAGCGTCAAATGAGAAAGTTGCTTATGTCACAGTATCCGTTTTGGTCCATCAGGCTGAACAACACAGTGCCAGGTTGGAAGATGCAGTTTTAGTAAAATGAACGAAAACTGTTTAAAGTGCTTGGGAGCTGCTCAAAGAAGATGCAAAGAGATCATGTCAATAGCTGATGTCTTTTGTAATCACTGGACTTCCCAACTGCCACTACCAGACATTAAAATACATTAAATGCATTAAAATGGTTATACATTTTAAAACCTTTCCACAGAAAAAGAAAAAAGTTTTTAATTTATTAATTTTGTGTGCCCAGCTTAATGAAATATTTTAATTTGCTTTTGATGGATAAATGCTAATGGTAAAGCACAACAGGCACAACTTTCTTTTCTTTTCTTTTTTTAATGCTAACATTTCAATAGAATTTTTAAAAAGTAAAATCAAGCTTTTCAGATCTCATTGTTAGGCAATCAAATGTTTTAGGAAGGAACTTAGTAGGGATGCGTTACCAGGATGCCGAGCTGATGAACCATTAGTGAGAACAAAAGGATTCAGAGGCGACTTGACACAGCCTTGGCACTTTTAGAACTGAAAAAATGTATCGCAGCTCCCTAGTAACTTCAAATTTTGACTCATCATTCCAGAGCACTTGCTGCCACTTTTCTACACCCCAGACCTTATGTTTTCATGAGTAGATGAACTATTGGGCTTTATTTCCACCATAAAGGAATGGCGTTTCGGTGAAAAGTATCAATGAAGACCACTTCTAACAAGACTTCTGCAGAATGCAGGTGGGTGTACTAGAGTCCTGGTGGCTGTGGTGCTGAACATCTTCCAATTTTAAAGGGAAATGAGCTTCATGAATTTCTCGTTTGGTGCACTCTGTTTCTAAGGCCAGCCACTGCATTTCCAGACTTCACTCTTATTCATTTGTCTCTGCTTTTGCAGAAGAATTTTGACGCCACAACTAAAAACACCTGTCTACTGTGAAAGTTCTGCTTGGGAGAGATGATGCAGGATAGACCACCATGTGTCCTGTCACTATGCTCACTTTTGCAGATTAAACTGGCACATCTACTACAACCTCACATTTTTAGTGTGGTTGTTCCTTGACCAGTTTTATTCCCTCTGCAAAGTTCTTTTTGTTTATCCCCTCGGTTAAACCTAAGCAGTGTAATTGATCATTAGACCCGATTTGTTACCTTTGCTTAATTAGCCTCTGGGGTACAGGCCTACAAAGATCCCACATTTTTAACTGGAAAATGCTGTTTACGTATGCTAGTTTCTTTCCTTAAGGAGCCTTACATATTTTCCTGAATTGGTTCACTTTTTGTAAAAGGAATGTTTGGAAGTCTAAAATACATTTTATCTATTCTCACACTATTCCAGAAGCCATAAAATAATCTTGGGAGACAAATATTTCTGTGAACTATCTCAGCAGGCTGTCTCTTATTCTGCGCATGTCACTTTAAAATTCCTTTGGCCTCTTATGCTAACAGTCTATTTCAAACTCCAGAATAGAGGATGTCTGGATATAGGCTGGGTGATGGCCCATTATTAATATAACAACGGCACTGCTGCGGTTCCTGGTACACTCATGCTGGTAAGTTAAACATTCACTAATAGGCCATTTTTGATGCCACTTAAATGTTTTGATTTGCTTGTGCTCTCTCTAAACTGCATACATACATGATCAGAAGGCAACCGCCTACTTGCTTTTAAGCAGCTTTCTTCAGACATATTTGCCAGTTAACTACATGAAGAAAATTGGTATATCAAATAAAGCAGCCACTCAGTATGGGTTTGAACTATTCATTAACAGAAATCTGCTTATTACATTTGCCATAGCCTAAGAGATCTTGTGGGAAAAATCATAGCATTCACAGTCTGAATGTTAAATTTTATTTCACAAAAAAATGATAGCCAATTTCACTAAATAATTGCTATCAATATGTCCCCTATGGAGCTACAACACAGTTCAGTAGACACACTTTCACACCATTGGCAATGATATAAACCTTTCACTTAAAGCTGACAAGAGCAGGTACAGCAGCTGAGCAAATGTTTTTGCAGAACTAATGGGTTGTTTACCAAGCATGTTACCAAATCATATTTGAGACTTTGAAGAGTTAGAGCTTCTTTTTTTAACAAGCTAAATCACCTGGGAAAAAAAAGAACAAAAGCACCATCAACATACAACACCATCCATCATTATTGATATGCATGGAAAAAGATGGGCAAAAAGTCATGAAAAAAATGTCTTTATTGCTCATTAGTTTGATCATATGCTCAAATTATGAGGAAAAATCTAAATTTCAATGAGGTAAAATTATTCAAAGAAAATAAACCACCTCAAAAGATAATTGAACATTTTATCTCAAAGGCCATGGCAGTGCGATATTTGACAAATTCTGTCCATTTCAAAAGGTCATGTGAAAAGACAATTTCCCCTTGGGGACATGTACCAAATTAGGGGTTGTTCATTACATGTCTATTTTATTTATTTTATTTTTTTTATTTAGCAAAACCACCTTTTATACTGTCTGATGATTTTTTTGTTTTTGTTTTTTATGGTGCAAATTAGATAATGTTCAGGCAAAAACTACCTTTTGTCTAAATTTTATTAGCATAATAATTTTCTTAACTTTGAAAAAAGGAAAAAAACTTTTGAATGAGACATTTAGTCAGTGACACACACACACACGCCCGCCCATGAGCAGTCACTTAAACAGGGACATTCCCAATCTCTAGTTAAGTGCACATCGTTGGGATATGGCAGAGAGAACTGTAGATCTTAGAGAAATCCTACACAGACACGGGGGAATGTGCAGCTGTACAAAAATATTGGACATGCTGAAAATGGGACTCTTTAGTTGTTTAGTTGAAAACGATTCAAATAATTGTAATTCAGTTAAGAAAAGAGGTTATAAATATGGTTGCAATACCCATAAACATACTTGTTTTCATTTATAATTTGATAAGTAATGATTTCTAGAAAGCTAATGAGAAAGAACATGGTGAAAAAGTACAGGCTGCTGGTTTTTTTTCTTCTTTCATTGGGATGCAATTTCAAATTTAAACTTACAGTAACAGACGACCACTAAGTGCTGGGGATGTATTTCCCAAAAAATTACAATAGTTTGAATTACTCTTTGAAAGAAATAGGCTGTACCGGTACTTCAGGACTGTATTTTAAAAACCACCATTGTTGCAAACTGTAATATCTATAATGTACAGTAGAGATGACCAATAGAGCAAAATACAGTATTGGAATCATTTGAACAAAATATTTAAATATCAAGGAGTGAGCAGGGGGTAGTAGGTAAAACAATACAGAAAGTATGCTGAAAAATCACAAAACTACAAAAAATAACCTCAGGCAAAATATATGCAAGCAGGCACCTGAGTGATTTCTATGGTGCATAAACTCAAATGAAACAATATAACAATATTGCTGCAGGCTAGTGGCAAAAACATAGGTAACCATTTTATTCAGCTGCACTGCCACAGTCTTTAGTAATCATTAGTATAATTTTTTTACTGTTTATCTTAATATCTCTAATATTTAATCTCCTTTGCTTTTACTGTTAAGAAAACTAAATGGTGGATTAGCCATGTGACTTCAAAAATAAGCGAACTCGGTTACAGACAAAAAACACTTTAAATTGAAATTCAAGGACAAAAATGAACAAATAAACACACTAGTGTTTTAAGCAGAAGACCATCTGAAAAATGTGTATGGTATGCAAAGATTATTTTTTGTAACAGCAAAAGGTCATAGTACCAGTATATTAGAGAATAATTAAGGTCATCACACTTACAAAATATTCACAATTAAGACAGATATGTGGTCTGTATATTGCCAAATCTTGTTTACATCGACTGTTAAATCACACATTTTTTTCATAATAATTTAATAACATTTTTCAAATTCTGAGCATCAAACGTCTTGAGAAAGAAAACTGATTTTTTACAATCACAAAGCTTTTATGTTCTACTGTATATAATTACGGACAACATGGTGGCACAGTGGTAACATTGCTGCCTTGCAGTAAGGAGACCAGGTTCATGTCCTGGGTCCACTCTGTGCAGAGTCTGCATGTTCTCCCTGTGTCTGAATGGGTGTCCTCTGGGTGCTCCGGTTTCCTTCCACAGTCCAAAGACACACAGGTTAGGTGTACCGGTGACACTAAATTGACCCTAGTGTGAGGTGTGGAGTGTGTTCACCCTGCGATGGACTGGCACCCTGTCCAGGATCTGTTCTTGCCTTGCACCCTATACTAGCTGGAACAGGCTCTAGCATCCCCTACGACACTATGAAGAGCTAAGCAGGTTACAGAATGACTGACTGTATATAATAAACACAAGTTACAGTAATATCTCCATCTTGTACATTAACACTCACTGTACACTTTATTAGTATTATGGAAACTGGTGGAATTAAAAAAGTACAATTTTACTGTTCCTAAACAAAGTATACATCATTGTAAAATGTATGGATAATAATTTTTGGGAAAACTCAAACACAAAATTAGGTGTTATTTTAATACTAAAATCATTTTGATAGCTACGCTCTTCTCATAGACTTAAACTTTCAGAAAAAGTGTGGATATACAGTAGTGCTTTAAGGCTTTATGATTTTTTCAGAGATACCAGCATGATGGGCTGGCACCTAGGGAATGTTCATGCCTTGTACCTGATGCTTTCTGGGATGGGCTCCTGGTTCCCCTGGACTCTTCTTTTATATACAAGTTTGAAGGATAGATGAATGGATGTTGAAGTGTTAGTTATTTACAAGTAGTTGTGCATTCTTAAAATAGCCTTACATGGCATAGTGCATTCCATAATTTTAGTTTCATGTCTTTTTGACCACACCTAAATGCTAATTATATCAAGCTTTTTTTAAGTTACAAATGAGGCTCATAATATTTTGCTAAATTACTGAAAAAAATAAAGAAATTTAGTTTATAGTCTAGAAGATCATTGTTGGGGTCCTTCCAGAGGGGTTGATACTTCCAAATCTTTCTGGATGTGCAAAATGATTCATCAGTGCAGAAAACTAACATTATTATCCTGTTTGGTTTAATAGTGCCAAGTGTCAATTCAGCACTACCATATATTTAAAAATGTATATTTTAAAATATAGTGAGACTTTAATAGCAGTATGCTTCCAACAGAATGAACCAGACTATATTGAAGTGGAGTGATTGTGGACATAGCATACAGTATAAGTATATATATATATATATACACACACAATTATACTTTTACTTATAAGCAATACAAAACCAGCTTATAAAAAGACAACTGGGGAAAGAGAGTTGGCACTACCTACGTTCTAATTTCATTTCTAGCTGGTGAATATACATACTCTGGAGCTATGAAAAGATGTGGAAAGTAATGAAACTGTATCCACTTGGTCTGCCATTGAAACTGACTCCAACTCAAACTCTTCTCTGTATTTTACCGGTAATCCAGAGGTTCATTTGCTCATAATATGGCACTACGTTATTTTAAGGCTGAGATACTACTGTCAGTTGCATCAAAGCACAATAATCATATTTTTCAACCATCCTCAAATTGTACAGTACTGTATTCACAATAATAGATGGAAGCCACTGAATATCTGGACCTTCAGTGATCTCTATACTGTTTGCATTCTTTGAACAGCTACCCTTCCAATATAATCTTTCAGTAACATACTAATTTAAATATGTGAAAGTTAGAAAATTTGTTAAAAGAAGGCAGCAAAAGTTTCCTAATCTCCCATCAATACCTACAGCTGAAACTATACTATTTAGTAATGTTGAAGATATAGGTGATCCCTTGTGATAAAGTGGTGTCCACAGCTGAGAAAGGTGGCCATTTTAATAAATAAATAGTTCTGATTGCCATATTCGCGTCTTTCTGTGGGGGATGTGGTAACACAGAGAAAATGGTTCCCGTGTGCGATGCGGGAGTGGACGTCCCTGAACTTAGTGCACAGGTGCAGGATTGCCTACAACTCTAACTGGCGCTAGGGCTGCTGATTGCCACAGGTGTGCCACGTCCCTGTTTTAAAAGGGGAAGCACAAGTGCAAGAGGGAGAAAAGAAAGCAGAATGGAGGAAAGGATGAAAAAGTCAGGACAGTGACAGAGAGAGGTAGACTTTTAACACGAAGGAGGTTAAAAGGAAAACGCAGTCAGAAAGGCAGAGACAGACAGTGAGAGTGCACAAGCTTATGGAGTGAGGCAGGTGGTCTGGGAGCCAGATGCTGTGAAAGGGCCGCTCCTACTGAGTGCTGTCTTGGGAGTAGAAGTGGCCTGATTGGCGGTGTCTCACTTCAAGGACTGAAGGTGAGCGGCGGGAGAGATGTGTGGGGCTCATTGGGTTGCACTGCAAATGCCGGAGGCAGGGAATGAAGCCCAGATAAGAAAGTTGACTGCATCTGTCAGCGGGCTTCACATTGCAAGGTCCAGACAGGATAAGTGGAGGGAAGCATTGGGGTTCACAGTTTTTATGGACTTTCACTGGTTTTTAACCTCATCAAGGAATACTTATTGAACTGTTTTTAACTTCCACCAGAACCTTTTACTTTTTATGGATTATTTATTTATGGAACATTTTGAAGCACTGCACTTTTGGGCAATGTTTGTTTGGAATGGTTTGTAATAAAACCACTGTTCACACCTTTTTAACATCCTCTTGCTTTGTGTATGGTTTTAAATTATCTGTTAAGCTCATCCGGTTATGAAATTGACAGTGTAGGCTTCAAGAGGCTCCCAGACAAGATGGGAGATGACCCGCACCATCACACCCCTATCTAAGAACATACAGAATACAGGACTCTCTTATTTGAAATCTCAGGAAAAAAATGTAATTCAGTCATCAATGAGACACTTGTTACACTTTTCATTCAGGTAAAGAAAACTATACTTCAGCTATGTTCAACTAAACACACACTTCAACTAGAACTATCTAAAACAGGGGTGTCCAATGTGTCGATCGTGATCGACCGGTAGATCGGAAAGGGAGTGCAGGAAGATTGCGTCGCATTAAAAAAATTTTTTTTTTTTTTTTTTTTTAAAATGTTAGTCTATCATATATCCTCCCTATGGCATTTACCACTTGATTGACATACAGGGCGGCCAGTCTGAGATCTCTTTTCTTCTAACACATTGGTCATCCCGCACGCATGATCAAACGCGCGAGCTACTGCAAAACTCCGGCTATCTAAGGGATCTAGTTAGCCTTCCAATTTATATCGACTAAAGAAGAGATTGAAAAAAACAAATTGTTGTTTATGGGCTTTATGTGGAATTGGAAGAGGATTTTTTTCTCTCACAATGTCACAATTGAAGTGTGTTTATCTTATCTGTCAATCTATCATTGCTATTCCAAAGACGGAAAATGTGGAAAGGCACTTTCAAACTGTTCTTAAAAACTTTCCTTCTGAAAAGTGATCTGAGAAAGAGAAAGGAGAGAGAACTAAAATCGCAGTTAATCGGAAAGCCGTAATTTTTAACTCGGCTGAATTCAAAAGCAAAGGCAGAAACACCGAAGCATCGTTCCGGGTGAGTCACTCGATCATTAAGCATAAGAAGTCCTTCCAAGATGGAGAGATGATAAAAGATGCCTTCGTTGAGGCAGATGGCTAGGGAGAAATTTCTGCTGAGATTTCAAGATCCCAGGCTGGAGAAAATGGAGTTTCTCCTTTTCATTAAACATGCAGAATACAAGCAACTTAACGATCAATGGCCGCTAGACTTCGCTTTTTTTCTGATCTGACCAACATGTTGAATGAGCTTAATTTACAGCTGCAAGGGAAAGAAAACTCCATGGTCAATATGATTAGCTCAGTTAATGCTTTCAAACGAAAAATGCAACATCTGTCCTCAAAGCTGCAGCGCCTTGATTTGGGGAATATCCAAAACCTCGCGTCAGGCGTGTGCGCAACTTGACAGCATATGCTACACAGAGCAGATTGAAAATTGTTTGTCAGACTTTATCTAATGGAAAAAAAGTAATGATTCGAGTGTTGCCCAATGTATCATGCAAACTCATGTTTGTGATGGTCTTTACATAAGAAGCATTTATATGTTACTTATATTTTTTGGGCACATACACCACACTAGTGTTTAGATCTGGACGGTGTAGCATTGGCGAGCTCTGTAAGCCATGCAGTTTCTTTCAAGGAAAGGTGATTGGCAGGATGACGCCAGACTTCGTCCTGTATCCAAATGGTGCCATCTTTCGCCTTTACGCCTGGTGCAGCTGCGTTGTTCTTATATGTGAATTGATGTTTATTGTGGAGAGGGCTTCAGTTCTCTTTCTCCGATCTGAGTTCACCTCTATTATAGCGCATCTTTATTTGAAAACAGCAGTATCAGATCAGGGAGAGCGTGAACGTTAGTTTGAAGGTGAAATTAGAGTCAGGTGTTTTCAATCAATGGGATGACAATCAGGTGTGAGTGGGCACCCTGTGTTCTTTAAAGAACAGGAATCTATCAAAGTCTGCTCTTCACAACACATGTTTTTGGAAGTGTATCATGGCACGAACAAAGGAGATTTCTGAGGACCTCAGAAAAAGAGTTGTTGATGCTCATCAGGCTGGAAAAGGTTACAACACCATCTCTAAAGAGTCTGGACTCCAGCAATCCACAGTCAGACAGACTGTGTACAAATGGAGGAGGTTCAAGACCATTGTTACCCTCCCCAGGAGTGGTCGACCAACAAAGATCACTCCAAGAGCAAGGCATGTAATAGTCGAGGCGAGGTCACAAAGGACCCCAGGGTAACTTCTAAGCAACTGAAGGCCTCTCTCACATTGGCTAATGTTCATGTTCATGAGTCCACCATCAGGAGAACACTGAACAACAATGGTGTGCATGGTAGGGTTGCAAGAAGAAAGCCACTGCTCTCCAAAAAACACATTGCTGCTCATCTGCAGTTTGCTAAAGATCACGTGGACAAACCAGAAGGCTATTGGAAGAATGTTTTGTGGACGGATGAGACCAAAATAGAACTTTTTGGTTTAAATGAAAAGCGTTATGTTTGGAGAAAGGAAAACACTGCATTCCAGCATAAGAACCTTATCCCATCTGTGAAACATGGTGGTGGTAGTATCATTGTTTGGGCCTGTTTTGCTGCATCTGGGCCAGGATGGCTTGCCTTCATTGATGGAACAATGAATTCTGAATTATATCTGAGAATTCTAAAGGAAAATGTCAGGACATCTGTCCATGAACTGAATCTCAAGATAAAGTGGGTCATGCAGCAAGACAATGACCCTAAGCACACAAGTCGTTCTACCAAAGAATGGTTAAAGAAGAATAAAGTTAATGTTTTGGAATGGCAAAGTCAAAGCCCTGACCTTAATCCAACTGAAATGTTGTGGAAGGACCTGAAGCGAGCAGTTAATGTGAGGAAGCCCACCAACATCCCAGAGTTGAAGCTGTTCTGTACGGAGGAATGGGCTAAAATTCCTCCAAGCCGGTGTGCAGGAATGATCAAAATTTACCGGAAACGTTTAGTTGCAGTTATTGCTGCAAAGGGGGGGTCACACCAGATACTGAAAGCAAAGGTTAACATACTTTTGCCACTCACAAATATGTAATATTCAATCATTTTCCTTAATAAATAAATGACCAAGTATAATATTTTTGTCTCATTTGTTTAACTGGTTTCTCTTTATCTACTTTTAGGATTTGAGTGAAAATCTGATGACATTTTAGGTCATATTTATGCAGAAATATAGAAAATTCTAAAGGGTTCACAAACTTTCAAGCACAACTGTATACTATTATACTGTGCACATTATGACAATTTGTTAATATATTTACTACAACTGCATTTTAACTACAATTTTAGCTTTCTTTTTTATTTACAAGGGTTATGATTTGATTGAGTGAGACAGGAAGTAAACCAAATTAAAAAAATTACATTTTTCAGGTGCCATTATTATAAGTTTGTGACTCTTTTATATGCTTTGACAATTAACACAAAAAATTTTCAGCATTTTTAAAAACTTTAATATATTCTTGTTTTTACATTGGTAACAATATGTAAATGGGTGCTGTGCTGCTGTTCTTGCTTTTATACAACAAAGAATATAAAAGTGTATCAACTCTGCTGCTTCATTTTGACTACAAACAACTATAACAAGAGGCATATATTACTTTACCAAGTCCAACTGTTAACACTTCACATCACACGTGCAACGTGGCTGAAGGAACTTGCAGGACTGAAGAAAGATTAAACCCTTCATCTAGTCATTAGGCATTTCAACATAAGAAAACAGTCTGTATAGTTAAACACAATTTAGTTCCAAATGTTAAATAATTTTGATCACATGAAGTTAAAAATTTTTTTTTAAAAATGAACACAAAGCAAAGCGGTAGGAAAAGTAGATTGATTAATACAGATTTTAGAAATGCTAATAGTGTGCAACAACAGTACAAATTTTATTTTGCACAAATAATCAGAAAGAAATCACATTTGTATAAGTGACATTCATGAATTAATTAATGATGTCTTAAACATAAACATGAATAGCTGGGTGTGTATAATGTTGGTCCATATAGTTCAAGAAACTGAAATCTGCAAATTTCTAGGTAATGTCATTAACACTGGAAGAGTTTTGCTAATGCCTCTCCCAAAGTAAAGGGCAGTATTTGTTCTTGGTAACATGGTAATTTAAATATCAAAGCACAAACTATATATGTAATCCACACATACATTAGAACATTAGAACAATTGTGATGAGTGCAGACCATTCAGGCAGTCAAACTTGCCATTCCCATCATATTTCCAAAATCTGAAAATACGTCTCAAATAGCAACCACAATATTAAAATTTCTTACTTTTATATGTTCATGAATAAGTAACAGTACAGAAGCAAAGGGTACATGGGGTTCACTACATCTAAAGTCATCTCTATCTTATGACTACAGCATTAAAGATTTCAAAAGAATTTAATATGAAAAATGGAATGATAAAAATGAACAAAAAAGATCCACAGATTTTACAACATTAGCAATGCCTGTACAATTTATGTTGTAATGTATGCTTACTATTTTAAACCTTTCCTGTTAAGAGACATCAGTGCGATACGTTTGAATTTGTCACAAAAATATATCATTCTGGTAAGAAATTAAAATTACCATATTTAAAAAGAGAGCTTGTTATCCAAAGAACTCTTAGTTATGCGACTGCTGGTTTAACTTGAAACATACAGTTAGGTCCATAAGTATTTGGGCAGTGGTACAATTTTCATAATTTTGGCTCTGTGCACCAACACAATGGATTTGAAATGAAGCAATCAAGATGTGATTGAAGTGCAGACTTGCAGTTTTAATTTAAGACATTTAACAAAAACACGGTATGAGCCATTTTCAGGGGCTCAGAAGTATTTGGACAAACTTACATAATCAAGAATATAATGGTCATTTTCAATATTCGGTTGAAAATCCTTTCCAGTCAATGACTGCCTGAAGTCTGGAACCCATGGCTTCTTCCAAGTGCTGGGTTTGCACCCTACTGATGTCTTGTCAGGCATTTACTGCACCTGTCTTCAGCTGCTGCTTGTGCGTTGGACTTTAGCAAGTGAAATGCATATGTAATTGGGCTGAGGTCAGTTGATTGACTTGGTCATTGAAGAATATTCTGCTTCTCTGCATTGAAAAGCATTTGGTTTGCTGTCACAGTATGTTTTGGTTCACTGTCAATCTTTACTGTGAAGCGTCACCCTTCATCAGTTTTGCACCATTTGTCTGAATCTTAGCAGACAGTATAGCCCTGAACACTTCAGAAATCATCCTTCAATGTTTGTCAGTAGTCACATTATCAATAAACACTAGTGACCCACTTCCATTGGGTGTCACACGTGCCCATGCCATAACACTGCCTACACAATGATTCACAGATGTGGTTTGCTGCAGATTATGATCCTTTCCTTCTCTTCTCCATATTTTTTTCTATCATTCTGGTACATACTGATCTTAATTTCATTTGTCCAAAGAAAATGGTTCCAGAACTGGACTTTTTTTTGTATAAAGTTTCTGGCAAAGTTTAATCAGTCCTTCCTATGCTTGAGGATTACCAATGGTTTACACTTTGTGGTAAATCCTGTCTTTACTTTTGTGAAGTATTCGCTTGATGGCAGACTTTGGCAATGATAGGCTTACCTCCCAGAGAGTGTTCTTGATTTGACTAAATGTTGTGAATTGTTTTTTCTTCACCAAGGAAAGAATTCTGTGATTACCTAGCACAGTTGCCTTCCAGATGGCTGTCCACACCTTCTGGTGTTGCTGAGCTCACCATTTCGCTCCTTCTCTTTAACAATGTACTAGATGGTGGACCACTGCTTTTCTTTCTGCTATCTCTCAGATGGGTTTTGTTTTGTTTTCTGTGCCTAATGATGGATTGTGCTTACTTACATGGATATCTCTTTGGACCTCATATTTGGAGTTAACAGCGACAGCTTCCAAATGCAAATTCCACACTTGGAATCAACTCCAGACTTTCAACCTGCTTAATAGCTAATGAACTAATGAGGGACCTACTCACACGTATCTATAGAACAGCTCTTCACACAATTGTCTAAATACTTTTGAGCCCCTGAAAATGGGGGGACCATGTAAAAACTGTCTGTCATTCCTAAATGGTTCATATAACATTTCTGTTAAACCCTTTGAATTAATGTTGAAATATTACACATCAATCATGTAACTATTTCTTCATTACAAATCCATTGTGGTGGCATACAGAGCCAAAATTATAAAAATTGTGTCAATGCCCAAATACTTATGGACCTAACTGCATAAACAGATGAATATACAAGGAGCAAATCATTATCATCATCAAAACAAAAATCACCGGCATAACAGAAATGTAAACAAGTTTCTTGCATGCTGCCGAGCTTTATTTCTGAGTTTTCAACTGTGCCCAGGTAGTATCATTCAATTCAGAAGAAGGATTCAGATTTGTGAGTTTTAAGTCATGAAGTCAAAGAAAATAACAGAAAAAACATGTATTAGCCTCGTCCATTTATATTGTCTTATTCAAATGTTATTAACAATAAGTGGTACAACTCCATATACACGTCTTCCTCCCACTATAATCTAAAATTGTGGCAATTTATAGTCCTGCAGCTCCAATCTTGTTTTTTAGCTGCTCTCTGGATGATTACATCTCATGAAGGTTTGGAGCTGCAGTCTATATAGTGTTTTATTTTCCCAGTAGAAGCAAAAGTACATTTATATATGTATGCAAAGGCAAATCTAAATGTTTTGTATAAAATATGTAAATAAACAGAAAAAAATCATGTGCGCAAAATCAATTAAATCATTAATATAGTGGGATATTAATATTGATTAACTTGATACATAGTTCATCCTCAGTGACAGATCAACAGACAGATACTAAAGAACTTAATGATTAAAAAAAAGAGCTGAAAAGCTTTATTATCAAAACAGTTCAAATAGTACTATTAAAAAGGAGTCCAATAATTCTATGTATTGTAACTTTTCTTTTATAATTAGCTTATTATTATTTTATATTTCAAGGCTACTATAACATTTTCATATTAATACAGAAAATATCAGTTATGTTGTTAAATAATTTGGAAAAAACAACCACATATAAAGACAGTTTACAAAATGGCTGAACAAGAGACTGGTTTGCTATTTACAGTTCTGTTAAAACAGGAAACTTATTGTATTTACTGTGATGTTCATTATTTCATGAATTTTGTCAAAATGCAATAATGAATCATCAGGTCTACATCAAAGTTCTATTTGATAATATTTATATTTAGACAACACAATCCAGACAGCGGTTTAATTATGGCTACATGGCATGTGACAACTATGTAGGAGCAGGTAGGCTTTGGAAATAGTAAAATGTCCTATGCCTGCTGACATGCTCATTTGTGAAGCTCTTAGCAGAGACTCCATGCCACCCAGCAGGTGTACTATACAGATTATACACTACTGATATCAAATGATGGTTTTGTAAGAATAAAGCACATCAAAACATCAAAGAAATGTTAGATGCAGGAGGATAAATTGATGGAAACAAGTGAACTGAAGACTGTTCATGACATTAAGTTTGATGAACTATCATACACTAAAAATGATTATCTGACTAATACAATTTTCTATGGCATAATTCATAGAGTAACAGAATTAAGGCTATCTCAAGATATGTTAACGATAACAGAAATCAACAGCCAAAACAATATCTTTTAAACAACTACAGTAAGTTGTGCCACAGTACCAAAGAATATAACTCATTATTTTTCAGACAAACTTTCACATGACATAACACACCTGGTGAGTTTCACTGACAGGCCTTCAAATCAGAAAGTAAAATGTAAGGGGTCAAAAATAAGGGGGGAAAAGTGTATATATAATGGGGGTCCAGTGCCACAGGGGCACCGACTCTTATGTAGTATTTTTAATTACCAGGCTACCCAAGTATGATGTCTCTCCTGCAGCTGCTGAAGAATTTCTCTTTTCTACATACAGTACATCCTTCTTAATCAGTGCATAATAATAAAAAAACATAATAACCAGCACATTAAATAATACAGTACATAATAGATTCTAAATCTTTCTGTGTATCATAAAAATAGCACCAAAAATATTTAAAATTAGAGTCCTAACAATGCTAATAGGGCACACCTCAGGATACTATACTGAATTAACTCTGTAGACTGCCTCCCACATCACACAGCTGGATGTCCTTCCTAGTTGTGGTACTGTCCAGTTGAGACTAGGAAGCCTAGAAGCAGTGCTGCTGAATCTGCTGAAAACTGTGAGGGCCAACAGGGTGACAAAACAATCGATTGTTTCCGTGATTGCAGTAGAGTGGTCCCGGAGGCTGAAGTGGTTTCACACTGTGTCTAGAGCTGAAGTGTTGAAGGAAGTAAAACTAGCAGATGCTTAAAATAAATTTAATGATAAACATTCCATTACCAAAAGATTATTTCTATACAAGAAATATAGCAACACACAATATATTTAAACAAAAAGAAAAAAAAATACAATTACACAAGAAAAATCTGTATGCTTTGAAAATGTTGTTATGGAATGCTTTTACATTTTTAACTTTATTAATTTTATTTTTTAAAATTAAGACTACCATTAAAAATTATCCTAAAAAAGAAGACTAAAAGAAGTCCTATAATACCAAGAAAGAAACATAAGCTATGTATTACATTAGATATCCATGATCAATGCATAAAAAATTCTCTGTTTCTTGAAATTACATCTTTCAGTTCAATCAATTATCTGTCACTCCTTATATATCTACATAACTACCCTAACCAGAAATGCTACCTCAAGGCTTTAACTGGGTTAAGCCAAAGATAAGTTGTCCACACCAATGGATTCTTCAGCAGCTAGTTACTAGTCGGTTTAAAGGAGCAGGTATCAGAGTGAAACAGTACAATGTACTGTGAGCAGCCTAATATTCAACGTAAGGTATCAATCAAAAAATACAACCCTGGTATGGTTGAAATTACGATTGAAATATATGATGTTATGTTTCCATTCTCATAAGCAACAGGACATTAAAATGTTTTCAGAAATCTCCAGATGCTATTGTTATTTATATAAATTAAATGTTTTATGGACATTAACCAAAAGTCAGGTATACAAACATGCCATGCAGTTTATAAATAAGTTATTCATGTAAGTACTTATTTGTTTTGTTTTTAAAAAAATACATAGAAACTATTAACTGCAGTTATTAATCCTAAACATGAGTAAATTAGACAAGTTGTTTTAGTCAACCACTATACAGTGTCTGTAAAGAATTTAACCAAATTTATACAATTAAAGATATCTGGTTATTAGAATGTATAAACAGTAAATACTACTCAAGCTGTCTTTTTTCATCTTTTCTGCTTTTAACTGTTTAAAAAAAAAATGAAAAAAAAAGAGTCTGATTGTTATCCAAGTAGTTGTACGATCAGAAATTAAAATGTTTCATATCGAGCAATCCAAAATGAATAGACGGAGGTTAGGGGACAGTAGAGAGAAATCAATTCTCCAATGCCTCTACTGAATGGGAGAGAGACATGAATAGGATTTGCCAGTGGGGTGCAGCAGCTGCCAAATATCCTACAGCAAAAGAATTACAATAATACTGATGAAGTGTGCAGAGGCTTTTAGAATCATTGCAGGGGAACACAGATAGAATCGCACAATAATGAGTCTAATGCAGTATCTCTCGCTCTTCTCAAAAAGAAATGAGATGAGATTCAGTAAGTAATAACATATTTTGTTAAAAAAAAAGGAAATTTTTTTCCTAAAAGAGACTAGTATGTAAACTCCGGACAATGGTAAATCTCTCGAGGATAATCTAATATACTATACAGTAAATACAGATATTGCATGGTATAATATATAAAGCTGGCAAATAAGGCGCAAAATGTTTTTAACAAAATCCAATGCAAAGTGATTGAATGCAGATTATTATGACAGCAACCATTTACTAAACTAAAAAAAAAGTGGCAAGTATATTTGATTATGTAGATAAATACCTCAAGACATACTACAAGATATACTATGTGGCGAGCGGCTGGGGGTGGTACCCAGCCGGGATGCCCAGAAGGACCCAGAAGTGCTGTTGAGAGCAAGACCAGGGACGCCCGGAGTGCTTCCAGGTGCATGGCTGGCACTTCCACCACACCAGGGAGTGCCGGCAGAAGATCATTGGGAGGCTCCTGGAGCACGTTTAAAAGGAGTCGCCTCCCTCCATTCGATGGCTGGAGTCGGGAGAGGAGAAAGACAGAGCTCGGGAGCAGAGGAGTGGAGGCGGACCTGAAGAGGCATTGAATGAGAGGCCTGGACTTTGGGGGTGAAAGTGGGTTGTGTGTGCACTGTAAATAGTAGTATAATGAATAAACGGATGTTGGGTGTTCAACCATCGGTGTCGGCCTGTCTGTGGCCGGGCTGCTTCCCACATCTATCTTCTGACAGGAAATTTTTCAGACAAAAAAGGACATATGAATGGGATATATAAATACATTACCTAATTGAAAGAGCTAATGTTGACTACAACATTTCATGAAACATTCAAATAACTATTCTGACCTGACTGGAATCTATTATTTCTGGATGTAGCCTTATTTCTCTTGCTATATGATTCTAGCTGTTCTTATTAGTGCATATAGATCTCTCCTACCACTCTGCTGTGGTGTCCTTTAACATTTTGCACTTGATTCACTTCACGGAAATGTTCATGTTACTTTACATAAGCTATACATTTAAACAGACAATTTTACCTGTCCAGCCAAACAAAATGACATTAGTGTGCAGACCAAAACAAAGCTGTGCAAACTGTTCATAAAGGAGTGAATGTAATGTGCATGAATAGGTTGGCTATACATTTAGCTAGAAATGTAGAACTGTGGGCTCTTGAGGCATGTGTTTCTCCTCCACCACACTGAAAAATCAGGACAAATAATATTTCGCTTTACAAGTAAAATGTCATTTAATAAAATCATACAAGGTGTGCTTTAAAGTCATGTTTGTGGTCATGTACTCAGTACACTGGAATTCTTTTTTGTATGTTTCCTCACAACAGTTGACAATAAAATTATACAAAAAAATGTGTATATACACACACACACACACTATTTGCTATTCTGCAATATTATTTTTTTTTATTATGGATGATTGTTCCTTTTGATCCCTGGGTAAAATCTGTCACAGAATCTACTGCTATGCTAATAAAGTGTCATAGCTGTGCAGGATGACTGAGTTCTTAAATGATACTATTTGCCTCTCTAAGAGATGGTTTATACTTCATGCTCAGAATGCGTACATGCATGCATCATGGCTGCCACACGTTCTCAGCGTTCATTTGACATCTGCGAGTTGCAGTACCAGCAAAAATCCGGGGTTGGGGGGGTGGTATGGGGGGGTTTTGGGCGCAGTGTGGTAAAGGTGGAACGTGATGTCAAAGCCTCTGTTTACTATCTACATGTGACAGAAAGCTGCTTTGCGGATCCCATAGAATCGATGTGCCTGCTTCAATGTTTGATGAATGGTTCGATGTGGTGAAGCAAAATGCCAACATACAAATGCATTTGTGGTGCTTTTATATTCAAGCATCACATATTCCCCAACGTAGCAACATGATATATTTTCAAAGTCTCATATACAATCTTCTATGCTGTCTTTTTTTTTTTCACCTTCACAAGAGCATCAGAATGTACGGCAGTGTATTTGAGCCACAGACAAAAAAACACAGTGAAAAGGTCTATTTTGTGATTAAAATGGACATTTCAGCTTTAATCTTGAAATGTCCACTTTAATCCCATAGTTTATTTTATCATTAAAGTAGACCATCATAAACATCACCTTAAAACTGACCCAGTTGTTAAATCACTACATGCTTCTGGGGCTTCCTCCTGTATTGACAGCAGAGGCAAGCAGCATCGTCACACAGAACACATTAAATTTATAATATTCCAGCTCTCTGCACATTTAGAACCCTTAGATTTATACTTGATATTACATTCATGATGAAATCCATTAAAGTATGTATAGTTACAAATAAATCAACAACTTCATTTAAACAATGAATACTGTTAATAATTACACATATAGGGGCGGCACGGTGCTGAAGTGGTAGCGCCGCTCCCTCGCAGGGAGTCATGTCCCTGGTGTCCCCTGCCTGGAGTTTACATTTTTTCCTGGTGGGTTTCCACAGTGTGCTCTGGTTTCCTTCCAAAGATATGAAGGTTTGGGGATTTGGTGATGCTAAAATGTTTTCGCCTTCTGATGAGCTGACACCCCATCCAGGGATTGTTTCTGTCTCACGCCTGATGTATGCTGGAATGGGCGCATTCCTGGATTGATGGATGTAATCATTAAACATCCATCCTTTTTCAAAGATATTGTGGCAAAATGTCCTTGGAATTTAATGGATGCTTCAGGCAATTCACAACACAGCGAAGCCAAACATTTTCTCACCGTGTTGATATCTCGCACTCCCACCTGGTGGAATCTTCCAGATTTATGTAAAGTACGCGTGCAAGTATAAACAGTACAACGCTTGCATAGCAGTAGTGTCCGTTGGAGCACACATCACGTCCCATGAAGCCTAAACCCAGCCTAAGACAGCCAGTGTTGTATACAGTACGTCCTGAACAGAAGGCAGGCAGGTGCAAGAAACAATCTCTGTTGCGTTCACCACCTTCTGCAGTGCTTTACATTCCTAAATCAAGAGAGTGCCATACCAGGATGTGTTGCAGCCAGTGAGGATGGACTCCACTGTGCACCTACAGAAATATGCGAGAACAGATGGACAAACACAAGCTGCCCTCAGAGGAAGTAGAGGCATTGACAAGAGAAGAAATGTGTTGTGCTTTTAAACATGCGTTACTTTTTTCGTTTATAATGCAAACTAGATGAATCAATTAACAGAATATATTAATGTTTAGAACTCCATTTATTTTACAAAGTATATTTCTGGAAAATATTATTCTCACTTATTTTAGCACATCTGCAGTCTGACTGAAATTCATACAAAGTGTCAATTACTAAATTACTACATAACTCATATTGTATAAAAAAACAGCCAATATAATATTCAAGTCCAAACAGTTTACAAAGTAAAAACTGGCATTATTTGAGGTTTAATGCATACAGTATATGTACTAGAAGCAGACTCAAGAAATAGAGGCCTAAGGCCACAGATAATGAATCATTCTCTATCACACTAGTGTACACAGAAATAAAGACAAGATGAAGCAATCACTGAGCTTAGAATATATGCTCAGTAACTTGGCGTCCCTCAATCAGTATATTGAATACTAAATTTAAATTTTAATTAGATCAGCCGTAAAGAGTTACTTGACAAATCATTTGGAACATGCAAGATGAATGGGTTTTGGGTGGATCACATTGGAAAACCAGGTCACTATCAACAAAGGGAAAGTTAAACAAATTAGAGTTAAAGCTTAACAATGAAACAATCCTCGGCCATTCATAGAAACTTCCTGTAGGAAATAAGTGCCCTATCTAGGTCCAGCATTTTTGGATTCACTCTCCCGAATGACTCTAGTTGTATCAAGTGTGTAAAGGAAAAACTATATTGAATCCCACAGGAAAGGTACAGCAGACAAAGAAAACATTCATTCATCATGAGGCCTGTAATATTTTAGCTGACCAGTTTTACAGAGAGAAAAATCAAATCATTGTTGATAATGACTCTAAGGATCATTGCAGGAAATACTTAAACCTGAAAAAAAACTACCACCAGTGTGCTTATTATTACTAATTAAACATGTACCTAACTCAGACAAATTAAATACAACCATAAAATTCTAGCTTCCTTTGATATTTTTGAAACAAAAATGTAATACTAAAGTAACAATGTTTTTCCTAAATGGAAAATTGCTTAAACACAGCATATACTGTTATATAGCTGCCAGCTAATTGTGTTAACAATAGGACTACAATAACATTAATGATTTCTAGCTGTTAATGAAAATCCTAATATGCATTTAAAATATGGTAAGTTATTCAGTTATTAAAACTTCTTAGCCTAACTTTGTATTTTACTTGATGAATTTGGATTATTATTATTAAGTAATAATAACATTAGCTTACTGCATTTTCACTCATGCAGTTCAGTTTGGGTTCAATCATATTCTTCAAAGCATCATTTCACCAGCAGGAGTAAGAAGGGCATCAGTACTCAAATCCTCTGTGCCCTGACCAAAGATCCAGCCCATGTCACTGTGACACAAAATCAATCTAGTCGGTGGGCTTCCGATACATGAGGGGTCACAACTGCAGAGAGTCTCTGCCCAGGAGCTATTGTTCTTCTACTTTAAAAAGAATTTTTGTATTTATACATTTTTAGTTCTGTGTGCACATACTTTAAAGCAAAACATACTAACTATTTCAGATAATGTCTAGCTTTTTAGATGATAGTAGAAGTCCAACAAATAATTCAGGTTACTGAAAAACAAAAGCCTGTATACTACAGTGGGCCTGTTTGGTTTTATAGCAACATACATTTCATCAGACTAAATTTAGGTAAATAAAGTAATTTATAGTTCACCATTGGTAGAACAGACTAATCACACTCCAGTTAATAGAGGTAAATCTTGACAAATATAGTGCATTTAATAAAATTCACTGACTAATTTAGTACTGATTCTAAATCTGGTAATTATATTAAAAATGTTACTTGGACTCCATCTTACAATATATAGAAGTAATGTAGCCCTGACATTTCACAATTTACAACTGGAGTACATTCTATATGGGTTTCCTCGGTGAGTTCTAGTTTCCCCTCAACATTATGTAGTTATGTTAAATGATAAAATGATTTAATGTTAAACTAATAGAACACGAGTGAAACAAAATTATGTGAGAATGTTCATTTTCTGTTTCCTTTATGAATCAGCATTTGCTTTCTGTTCTGCACACAGTGCTTTGAGGAAAGGCTCCATCTCCGCATGACCCGGTCCTGGATAAAACAAGCTAAGAAAATGGATAAGTATAATGTACAAGTCAATCCACAGTACCCATCTTTGTCACATAAGTATTGTCTTGCAGTCTTGAAAGACACTGCGGCAAAATCAAAGACTCGTAACAAAAATGAAGACGACAGCATTATAGATAGACTGCGGTGGGTTGGCACCCTGCCCGGGATTGGTTCCTGCCTTGTGCCCTGTGTTGGCTGGGATTGGCTCCTGCAGACCCCCGTGACCCTGTGTTCGGATTCAGCGGGTTGGAAAATGGATAGATAGATAGATAGATTAAATTGGTTACACTGTAACAAATTCTGGACTAACTGAAAATCACCTTCAGAGTCTGCATGAGTAGATCAGTTATTAAGCAGAAAAACAAATCTAAGCTGTAACCTCTCATAACAATTATCTGTAATGTATTATCTGTATACTAACTTTTATTTTTTACTTCTGCACACTAACTCTGAAAGAAAAGAGAAAGAGCATGGAAGGAAGTCAAAACCCAGTAATATTCTCACAAAAGGCTCTAAACTATAAGCAAGTCTGGCATAAAAATGCTAATTTTTCTGCTGATGTTAACATAGGTTAGTCAGCCTGAATGCCATCAAGGGTGCCTGTCCATTTAAGGGCAGTTCAGGGCTCAGGGGCAAGGACTTTAGATGTGACATTGGAGACAGAATAGATGCAAACAAATTGAAAGTAGAGTAAGGAGGTAAAATGAGAAAAAGTAATCTATCAAAAAGAGAGTAATGTGAAGGAAGGGAGCTGAGTCAGACTGAGAAAATTTTGAAGTAGTGTATACATATTGATAAAATAAAGAATCCAAGTGACCTGACAAGAGCAAAGTTACACAGATCCTTTAAGACTTCACAGTTTTGTTTTAGTTATTTCTTACTTTTGCCACATTTAAATAATGAATGTATTTTCTGATATATTCTTAGAAAACCTTGGCAACCCTGTTTCCAGCGAGAGCAACCCGCAAAATGATGAGCTTTTCTAAACAGGGCATACTGTACATAAACCTCAAGATAAAACTGAGCATTTTTATTAAAAGTAATGCAGGTAATGGAGTTTCATCTAAAAACACTTTAATTCATCTCACTATGAATGTTCAGAAACCATTTATATCAGATGTTAAAGAATATTGCATCACAAAAAATTCAACACTCTCCAACATTGTAAAAACAAAGTCAAATACTGCTATTAAAACATGCCATTAAGCAAAAATATATAAATGTTAGTATTAACCTCAATAATAACTCTTCTGTAGCATTAAATAAAAAAATCAAAATAATAAATGATATCAAGAAAGCACTGAATTGAGAAGAAAAAGAATGAAAAAGGAAATGATGACCAATACAAGAATTTCCCAGTTAAAGAAAAGGGAGAAAAACAACAGCGGAATTGATGAATGAAATGAAAAATCAGAGCCACAATATCCACAGTCACAGTTCATTGAACAAAAAAAGAAAGACAGAATATAGAATTGAAGGACTGCTATGAAATCATTTTTGTGATCCAAAAAGAGAGTGAATGTTATACATTTACAAGAGATCAGATAAAGGACAAACCACCTTATAAAAAAAGGTATATTATCAAAGAAAGTCATATTCATGATCTCCATCTATAAAAGAAAATATTTCTGAGATGAAAATGGAGGGACACAAACATAACAGAGTTATCAGGAATAAAAAATGGTTACAAAAATTTTACACTCATACAAATTTCACAAAAATAAATGTTTACAATAAAATACAAAATGTTAATGCTGGAAAAGTAAACAAAAGAGATATGCAGCAAATGATTAAAAAATGTTTCTCTTTTTACAACCAATGTAAAAATTACAAAAAATGCTGAGCAGTTAAAATAAATGACAGACCCATACAAATAACATGGATTTATAGCCAAAAGTTTTACATAGTATACCTGGCTAAACATAATTTCCAAAGGCTTAGAGAAATTAAAAAAAAAGGTACGTTCACCTTTAAAAGTACAATTGGATTACCCAATACTAGGCTATACCTCCTGGAAAGAGATTAATAAGAAGATGCTTCACTTTCTCAGTAGGAGAGCAATTTAAGCTATACTGCAATAATCATAAAAAAAACTATTCAGCTAACAATATTACCTCTGAAGAGATGGATATCTACTTTAAGATTACTTGACAGGAATCACAGAGCAAACAAATCAGAAAAGATACAGACATCGTAACATTCTGGTGTGTTTAGGGACTTATTAGTAATTTGAAACCTTTCTTTTTTCACTTAAGAAACATTAGACCTCTTATATCACTGAAAGATGCTGAGAAATTAGTTCACGCGTTTGTTTTCAGTCGACTAGATTACTGTAACGCACTCCTCTCAGGACTACCCAAGAAAGACATAAATCGTTTGCAACTAGTGCAGAATGCAGCTGCTAGAATCCTAACTAGGAAAAGAAAATCCGAACACATTTCTCCAGTTTTGATGTCACTACACTGGTTACCTGTGTCATTCAGGATTGACTTTAAAATTCTGCTTATGGTTTATAAAGCCTTAAATAATCTCGCCCCATCTTATATATCGGAATGTCTGACACACTATATTCCAAATCGTAACCTCAGATCCTCAAATGAGTGTCTCCTTAGAATTCCAAGAACAAAACTTAAAAGAAGTGGTGAGGCGGCCTTCTGCTGCTATGCACCTAAAATCTGGAATAGCCTGCCAATAGGAATTCGCCAGGCAAATACAGTAGAGCACTTTAAAACATTGCTGAAAACACATTACTTTAACATGGCCTTTTTATAACTTCAATTTAACTTAATTTAACTTAATCCTGATACTCTGTATGTTCAATTTCCTCATAATAACTATTCAGGGTGGCTCTAAAATCCGTACTGACCCCTACTCTCTCTTCTGTTTCTTTTTCCGGTTTCTGTGTGGTGGTGGCCTGCACCACCTACACTTACTCAAAGCTTCATGATGCTCCAACAATGATGGATGGATTAAAAGGCAGAAGTCTACGTGACCATCATCAAGCCCTTCCGTGAGAACCCTAAATCCAAAGAGGACTGTTTCATTTATGTTAGGTAGAATGCCCAGAGGGGACTGGGCGGTCTCATGGTCTGGAATCCCTACAGATTTTATTTTTTCTCCTGCCGTCTGGAGTTTTTTTTGTTTTTTCTGTCCCCCCCTGGCCATTGGACCTTACTCTTATTCAATGTTAATTAATGTTGATTTATTTTGTTTTCTTATTGTGTCTTTTATTTTTCTATTCTTTATTATGTAAAGCACTTTGAGCTACTGTTTGTATGAAAATGTGCTATATAAATAAATGTTGTTGTTGTTGTTGAAACCTGGAACATATCTTTTTTTAGTACTTCAAAGTGTTAGTTTTTGCATTTTTGTTTACTAAATATTTTTGTAACTGTGAGTTATATTCAAAATTAACAGTCATAATAGAATGCAATTAAATATGTAGTAAGCTACATTTAATACACAATTATTAACAGTATGTAACAATATCTTTGTTAAACATTTAGGGCAAATAGGTTTGTGGTGACTAAACAGCATTTATAAAGTGCAGATTCCAATTCAAGTGATGTAAAAATGGCATTGAATAGTGACCTCTTGTTAGAAGTTGGTTGTGGAGGATCAATGATGAATTGTATTTCAAATTTCGTAGCCCTTATGCATGAGGTGTCCTGCTGGCAGAACACCGTTATATTTCAACGTTTTTTTGTTTTTGCTGCAATAAACTCACAAGTCAATCAAAAGCAAAAATGGAATTTTTACACACCCAAGGGTCTCTTCTTTTAAATAAATCAAAAGTTTCCATGTTGTGAGTGAATCTGCTTTTAACAAAGATCCCGCCTACATTGAGCAACATACAGTGACAGACAGACAGTGACAGATTATCATTGGATAACAGAGGTTCACAGCATTCTAATGATGTATAACTGTCTATGATTGGTCATTCGTATGACATGTCAGAGCTGTGAGTAAAAAGAAGGAAATAAATTGCTTGTGCGACGGCTTATCATTACTTACCAATATATATACAAAGCTTAAATCAGATTCTAATCACAGTTTTGACTTCATTGAGAAAGACACTTCTGCTTAAGGACTCAAAACTACACTTGATTTGTAAATATTGTTCATAGTATAACTTTGAAGCATTGCTGCATGTAGTTTTACAGTTCAATCATTGTGGGTTCAATTACTATAACCAGTCACTATCTGCTGCACATTCTTGCTATGCTATTTTTCTAAGCACTATTCTTTCGGTTTCAGCTTGACGTACCCTCAATGTTGCTTAGTATACTGGTGTGTACTGTTGCGCTGTACCTGAGCCTTTTGGAAGTTTCATGTCAGGACCCTTTCCCCCCCGCCCCCCCCCCCACCCCTTTGATCGAATGTCACTGTATCATGCTGCTGGGTCATGAGCACATTAGAAGAAGGAAAAAAAAAGTATTTTCAGCTTGGGACATGTTCATGGTATAATCAACATAACCCTCAACCATCCGAAAGGCCCCTTGATAACCCCCGAATGGTGACACTGAAGGGATCAACAATGCAGTGTGACATTTTTAACCCCATTTCTAATCATTCTCACTTTACCCCCTCCTCCCTATGCAGAATCTAGTGTGATTTCAAAGGGCAAATAAAGTCGAAAAGCAACCTGGTTTGGTGGGGTAGGTTGAGGCGAACAAAATTGGAAATGGGGTAAAAGATATTTCAGAGATGTGTCGATCATTTTGGCTGGGGTGGTCGGGGAGAGTTGGATAGAATTATACTGTCTACAAGTCTCATGTGCTCACAATGCAGTGAAGGCAATCTGCAACCCAAATGTGGCTGAGAAACACTAGTTTAGGCGTATGTATGGTGTGTCAAAAAATGTATTGAAAGAATGGAAAATGATGCAAATGCTAAAGGCACTGTATATTTCAAACTTGTGGCCTGAAATCAAAGATGCAATCTCATTGCATAACAATATAAAAATGATGAGCACAGTGGAAATAAGATATCCTGCCCAAAAAGCTTGAGACAATAAACACTTGCATGTCTCACAGCCATTCATTTTCAAAACTAAGCTCAATGAGATAAAAAAAAAAATCCCTAAAACTACAGGGAAAAGAAGCTCCTTCGAGAGGTAAACCTAAATCTCTAACACATAAAGGCAATAACAAAACCAGAGGAGACTATATACAGTCGAGGCTAAAGCTGTTCAAGTGTATAACACAAGCTAGGCTTTTCGGTTGTATTAATGGCTTGCAGAGTTCCTTAATCATGCATAGCATAAGGAAAAAAAAATCTCTGATCGCAAGGAGAGTATCTACCACCCATCAAGACAGGACTGGAAGACGATCCCACCTCCAGTCTCTCATTGCCTATCTAATTCGAGGGCGAGGAACTGGGGAGGGAATGGAAACAAACAATTCAGCACAGCTCACCCCGCATGCTTTCAAACAGAAAATGACAGAGCATGCAGAAAGATCTTAGTATTGTTAAAACAAAGAAAAAATGCAAGATGCATTCACATGAGCATGTAACACATCATCTGGTGTGATGCACTATTGAACAGGGGTGCAGAAATCTGTTTATGTCCTTCGTAATATTTTTCTGTTGGAGAGAAAAAGTCAACTAAGCTATCATAATTGTATGTTTTCTGTTGTTTGCTATTTTTTTGTCAATATCTGTCTATCTACTGTATCTATCTAGATCTAAATTGTTAATGTAGACTTTGGCTGATTTGTACACCTTGTTTATAAATTGTAAAGATATTTTCATATTTCTGGCATCCTAGCCAGGAAGTGAAACAAAGATCACTGACTCGGCCAACATATAACTTGGGAGTCCCTTAGTGGGGGAATCTCGTTGACGGTTTTAAATAATTACCAGCTTTTCCAAAGGTAAAACTGATAATTACTTAAGTGAGTGATCATACAACGCTCTCTACAGCAGAACAACACATGGACAGGGTGCACACACTTGCACTCCTACACACACAGGCCAATGTAGCAATATCAGTTCACCTAACCTGCATGACTTTGGACTGTGGGAGGAAACCTTTACAGACAAAAGGTGAATATGCAAACTCCATGCAAACACCACTATAGGTGGAAACTCCAGTCTCCTTACTGCAAGGTAGCAGTAATACCTACTATGACATTGTTGAACAGTATGCATTGTTATTAATAATGTCAGTATTTTATGCCTCAGATTCCAATTTACTTAAGAAAAATATGTAAATAAAACATATCATTTCTATATGCATTCAGTTACAATTGTGTTCCAAAGAGATGCATATAAATGCACTGGACAGATAACAATAATTAGATACCACGCATGTAGCTTGCCAGAGATTTTAAAAGTACATACAATGGAAGAGTTTCTACCAGATACAAGTACAATTAAGTTCAATGTACCCTGTCAAGTCTGCTTTCAAGATGAAAATTTTACCAAGAGAAATAAACTAACAAGCAATGAATCAAACAACTTTATAAAAAACATATCGTGGAAGTAAATGAAAAAATGCTTACCAATAATACTAATTAATAAATCTTGATCTCAACTTACCTTTGATTTCCAAGGAATCTCCTTGATCTCAGCTGTAATGCAACATATAAGCAAGCTGCAGTGGCTAAAAGCTCCCTTCTTCCATTATCAGATAGCTGATGGCCTGTTGAACAAAAATAGACACAAACAAAACAAATTAAAAAACAAACAATGATTTATAGCCAGAGTAACTGTCAGTCGCAGACTTTATTATATGGTATATTTACAAATTTTAACATTATCTAATTTAGTTTTTTCTTATTACTATTACACAGCATTAATTACAAAATCAATCTTTGATCTGCCGGTGGCTAAAAAAAAAAGTCATTCACCTGTTCGAATTTAAATATAGTATTTTTTATGTTCTGTAAAAATTTCTTTTCTAGTTATTTCTTCCTTTATATCATGATATTGAAATCAATTTTAAAGTTGCTCATTCTAGGCAGATGATGAGTAAGGCGGCCACAAAAAATATTGTCAATGCAATGAACGGCTATGGGAAATAATGTTACATGTACTGTATGTATTTATAAATATGTATATTTTATAATAGATATTAGATAATATATAATTTCTACATTATTAAAATGTACAAATAGTACAAGAGATATTTCTTTGTACATAATTGAACTAATTTAATAATACATGCAATGAAGAAAAAATCCAAATACAACAAATACATAAGATCAAAAAAAAATTCTTTTTTTTAATATAACTTCACAATTAAAGTACAAGATGGAACTCCTTACACTGTATGCAATGGCAAATGATAAACATTAACTATTGGAAGGAATTCATAGGTAAAAAAACACAGTATTTATTAGAATTAAGCTCTGTCTTTGCCTCCATGGGCCAGTGAAGAAGGATAATGCAAAACTCTTGAATGAATTAAACTTATAATTTTGTTTTAAAAGTCAACTTCTTATTGAATTAACAGATGAAATGACATATTTACAAAAGGAAGATGGTCACTAACAAATATTTTTAAAAATTTGTTTTTACAATAAAGATACATTTTATCCTTAAAAAGTAACTTTAAAACTATTACATTTTTAATTTAAAAAAATCTAGGGAATTAGTGTATCTATATTTTTCACATAAGATATTTTTTGAAATGTCTTGAATAAAATATTAAAAAAAAAAAAACACAGAATTTACAAATTCCCCTGATTCATTTATTCAGCACTTATTTTATTTAATTTTAAGAAGTTACAATATAGCCAAAACTTCCTACTGGGATGACACTAATTCTACTTAACCTGTAAACTAAAACACAGATTCAAAATAAGGATTTTTAATTAACACACGGACATTACTGCTAGTAGTCATTGCAGGAATAGCTGGGGAAAAATGGCACAAGTCTTTCATATCTGGTTAGCAACCTACAAGTTATGATTTGGTAAGGCATTAAATCTTTAAAATTTGTAACAGATCAGTAACTCTTACTACTTATTCTTCATAATTTTCCTGCCTAATTTCATCATAACTCTTTTTCAAACTATATATATATATATATATTTATTTTTTTTTGGAGGGGATTGTGGCCTTTTATTGAGTTGACCATTGTGTTTTGGTTTTTAGTATTTTGAACATATATTATTTTTCAGTTTTGCAGAGTGATGTTTTGGAGTAATGGTATTTCGTATTTGCCTTTTTTTTTTTTTTTTTTTATATAAACACAATCATGTGATTTTATGAGTGTGCTTCTTCTCAAAAAACAAAACAAAGCAAAAAAAAAAAAAATAACTCACAGATCAATAAATCTCTATATAAGGAAGAAAGGAGGTGAATACTGTAGCTTTGGTGAGAGTTCTTAAAATATTTTATTAATGTTCCTTACTTGTCATGTGATAGACATGTCAGATGACCATTACAACATGAACAACGAAGTACTTGTTATTCTACCAATGTAAAGAAAGGCATAACAGAATGTAATTATTATATTTTATGCTTCATTTCCATATTATATGAATCTTTGTGATGCACTGTCTGTCTTGGCAGTTAATGTTCATATTTTCAACAATGTCTGCACAAAAGTTCAGTGTATAATTCATAAAGAAGTTATCATTACAGGTGCCATGACTCTAATGTTTATGGACTGGATGTAATTATAAATTTCAATTTAGCTTTTCATTGAGGTGCAACTTAGTACAAGATGCTTCTGCAACTAACTAACTCTAATCAGCATCTGATCTAAATTGCCACAGAGCTGACATGGTTCATTCACTCTCATATATTTTACAAAAGCAGTTTGAGCAACATTCAAATAATTACACTATTCTGCTATAGGGAAAACCTTGACAGTCTTTAAAATGAGACATATCATAGCAAATGTAAGTCAGGTCTATATCAGATAAATGTAAAGGTTTAGATGAATCACTGAAACCTGCTGCAACCGTAAACTCTATTTTATTTTAATACAATATTTTGACTACATAAACTTTCGAAACACCCCTCAAGTCTGTTCCTGCTCCTAATGCAAGTCTATACATGAATCTACCAAATGCAATACAATTTTATTTGTACCACAAAGTACTTTATTCCAGCACTTTTTTAGATTATAAGGAGCTTTGCTTTAACTCCTGCAAATGTTACGATAAAGGTAGTATCCCTTTCCTCTGAAACTGTCTATGTGTTCTGTGAGGTACTGCCTGTGAAACACAGTGCCTAAGTTACATAGCTCAACCTGTGATTCTGAGAAGGGCTCAGAACACCCATTAGACACGGTGGAAATATTAGTCTGTTGCAACAGATATATCTGCATCAAATGCTACAGTACTGGGATGAAGAACCCTAAACATGGTTTAAACATCTTATCTTTGTGTTATAGCAGGAGCCCTTAAGTTTTTTAAAGTAATAATCAAATGTAGGTTCATTCTGGATTGTGTATTTATCACTCCACCTTTAATTACAGTACATATGCATATTGCAAACACAGTTGCTCAATGTAAGAGCTGTACTGTTTTTATTCCCACTTAAACTTAAAATTTGGTTCCTTTCCAGCTTCAGCTTTTAGTTCAGCCAGCAAAACTTTTATTATAATAGCAACTTTATCATGCTTTCATTTTTGGCATTAAGCTCTTTAATGTATTAGTCTAGCTTAAATCTGCAACAAACAATGTAAACAATAGTTTTGTGCATTGCCCTTACACTAAATTACTAAATAATAACCCAAAACTGATTTTTTTTTTTTTTTTTTTAAAACTACCTGCAATGTAGCCAAAGTCTACACCAGGGGTGTTGAACTCCAGCCCTGGAGGGCCGCAGTGGCAACAGGTTTTGATTATAACCCTTTTCGTAATAAATGACCAGTTTTCACTGATAATTAACTTCTTTTCTTTAGCCCTGTTTTTAAGGCTTCAGTCTCCTGAATTGATTCTTTTCTTCATTAAATGACAACCAAACAAGTATGAGACATGAAACGAGCTAACAGATGACCAATTAAACTGGGGATTCAAACTCCAACCAATTTCACTCAAACCAGTTTCTTTATGAGATGCCGATTCTTGCTGTTAATTAAACCTGCCATTTAATTCCATAGCTTGTTGCTGCTTTCATTCTGCCACAACAGACATTTCCATAACTGTTGATTTTCTGTTTTACTGAGACTTTCACCTTTCTTTATTTTCAGCTATTGTGTGATGGGCACAGGTGAGCTGGTCATGTGGTGACTTGTTTTGTGTCTCTTTATTGCTTGGCTGCTAATTAAGGAAAAAGAAACAACTAAGGGGTCTAAGTCATGTCAATTAAAACAAAGGCAAAATAAGTTAATTAGCAGCAAAAACTGATTACTAACAAAGGAGATGGTTAGAAATGAAAACCTGCACCCACTGCGGCCCTCCAGGACCGGAGTTCGAAAACCCTGGTCTACACTATCTGGGAAACTATGGACATTAATCAGGGAAAGACCAAGATTTACAGTAACTAATGTCTATAACATCTTTATTCTGGTGATAATGCAAAAAAATCCTTACCTATGGCTTTATGTCTTAACTACCTACTTTAAACACTTTAGAATTTCTTGCTTAACTTTGGAAGTGACTAATACTTGACATACTAGTAGGAAACAAAAAACTCCATCAAATTCCTTATTTAATTACACTTTATTAAATACCTTAAGGACACATATGAATCCAAGGGTTCCAATTCCTTTAAAAAAATCATGGGGTGATGACAGCACAAAACTAATATGTATAATGCAGCGAAAAGCAGGAACAGTGGCTAAAAATGTTGCTGCAAAAAGGTTTTAAAAGCTAATCAAAGCTAGTAATTAGCTCATAAAGAAAAGAAATCTTTGTAACCTCATCATTTCATAAGCTTTAAATATAGGATACCACAAGCCATTTCCCAATATGACCAGAGTTATGCTAAATGGGGATATTATTACATTTTCAATACAATTCAAATGAACAACCTATATAAATCCACAAAATACAGGACCTCCGTGAACAGTTGCAAAAGCAACATACTTGTGCAGTTTAGCCACATGTGCAGTACATATTTATACAATGAGAAATGTCTAAATAAGACAGAAAACCAACGGAAAAAAAGACTCTGAATTTAGCAGCAGCAGTACTAAGTACAAAAATGTAATTTATCTGCCTAGTTGATGCATTGTGACATTCCTTAGTAAATTTCACTAGGCTCTTATCTAAGTGTTATTCACTAGTTGGCCGATGTCAGTATTATGTACAATTATATTACTTATCTCCTATTTTATTCCTTTCACAGTGCTTTGTTCTCATTCATCTTTTGTGGTAGCTGTTAAGCCATTAAACAGCTACTAATATAGAGTGCTGACATTTGTGAACAGTTTTCGTGGTGGACCATAAAACAACTTCTCTAGCTTGACCAGAACTGAAAAGTTACTGGTTTCAATTGCAAAGATCTTTAAATGAAGTCTCATCCCTAGACAGATGCTTATTTTTGGATTGACACCGGTAGGTATCCATTTATCCTAATGTACTCTCACAACAACTTTCCTTTCCTCAACAGCGGAGCAAGACGACAACCTGCACAATTTTACATTATATCACATCACTGATTTGGTTAACACAGGGCAAAAGAGATTGCTCCCAAATTTTATTAATCCTATAAACCGATCAACTTTAGAAGTACAGGTCTCAAAATTGATGAAGAGATATTATCTGGCCTCTTAGTCCACAGAGATATCACAGGCCAGTGTTTATCTTATTCAGGTCAAGGTATTTCTACAATGTGAGTCGAAAGCAGTACCTATGGGTCATATTAAAAACTATAATCAAGACCCCCTCCCTGAAATTACACAACTAATTTGCTCTAAAACTTCCATCATTAAATGTCTTTCTATCAACCTTAGATTTATACTTTCCAATTACCTTTGTCTACACCATTGCTTCCTTTCAATTGGAATTCCAAGAAATTCTCCTTCCCTTGTCAATTGCTCTACTGTAACTTTTCCCAAAGTGAATGAGTTTCTTTCTCCTGACAGGCTGACTTCCTGGTAATATATCTCCTGCTTACGCCTCTTCTCAAATATTGTGTGAACTGATGAAGTTCCCATCATTATGCACAAGGATGAAGCTCTGTCTCTCAGGAGTTGCATCTGTACTACGGACACCAGGCTCAGACCTGGTGAAACTGTCTGTTTGAATCTACTGCAATTAAACCACAGCACATGTTAAAAGATAAGTTTTTCTAAATTGTGAACAATCTCCACCCCCCTGCTTATGCTCATTGTTCACTTTTTGCATAGCTGCTACTACTAGTTTTAACTGCTCCTTTTGCAACTAATTATCATGACACCCTTTTCAAAAGTATACATAATTATACTAAAGAACAGGAATCCAATACTATTAGATTTATCATCAAGGTTGACTTTAAAATTCAAAAGACTAGACGGCAGCTGCCCTGTTAAGTAAAAGATGTTCCTCTTCAAGAAAATTACTGAAATGTTTGTGTTGTTTCCAATAATCTCTATATATAATCTTCATTTGGATCTTGATCTTTGTTTGTCCGTGAATGAATTAAAAGAAGAAGCACTAGATGGCAGTAGAGAGACAGCTAAAACATAGGCATTGCATTAAGAATCTCCTCCAGGCTTATGCTACTGAAGACTGTAGTACGCCAGTCACACCTCAAAACACAGACATTCAAACTAAACAAATTGTTGTGCTTTAAATTAACTAAAGAGATCTTCATTTAGATTTTGATCTTTCTTTTTCCGCGAATTCCACGCATGCGTAGACCACCTTCCAGTTTAGTAGGTTGTTGTTACTCACGGATGTCAACAATGTGCCGGAATAACGAAAGGGGTGGTGGACAGTGTTACGCTGGTTAGCTCCTGAGGCCTGGTTAGAGAATGAGATTGCCGAAGATAAAAGGTACGTGCCTACGTAACATATGAATGAAAGGAAGACAGTGGGTAAAATGAATGACAACATAACAGCACGTTCCGGAAATTATTATTGTTACGTTTTAGCCGGTGAGTGCTGCGCGTCTCACAGTTGTACCGTGGCTTGCTCACATGTCAGTGAAGTGATCCCCATTTATGTTTTAAAGAGCCTGGATACCTATGTGTCCCCCTTTTATAACCATTGCTCCGTGTATATTGCCTTACTCTTTGGATTGCCACAAATCAACCTGTGAGACTGGAGAAAGGTTGAGAAGAGATCGTGAGAGGAAACGACAGTGTCGTGAAAACGAGACAGACTGTGAACGGACAGAAGCAGAAATGCTCCTACACCACCACATAATTACGATTCGGACAGTGAGTCCGAGTAGGCCGTTCCTATCGAATCAATGTCCAAGGGTTTTCTTTTGTAATTTTGTTTCCCTTATAAAAAAATCATAATGCTGTGCGACGAAGAGCCCAGTTCACGACTGGCAGCCGCGTTTAAACAGGGAGCCCTTCACAGACAACTTTAACACGTGAAACGTAGTTGGGCGCACATGGCTAGTAAATATATAAATGGCAATTATGCTATGCACCAATTGTACCCTAAATGTGTCTTCACATATCATACCTTACCTTTAAATCCATCTGGATAAACTTCTGGAAGGAATTTAGTACTGATGTCTCCCTTTACAAAACGGGGATGAACAAGAATTTCTCTCAGCAGAGATATGTTATGTGTCACTCCTGAAACGAAAAACACATATTTTAATTAAAGTAACTGACTTTCATTTGATGACTCAAACTTGTTTGCATTAAGCAATTTGCATGCAATATATAGCATAACATACACAAAACACTCACATTTCTTCAATTAAAAATAAACTGTGATGACTTAAAGAATATCTGCAGCTAAGTATGTTCTTACACTTAAACACATTGTCATCACTCATTTCAGCTCATCTATCTTCTGCTAAGTTATGGAAAGGAAAAAAACTGCGTTCCAAATTGCTGGGTGGCATACAGTAGTGGTACACCCTCACACAACACCCATGCTGGTTTTAAATATCTTGCCCAGTGTTTGATCATGTGGGGGGAGGTTTATGTTTTCTCCCAATGTCTGCATGGGGTATTAAATATTTCTCCCATATTTCCACATTTTTTCATCTTTCCCCTAGCTCTATATACTCTTTATTTCATGTAATGAAGTACTGTACATCTTTCTGTTTATGTAACACTGCTGCTGATTTCTCAGTGGAAAGCTTCTGTCTCTGTTTCTTGTTCCTTGTGGAAGTCCTCATTTTAAAGCTTGTTCTTCTTGTCTTTTCTGATTCATTTGTTGCTCAGTGATGTCGCTCCTTTCCTTTAGAATCTGTTCTCCAGAGGGGTCACTGTGCCCATCACCCATCACCCATCTCCTTGTTTTCTGTTCCGTTAAGTCTTTTGTTCAGTCTTGTATATATATTTTTACAAAACCAATCTGTGTTACTTTGAGTACTTGGTCATTTCAAGTTTTAGCATGGCAACTTGAATTAAACTGTTTTTACCATGTTAATGTGAGTTTACACATGGAAGGATGGTAAACAACAATGCATAAATAATTAAAAAAGAACAACAATAATAAACAAATAGCAACATTCAGCTTTAACCACTCTTCTTATAGCTACTGCATAGACTAATACAGGGAGAGTTTCCAACAGATTTTTTTTTCTTTTTTAAAATCAGCAACACATCTCCTTGTTACCATCATCTACAAGGAAAGATATACAGGAAACACTGTAAAATAAATAAGGCGATTATAAAATAAATAATTTTTCCCCTTTTATTGTACAGCAAATATACAGGCCATAAAGTCCTGGACATCGACACAAAGAATATACACAAGCCTGGTCTGCACTAGAAATAAAATCTTGCAGTACTTCCTTATATTCCCTGCTTTGTGCTCGAGTAAATACAAATTATCATCAATACACTAATAATCAAATTGCCCTTTATTCGTTCAGAATATAGAACCAATATAATAAGCACTTTAAGATGGAGAAGCTTTTATCCGTTGGACTTTTACAAGATAACCAACTTTTTCTATGCTCCCAAACATATACAGTATTTAATGTTTGGAAAATGTCTGGGATTAAAATATTTAGAGATTTGTATGTATATAAAGTCTTTGCATCCTGCCAACAGTTAAGCTTCAAATTTCACTTCTTATCAACACAATTTTTCATTACTTTTAAATTAGAAACTTTGTTAAACAGAACCTGCCTAATTTTCCTCACTCCCCACTTATTTCTATTCCAGAAGAAATATTGATCAGTCTTGAAGACTCAGATAGCATCTCTGTAATATATAAAATGATTTTAAAGTCCCTTCCTTTCAAAGATCCCCGAATACAGTGGAGAAAAGACCTTTCACTTAATATTTCAGAAAATGATGGCAGCCATACATAGAATATACTCTAGCTCCAATACGTGCAAGGCATGCAGTCATTCAACTTAAGATCTTTTATCGAGTGCATTTATCTCGTTTAAAATTGTCCAAAATGTAATGAGGGCAAAATTCAACCTGTGAATGTTGCAATCGAGCTCCAGCCTCACTTGGCCACATGTTTTGGGAGTGCACCAAATTAACATCGTTTTGGACAAAAATCTTTGAATGTCTATCAGACAACCTTGGTGACACAATCCCTCCTAATCCATTAATAGCTCTGTTTGGTGTATTCCTGGATGGGTTTAAAGTGAAGGACAAACAAACTATAATTGCCTATACCTCACTACTAGCACAAAGACTTATCTTGCTCAACTGGAAGAATCCTAGCCCACCCCTTTTATATAAGTGGGTAACAGATGTTCTATACTAATTGGAAAAAATCGAATTCTCATTTAGAGGATCTGTTCAAAACTTTTTTAAAATATGGCAATATCTAACCAATAACATTTTAGAATAAGCTTCTATGTCGGGGAAATGGATACTCATCCTTCTTTGCTGCTTTTAAAGATTTGCTCTGGTTGTTGGCTCTCCTCTCTTTCTCTTGGGTGGGGGATGAATTTTGGTTTGTTAAGTTTGACTTGTTTTTTTGGAATGTTATTTGCTTAAATTAAAAACAACAAAGATATTAAAAAAAAAAAAAAAGTTTCCCCTTTAGGGAGGGTCAGGAATTAGTGGTATAATTACTGGTTAACAAAAACACCTAGAAGAAAAGCAGGATAATATCCAATAACTTATATAAATTAAATGCACAATATTCTATTGTACTGTGTTTAAACAAAATTCATAAACTATTACAGATTAGGCTTAGGGTAGGGGATAATAGCATTACTGCTACGATGTTGGCTCCCTGCTCTCCCTATTAACAAATTAGGTTATTCTAGTTCTTTAGAAAATTATCTAGAATATCCTAATTAATTGAAATTGAATAATTTAAATAAAATCCCATTAACACAAAAATTAAATTAAAACAATACTATCTACCTATCTTCCATTTAGCCTGTCTGGATGATATGTTCCTAATGTGTTTATCCAATCATTCTTCATTATTAAACATAGGTTAGGGTTAGATGCATTGAGCTACACTTGGGAATTTAAAGATGGCATAAATGTGAGAGAGGGGGAATGGTGGTGTAGAACAATAGATTTTGAATTCTGGGCTTGGTCACTGTCTATGTAGATTTTGCACATTCAGTGTGTGTAATCTGGAAGGATGTGTAGCCCCATTCTTCGGCTTATTCCTGTTATTTGTCCACTCAACTGAATTATGTTGCTTAATAACAAATAACTGAAAAGATGAGGGAAAGAAGGAGGCAGCAAAACACTATAAGTCAAGACAATAGAAGGGGTTAAAGAAAAAAATACTGATAACTCAGGATTTATTTTTATAAATAATACACAATTTTGTTTTTTATACACTGGTAGGTGTGGACATAATGAGTTGTAGTATGCAAAGATTAAGGTGTTTTTCTTCTGTTCTACCATTCTGCTTAGAATGGTAGCCAAACAGGTCAGAATATTTGCTGGCTGTTTAAGTTTTTTTTCTCCCATTTCCACTGACTTTATCTATAGTTAAAGCTGTGACATGAATGGGATGGTGGCTAAATTAAAATGGACAAATAGCCTGAAACTGACCAAACCAATGTTGGGTCACTGTGATCAAAATGTCCAGCATCATGCTCATTCTGCTGTTTAGCTGAGTTATTCCCTGTATAAACATAGAAGCATAACCCCCACCAACTCCAACAATATAACCTGGTAATCACAACAGAAGATCATGAGATGGCACAGAGAAAACAAAGCAGTCTATACAATGGCACCTTTTGTGACTGACACTGATAATAAAAACAATGATGGTGGTGAAGAAAGGATTTTGTAACATTTTGCAAATAAAGGCTTCTGTAGAGCAGGGTACCAAGTTGCCACTTATAATTGCTTAGCAAGAGCTGATGAAGAGACCGCAAAACAATGCAGTGCTGACTAGCTTTTTTTTTTTTTTTATATTTTTTACTTTGATGTAAATACATAAAATGATGACACCTAAACAAAATTGTATAATCTCCAAAAAATGTGCTTTTGTAGTTCATGCGCTGGAATCTTATATTTTTACAAGAGCTCTTAAAGAGAACTGTAGATCAATGAAATGCATTGTTTTTCTGTTTCAGTTCACTCATTCTATCTGACTTTTAAAATTTCTTCTTAATTCTAACTGGTTTAGTCCAGCACTTATTACTATTTGCTGCTTGGTGGTCATGCTAAAAATGGTGCAATAAATGAAAATATCACAGCATTCTGAGCTAGGCTAACTGTACATGAGGCAACATTTCAAACAAACTGCAATTGTGGACAACATATCATGATCAGAATTCTGACAAAATAATTCATGATTCTGTAGCCTCACACTAAAACACTAATGCAAAACTGAAAAGTTGTAAATTATAATTACACAATTAATACAAGCATGGGCATGTATGTGCTCTTAAGATCTTAATTAATATTATCCTAATGCTAAATTCTTAATATTTAAGCAACTGGCTTTGCATTAAAAAGGAAATATTTGAATACAGAAGTACTGTATGAGACATGTGTTCTGTCAAGTGGTGATGATGATTCATATGTCTTATCATAAAAAGACTCTTTTTTTCACACCTCAGTGGTGCTGAAATTTGCTACTACGAAACAAATCCAGACTTAAAAATGGATATACATTTTTATCTTATAGTTTTTAATAAAACATGTATGAAAGCTGGGAAATATAACAATTGAGGACTTTTGTTTTAATTTTAGTTTTCCCAAATACTAGCTTATACTCTCCACTTAGTTTAAATAACCAACTTTCAATACAACCGTCTCTATCAATTGTATTCTGAGTGCTTTGGCATGTGATGCTTGATGATGTGCCCGGTGAAAGTTGCTATTTAACATAATTGAAGTAATTGTTCATAGTCACAATATTTTGAAATTTGTAAAGGAACAGCTAATTAATAGATAACAATCAACTTTGCAAGTAATGTTACCTACAAATGTAATAGGAGCCCCATCAGTCTCAGCATTTAAATCAAGGGTGAAGACTCATTATTTTAGCACAGCACACTCTTGTGATAGCTGCTGCTGAGGCAGTACATATTCCTTTTTAATTAATTTCAGTAATTGCTTTGATTGGCCATTACTAAATCTTTCCCACTTTCTCTGTCTTCTAGGTGTCCGTGGTGGTGCTTTGTCTGCCTTGCAGTGGATGTGTCATTACAAATGACAAATCCATTTTCAGATGTTTTGCATTTAACTGAAAGTGTCATCAACTGCCTGCAGAATGATTCATTTCAGAATGCAGCTGACCCACAACAATTGGAATCCAGAATTGAAATAAAAAAATACCTCATATGCATAAATGTCTATATTCCATAATGTTTTGAATTATTTGTTTAAACACACATCTTTTTAAAAGTATCTGATAATTACTGTATAATATAGTGGACTATTAAGTAGAAGTACACTTAAGAAGACTACATTGTATTTACAGTGGGTACGGAAAGTATTCAGACCCCCTTCAATTTTTCACTCTTTGTTATATTGCAGCCATTTGCTAAAATCATTTCAATTATTTTTTTTTCCTCAATAATGTACACACAGTACCCCATATTGACAGACAAAAAAAATTTTTTGAAATTGTTGCAGATTTATTAAAAAAGAAAAACTGAAATATCACATGGTCCTAAGTATTTAGACCCTTTGCTGTGACACTCATATATTTATATTTGTGTGGAGTTTACATGTTCATCCTTGAGATCACCTTCATTTGAGTCCAGCTGTGTTTGATTTTACTGATTGGACTTGATTAGGAAAGCCACACACCTGTCTATATAAGACCTTACAGCTCACAATGCATGTCAGAGCAAATGAGAATCATGAGGTCAAAGGAACTGCTTGAAGAGCTCAGAGACAGAATTGTGGCAAGGCACAGATCTGGCCAAGGTTACAAAAAAAATTCTGCTGCACTTAAGGTTCCCAAGAGCACAGTGGCCTCCATAATCCTTAAATGGAAGACGTTTGGGACAACCAGAACCCTTCCTAGAGCTGGCCGTCCGGCCAAGCTGAGCTACCGGGGGAGAAGAGTCTTGGTGAGAGAGGTAAAGAAGAACCCAAAGATCACTTTGGCTGAGCTCCAGAGATGCAGTCAGGAGATGGGAGAAAGTTGTAGAAAGTCAACCATCACTGCAGCCCTCCACCAGTCAGGGCTTTATGGCAGAGTGGCCTGTCGGAAGCCTCTCCTCAGTGCAAGACACATGACAGCCCGCATGGAGTTTGCTAAAACACACCTGAAGATTCCCTGTTCTGATGAGACCAAGATAGAACTTTTTGGCCTTAATTCTAAGCGGTATGTGTGGAGACAACCAGGCACTGCTCATCACTTGTCCAATACAGTCCCCACAGTGAAGCATGGCGGTGGCAGCATCATGCTGTGGGGGTGTTTTTCAGCTGCAGGGACAGGACGACTGGTTGCAAATCGAGGGAAAGATGAATGCAGCCAAGTACAAGGATATCCTGGACAAAAACCTTCTCCAGAGTGCTATGGACCTCAGACTGGGCCGAAGGTTTACCTTCCAACAAGACAATGACCCTAAGCACACAGCTAAAATAACGAAGGAGTGGCTTCACAACAACTCTGTGACTGTTCTTGAATGGCCCAGCCACAGCCCTGACTTAAACCCAATTGAGCATCTTTGGAGAGACCTAAAAATGGCTGTCCACCAACGTTTACCATCCAACCTGACAGAACTGGAGAGGATCTGCAAGGAGGAATGGCAGAGGATCCCCAAATCCAGGTGTGAAAAAGTTGTTGCATCTTTCCCAAGAAGACTCATGGCTGTATTAGCTCAAAAGGGTGCCTCTACTAAATACTGAGCAAAGGGTCTGAATACTTAGGACCATGTGATATTTCAGTTTTTCTTTTTTAATAAATCTGCAACAATTTCAAAAATCCTTTTTTTTTTGTCTGTCAATATGGGGTGCTGTGTGTACATTAATGAGGAAAAAAATTAAATGATTTTAGCAAATGGCTGCAATATAACAAAGAGTGAAAAGTTAAAGGGGGTCTGAATACTTTCCGTACCCACTGTATTTGAACTGAAAAATGCATAAATAGAGACAAGTGAAGAGCTTGCACAATGCATATGTGAAAACCATGCCACAGGTTATCTAAAAAAAAAAAAAATTAAACAACACAGTGAAAATTCTGATTTGCACTTCAAATTCAGAGCATTTACTATAACTCATTGCCATACAAGTTACTTATACGCCAGAGGTGTCAAACTCAACTACCCCTGGACCTTTTATGAAGCGGTCTGTTTTTGAATCAATATTCAAAACAGGTTTCATAAGGCCCATGCCAAATATTTTTCTCAAAGACTGCCTTTAACCTGCTTTTTATATATTACTGTACCCACGTATGCAGTAATTTAGACACATTATATTTACCCATGGCATTATACATTTTAAATATTTGATCATGTTTATCTGTGCAGCACAACATATTGCAACTACTAACCTGCAGTTAGAATGGAAAATGATCCAACATGAAAAAGTGAAAAGAGGATGACATGCCACACTGCTATAAAGAACTTTAGCGTTAGCATGATGCCAAACATGTGACAGTCTTATGAAGGACTTCAAACACATAGGTGCTGCCACTGTCCTCACTTTAGGAAGCTCCACTGGTGTCAGGGATAGCCAGCCTGCTGCCACTATCCAACACTATGCTTTTATCTTTTCTAATGACTTGTTTTTTGTACTGTATGTGGAGAGGAATTGCATTTGCACTCCACTTATGTTAAACGTGACAGTTGTTTGTGTCAGATCAACTATGCATGTTGTTTATGTGATCCATCTATAGCGTTCACAATTTTGTGCTTTTTTTTTTTTTTTTTTTTTTTTTTTTTAGTTTTTAGCTTTTAGTTTGACACCCCTGACATAAGCAAAAAAGTCAGACATATGTTTATTATGCTACAAATTATGTTATAATTTTTGTATTAACATTTTTTCTAACTTTAAGCTCAAAACATTTTCCCTATTTGATAAAGCATAATCTCAAAATAAACCAGAAACAACCTGCATATATCTAAATATTAAACACTATGTTGTATGCTTATTGAAAAACTTAGCTATCTTGTTGGATCTCATCTGATTTGCTAAATGGCCAGTTCTCACCAAATGTCTTATCAAGCCCCTTATCAAGCAGCTATTTATATATATTTTTGCCAATAACATCTAATGCAAATAAATAAATTATATGAGCATGAGCGTGCTCTGTGACAGATATACATCTCATTTAAGTTCGTACTCAGTGCTCTTGGGACTGGGTCTCATACCCACAAATGTATGATAAATAAACCGAGTTTGATTAGTCAGTTACACTACTTTTTTCTACTTAACTTTTAATACACAGCATATTCATACCTTTACTTCTAAACTATTAACCTAACACATTCTGTAGATTCATTCAAATTGACTTCAAACATAAAACATTCATATTAAGCTATCCAAGTATTCAGTTATCTCAAATGTGTAAAATATAGAATTCAACACTTTATGCTGCCAAAAATTTAGAGAAAGAAACTTCAATATTAATAAAATAATACGGGAAAGTAAATTTGGTATCATAAAATTATAGCAGATGTTAGAGAATGTACTTATGTCCCACCTGTAAAATCTCAGACTACTCCTGGGACAGACGGTATTCTTGGCACAGAAATTTGTTTACTAAAATTGAAAAGGGAGATTGACAAGGGAGTAAAACAGCGCAAAGCCAAATACAGAATCATAATATTGAAATGTCTACATGGTGGTCCAGATCTAATTATGCAGATCCAGATCGTCTGGATGACTTTGATTTAGGCGGGGACGATTCCAGTTCAGTGCGAAGACGATTCTTCATGTTGTCAGTTCGCCCACTTCTCGATGGTCCGGGATTTTTCAGGTAATTTTCTATGTAAAAAACTTAATAAGTTATAGCGTAATGAAAATTGCATAATTAGATCTGAGCCACCCTATATAAACTCTATGAAACCTGACCTGAGCAAGTGCTGTGGGGATCCCATTTTAAGAAGTGGGTGGCGAGACATTCTCTTCAGACTTCCGCATTCTTTAAGTTGCAGTCTTTTTAAAACTTTTTATCCATACTTTTCTCTTGCCGCTAGATTTAGCCGAACCTTCATTCTGTTGTCTTAGTCATCCCCCGACAACAATGTCCTTTACTATACCTGACCTCCTTTAACAATGTGTCCTTTCTAGCAGACACCAGGTTCTCAGCAGTGTCTTCCTGGGACTGTAATAATACATTTAAGATGCATCAACTAAACATGTGATAGATGTAAATCTATTTCATTTACTTAACCCAGCCGATAAAACCTGACAATCTTTGCTGGACATGCAATACTAAAAAGGCACACGACCACCTCTATACATTCTATGTTGCCTGTGGAAAAGGAGGGAGAGGAAGAAAATACTGGGAAATGTTTTTCACCACAGAAGGAGAACATCTTATGAACAGCTGGGGCTCTGCCTGTCAGACGACAATCGCATCGGATATCATACGCCTTCTACCCATGCATTATGTCACACTGTTTAATCCATTGCAGTACATATGATTAAACACTGTAATATATTTTACTGTTTTTCCTTAGGCTTTTCCATTACTTGTGGCAGTTTATTAATTATCCAATGACAAAGTCCCAATTTCATTTCATCTCATCCATTCTCTGCACAAATAAGTTGAACATTGTTCTACATATTGACTTTTCTCCTCATTTGTTTTAAACTTAGTAAAGTATTCATTCAACTTTCCCAGTATGACCTGCCGGAAAGGGTTTGTAGAACACCCCATTGCTCTCTGTGTTTGGCATTTTACCATTTCTGTACAACTTAAGAAATCTCAACTCTGCTGCTTCAATCACAGTTATAGAAAATATACCAAAAATAAATAAATAAAAAGGATTTAATTTCAAATAAAATGTGACAGACAGTTTTAAAAGATGAAAAAACCTCTTTATATTTCATAAGAAAGAAAATCATAAAACACTAAATTAGCAGAGGCCCAATGTTGTATCTCACCCTTGTACAGTTCTGCTACACCTTAAAAATGTGATGGCTCCTTGACTGACTACATCCTTTACTTGCCAAAGCTTAGCAAGGTTAATTAAGCAGCAGTCATGCGATACTGTGGTGTTTTATATCTAAGATGAGCATTTTCTGAGCACTCTGTTGTAGATACAAATTAGTTTAGAGATATTTAGCCCTACCTAGATACCTTGAGCATGTTGACTAGTGTGTTGATTGCGTTTTTACTTTCCTCTTTAGCCTGAGCTTTATTTTCACTCTAAGTCTATTTGATGATGATTGTGATTCTCACCTTTGTATTTCAGCATCATCTTAATCTCACATTTGCTAGCTATTTGCATTAAAATCAGCAACAAGAATTCACAAATTAAAACAGGGTCTGGTAGCATTTGGCACCTGTCAAATTAAATCCCTCAACTTCATTGTATTCTGTTCACATTGCCTCTTAATATAAAGAAGTTCCATTATTCTGCATAAATGTAATTTACAAACTAAGTTCACATTTTCCAGACCTTTAAACATGAACTAGCACACGTTTTATTTCCTACAATGGCTGAACTAAAAAAAAAAACTTTGAAGGTTGTACTCAACATACATTTTTTAAGCGTTCTTTTTTCCATTTTTAATATCAAAACTTTTAATATGAAAAACTAGATAGTTATTATACAGAAAGCTTATGGTATTAGTGTACATAATGTCAATGTCAACTTTATTTTAAATTGCACATTTAAAACGACATAGGAATGCTGTGGCCAAAGTGCTTTACAATAATAGAATAAAAGAAAAACATACAATTAACATGAATAACATAAATAGAAATAAAATAAATGAACATAAATAAAATAAATAATAGATAGAAGTAATGTTACATAATCACAATAAGGAAACCATCAGTATTACTGAAGGTCACGGAATGCAAGTGAATAGAAATGAGTCTTTAATCTTGTTTAGAACAGTTCAATTGTAGACGACTCCTTTATGTAATGAGGTAAAGAGTTCCACAGGTGAGGAGCAGCAACTGCAAAAGCCCTGTCCCCCTTAGTTTTACACTTGGTATGAGGAACAACAAGAGACAACTGACCAGAAGATCTAAGCACTCTAGATGGCTGGTGTAAAACACACAATTTGGATAAATAGGCAGGAGCAAGCCCATGTAAAGATTTAAAAACTAGCAACAAGATTTTATAATCAATTTGAAAACTGACAGGCAGCCGGTGTAAAGAAGCTAAAATAGGAGAAACAGAGTCATAATTTCTTGCCCCAAACCAGAAAGCGAGCGGCAGCATTCTGGACCAACTATAACCTGTGTATCAGGGATTTGCTAATCCCAGAATACAGCGAGTTGCAGTAATCAAGTTGAGAAAAGATAAAAGCATGAGTAGCTTTCTCAAGAACCCTATAAGATAAAAAAGGCTTGATCTTATCTAATAGACAAAGCTGGAAAAAGCAACACTTGACTACAGAATTAACTTGTTTCTCAAAAGAAAGGTTACTGTCAAACACCTAGATTGCGGACTTGAGGTTTGCAAAAGACAGAGAAACAGCCGAGAAGTCCAAGACCAATTTGGGCTTTAGCTGATGGACCCACTATAAGTACCTCCATTTTATTTTGATTCAGATCAAGAAAATTATTAGCCATCCAGGATCTTAGTTCAGAAAGACAGTTGTGCAGTTGATTTATTGCAGAGTTGCAGATAGGAATATAAACCTGTGTATCATCAGCACAGCAGTGAAAAGAAATGTTACATTTCCTAAAAATAGGTCCAATAGGGTGAAGGTACATAGAGAATAAGATAGGACCCAAAATGGATCCCTGAGGAACACCACATTTAAGAGGAGCAGTAGAAGAAAAAGTGGAATTTTAAAGTCACTGAAAAGTGTCTACCAGTTAGATAGGACCTGAACTAGTTAAGAGCAGCCCCTTCAAGCCCAACAAGATGTTCAAGCCGCAACAGCAATATCTCATGGTCAATAGTGTCAAAGGCAGCAGTCAGGTCCAGAAGGAGAAGGACTGCAGCGCCACCTGAGTCAGTAATAATAGAGATATCATTGAATACTTTAAGGAGGGCCGTCTCAACACCATGATAACGCCTAAAGCCAGATTGGTAGGTCTCAAATTAATTATTGGTGTTAAGATGATCAATCAATTGATTATAAATAATTCTTTCTAATATTTTAGCCAGAAATGGCAATTGGGAAATTGGGTGAAAATTGGCTAAAACTCCAGGATCTAATTCTGCCTTTTTTAGACTGGGACACACTGCAGCATGTTTAAAAAATGAGGGCACAACCCCTGCACTAATAGAATCGTTGATAATGGCTAGTAAGGATGGACCCAAAACATCAAAGGCTTCCACTAAGAGGCGTGGTGGTACAATATCAAGAGGACTGAGCTGGTTTAAGGGTGACAATAGTTCTTTTTAACTGTGAAAGTGAGACAGGATCAAAAGATTCCAAGACAAAACCATGATTAACAGTAGGAAGTTCATAGTCAGTTAGAACAATACCACAGCGAATTTCATTAATTTTACTGACAAAGAATGAAAGAAATTGCTCACATGAAAGAACAGTGCTATTTAATCCCATCACAGAATGAGGGTGAATGGCCGCATTAGTTGAATTAAATAAGACCCTAGGATTCTTAGAATGACGGGAAACTAAATCAGTGAAGAAATCATGTTTAACTTTCTTAAATGCAAGCTGGAAGTTGAATAGAGAAGTCCTAAAAATCTGTTTAGAAAAAATCAGACCATCTTTTTTCCAACACCGTTCCACAGGTCAACAGGCGTGGCGCAGCAATTGCATAGTTTCATTTAGCCAGGGAACAGGTCTTCCCTTATTACACCGTATCTTGAGCGGAGCAATTGAGTCTAATACCGTTTTACAAGAATAATTAAATTCTAAGACAGAATCATCAATACAATCATATTGGACATGCACATCAAAACTAGAGAATATGGTTTTAAAATCGGATATAACAGAAGAATTTAAAAAGCGAGAGCAGCGTGAAGCACAATTCGTAGTAGGGACATCTACAGTAATATTCAAAACCATCATTATAGAAAAGTGATCAGTAAAAGAAACATTGCATAAATCAATATTATTAACTGAAATATCACGTGTAAGAACGAGATCAAGGGTGTGACCGAGAGAGTGAGTTGGCGTATTAATATGCTGGATAAAATCAAATGATCAAATGAGCCCCCTTTAGGCATTCTACCTAACATAAATGACCTCAATCAGTCCTCATTGTACTCAGGGGTTCTCATGGAAGAACTTGATGATGACGGTCATGTGGACTTCTGGCCTTTAATCCATCAATGAGACATCACAGTGCTTTAATCAGGTGGTGGCAGTGCAGGTCGCCACCCCAGAAAAGTTAAGCAAAACTCCAAAGAAGATGTGGTTAGCTGGTCTCCTTGGGTACATGTAGTACTCCTTTATTTTGTAAACTTCTTTTTACTCCACATGATGTGGTATTAAATAGAAACAAATTTAAGCTTGATTTCGTTGTTGTACACACTTACATACCTAAACTATAAAGAATGGGGGGTCTGGGGGGGAAGGGGAGTGGTTTGGTGATAATATACATACAAATAATGCAGAGATATAGGGTGTCCCCTTGGAGTTCAGACCATGATGTGCCACTCTGCTCTGCATCCCAAAGCAAAAACAAAGAAGTGCTGGTATGGCATGCAAGTCCACTTCAAGCCCTGGGTACAGGACAAGCCAGGAGAGATGACATGCCTTACTCAGTTTAAACACTTGCACAGCTCAGTAAAGGGGTCTTCTATGGACAGAACATAGAGGAGGAGGGCATTGCTCATAATTCACGATGTAATTTCTTATCACCTATTCTTACCTGTACAGTGCTTAAGATGTTCAGTTTATTACATGGGCCACATAAATGTCCAGCCTGCAAGCCTCAATGCTGTATGTAATCAGGAAACCACAATTCAGTATATATTACTTTTGATGTAAACCCTACAAATCTTTTTAAAGATGCAGGATTATAGATCAAAGTGCTATACTTAAATCTGACCGAAGTTACCACTTTTACAGGACCTGCTACAGGGTGACATTATATTTATACTTAAAGTTCCCATTATTCCTAATAATTACCTATTTGAATTAAAAAAGTACAGCTTTCTCTAAAATTGGTTTTTGCAATGATCATCAACAAAAGCAAAGTCACTAGGAAAAGTAAGATTTGATCTATGGCAGTAATGTTTTACTAATGTGCAACTGTATGTAGCATGTTCAAGAGTAAGGGTGGGAGGGGAACAAATACTGCATACAGAAAAGTACTCACTTAGTTACATAGTACTTCTTATACATCCGATTAACACTTGTCACTGTAACTGAGGCCCAATGTATTAGGAAATGTCTTGTGTAATACAGCTAGGTGAACAATACATGGGAGAGAAAAATAAAATAGCAATGGAATGGAAGAGTCACGGCAGAAAAAGACAAGCAAACGGCACCATGCATGAGGACAAACACTTCAAATAGATTTTAGTGTAGCAAGCTGAAGCAACCAGAAATGGCAACAGCTGCAACAAAAACAATTATGGAGCATCACTAGCAAATGACTTGGTACAACTCGAGATGTCATAAACTTGGTTATGCACAAAACTTTATTTTTTCATTGCCATCACAAACTACACACAATGCCTCCTTTTTTTAGCATAGTTCACCCTTTAGCTACAGTGAAGACATTAATTGCAATAATAAAACAAGTTATTTTTTACTTATGAGCAAAAACAATTGAGACAATTTTGACTCTTGGCACATCAGATTTTAACTTTAACAACAGTTTTTATTCCACATAGAATTGCAAGGTTCAGTTCATAAGGTGGACACATTAGACATGCTGCCACGTTGTTAACAGGCAGATATCCAAAAACTGGACTATGACAACACAATGTCTATAAGATTTGTGTTATTTTTTTCTTTAGGTATGCAGAAATTCTAGTTAAAATCCTCAATGTATGTTAATTTTTACTCTTATTTTGCCATGAAGAATCCAAAATGTATCTTTTTGACTACTAATATTGAGCTAAGTCACCCAAAAGGAGGTAAATCAAGACTATACTTCAAACTGAGGAAACGTATTCACACTTCCAAATTAAAAGATTAGATTTATGGAAAGTGAACCTTAACCAAGTGCAGGGTGGATTCTTCTAGAAAGAAAAATCATGCAAAGAGAGAATCAGGTTGTCCTAAATGTGGCATTAATATATAGTGCTGTGGAAAAGTATTTGCCATGTTCTGATTTCCTCTGTTTTAATTATTCATAACACTCAAGTGCTTCTGATCTCCAAGCAAGTTTAGTATAATACAAAGCACAACCTGAGTAAACACAATACACAGTTTTTAAATGATCACTTGGCTTATTGAAAGAAAAAAACTTAACATCTATATCACCCATGTCACCCATTGGTTCAACCAATGAACTAAACTTAAATGATAATGGGTTAAGTTAGACTAGACAGACCCAAGACTGATTTGTGTCAGCCCTATTGAATCTGAACTTCACTTAAATAGAACCTTTCCAGGATTGTGAGTTAGCTGGAAAGTCTTCAGAAGCAACACCCAATGCTTTGATCAAAACAAAACTCTAGAAGACCTGAAAAAGAAAGATACTGAAATATATCAGTCAGGAAAGGGTCACAAAGCAATCTCTAAAACCCTGGGCACTCTAGCAAACCACCGTGAGAGCCATCACCTGCAAATAGAGAAAACTTGGATCAGTAGTAAATATGTCCAGGAGTGGACGACCTGGCAAAATGACTCAAAGAGCAAAATGAACTCATTAGGGAGGTTGCAGAAGAACCCAGATGAACAAGAAGGTTTTACTTTCCTCAGCCACTGGAATGTCTTTTACCATAAACATTTCCTTTACCTTCTTCTGCTGCCTGCTATTGCTGCTCATCTTTGCCACTCCACCATGTCCGTCTCACCTTCTCCGCTGTTCTGTGCTGTACTGCTTATCTTCTACTATTAGATTAAGTATTGCTCTTTTCTATACTAAAATACTCTTGTGACAAACTCCTTCATATTAAGCAGTTTGTCCAGAGCAGAAGATCAGACTGGAATGTCATAAAAGACAGTGGTATTATGCAGCCCCAGAAATATTTACACCATGGGTCGAGAGTGAAAAGTTCAATGGAAGCATATGTTCAGGAATACACCATCCTATTCATGGCTTTGAAAACAGGAGTGTCAGTGTACCAAATTTACAATTTGTTAAAATAAATTCTGATCATAGATTTGTCCACAATGAACCCTTGTCAGCTAATATTGCATTGTTTAACTCAAGATCTCTTAATGGCAAAATGCAGGTGCTTTAAGAATTTATTACAGACTCCAACCCTGACATGCTATGCCTGACAGAAACCTGGGAACAACTAAATAATTTTGCATCTCTCACAGAGGCAATGCCATCCGGATACATTTGGTTTGCAGAGCCTTGTAGCTCGATACAAGCCAGAGGAGCTGCAGTAATCGTAAGAGCAGAACATCAAAAAGAATCCCAACTGACTATCCATTGTCTTTCGAGTGTCTGGCTCTTAAGCCAATAATGAAATCAGGTCCTGTCTTACTCATTGTTCTCTATCGTTCCCCAAAGTACAATGTGTCTTTTTTATCCGATCTGAATTATTAACCCACTTAAGTTCCCTTTTGCAGAGAGTCATTCTTCTTGACAATTTCAACATCTATATTGATATCACTACATGTAAGCTGAGAAATTAAATACTATCCTTACTGAACTGTTTTGACTTTGTGCAACATGTTATTTTTTATACTATATTGGACCTGATCTGTACATCTGGTTTATCTGTCAGCAACATTTGTAGTAGTGATCTGGGACTCTCTGATCATAAAGCAATACTTTTCACTGTCTCATTACCTCTCCCTCCTCTTACCTGTAAACATCAAATTTCTTTCAGAAACCTTAAAATATCTGTTTTCTATCCATGCTAGTTCTGATCTTTTTCTGTCTTCACATATTCCATCAATGCTAGATAATCTTGTTGACTACTATAACACAGCATCTTTAAAGCATAAGCGCTCAGCTCCACGGTACAATTCAGAATTATGGTCTATGAAAGCAGCTGGCGGACGCCTAAAGAGAATGTCACGTAAGATTGGCCTCACCATGTACATCCAGGCTTTCTCTGTCCATCAAAAGGCTTACAGGGATGCACTAACTGCAGCCAAGAATATACATTATGGCAGAATAATAGAAAGTGGCCATGACAACCCAAGGGTTTTGTCCTCTGTAGTTAATAAACTACAATTACCTCCACTACTGAAGTCTGTGAAAAATTCCTCCACTTTTTCCACAGTAAAATTAAAGATCTAAATAATTTAACTAACATAAATCTATCACCAATTTATATCTTTCCCTGTCTTTCCAGTCACATCTGCATTTGTTAACAACCTGCTTTGTAAGATGATGCCCACTACTTTTGTACTGGACCCCATCCTGCCACACTTCTTAAATCCTTCCTTCATGCCATAATCCTGACTGTTACAACAATAATAAATTTGATACTGGCTTTGTTCCAGCCACTTTTAAAATCATTTCTGTAACCCCAATGTTAAAGTCTGGTCTTGATGCTGACTATCTGAACAATTTTTGGCCTATTTCTCACTTACCTTTTCTGTCAAATGTTCTTGAACATGTTGCAGCCCCCCAACTCACAGATTACTTAACTTCTAATAATTTGATGGAACCCCTTCAGTCTGGTTTCAGGGCACGGCACAGCTGTGAAACTGCTCTGCTACAGGCAACCAATGATTTGCTTATGGCAGTAGACTCTGGACAAACCAGCATATTAATTCTGTTAAATCTTACTGCAGCATTTGACACTGTCAGACATGTCATTCTACTGTCCAGAATCAAGAACATGTTTGGTATCTCTGGCACTGCTCTCCAGTGGTTTAAGTCCTACCTGACTGACAGGCAAGAGGAGCTTGTTAGTCACGCCAACAGCAGATCCAACTTAGTGCCAGTCACACAAGGGGTTCCTCAGAACTCTGTCCTTGGCCCTTTGTTCTTCTGTGTCTCTATACTTCTCTTTGGCCATATCATTTGTAGCTAGGTTATCATTTCTATGCAGATTCATCAGGACTTTCTCAACTTACAACTTGCCTCAGTAAATTTAAAACCTGGATGGAGCACAATTCTTTAAAATTAAATTACAACAAACTGAACTCCTGAAATTTGGCACTAAAGCACAACTTAAGAAAATAAGCTCCTTCTCAGTCACTCTTAACAGTGATCTCATCAGACCTTTTTCTGATGCAAGGAATCTTGGGGTCATTTTTGATTTCTTCCTTCTTATTCCACCCACATAAACCACATTAAGAATCTCTTCTACTCTCACTACCATAACATATACCGTGTTTGTCAATTCCTCTCTTTTTCTAATACTGAGAGACTTGTCTATGCCCCTATCACACCCCACAATGATTATTGTAACTCCTTACTGGCACGTGCCACTTCTAATCTTATATCACAGCTCCAGTTGATTCAAAACTCTGCTGCATGAGTCCTAACACAAACCAGCAACAGCGAACACAACACCCATCTTGTTTCGTCTTCACTGGCTCCCTGTGTCTTACAGGATTGAATATAAAGTTTTATTATTAACGTACAAAGCTTTAAATGACCTTGCACCGGACTACAACAGTGACCTTCTCCATCACTGTGCTCCTGTTTGCCCATTAAGGGCCTCTGATTCTGGCAGTCTTGTTGTGCCTTATACTAACTTGCACTGTATGTTAACTGCACAGTGCCCAGACTTTGGAATGACCTCCCGAAATTAATTAGATCAGCTGACTGCAATCATTTTTTTAAAAACAACTTAAAACTCATCTGTTCAGGAAGGCTTTTAATTTAACCTGACATTCTGCCCCCTCTTTCAGTCTCCCTCTCTGTCCAGATGCTCAGCATAATTTGTGTGTGTGTTATATCACAAATGATGTTATTTGCTAGGCTTTTCTTTTGGTATTGAATTTAGCCTTTTAATCTGGTTTATTATCTTTTATTCTGTTTAAAAGCTTTGCATGTCCAGTATCTATCTGTTAGTTTTCTATTCAGGAAACATCTGTATCCAATGTTACACATACCTGGTGTTTCTTATGAGCATGGGAAAGATGCCATAGAAATAAAATGTATTATTATTATTATTATTATTATAATAATAATTATGAGAGACACACATATAAGAGAAAGAGTCAAACGTTCTGGGAACTAGAATTTTCAAGAAAGTGTGCAAACATTTAAACTAAATTGACTGAGGAAGACACAAAAACAGACAAACCGGCCTAAAGAAAGTCAGCCGAAAACACAAAATGTAACTTTCTGTGTTTAAAATGTTTGTACATAATGTGAAAAGCATTAGAATTAAAATGCATGAACTAGAGGCAACAGTATTGACTTGGAGTGTGGTGCTATATGTGAAAAATAATAATATTCAGACCCACATTTACCAGATGGAAGAAGGCAGCAAGTTTGAATCATTGTGGGTTAAACTAGTACAGAAGAGTGGAGAGTGCTAGCCTACAGGCCACCAAATTCTGATATAATCAAATAAGACATACGTGCAACAAAGAGGACATAGTGGTCATCGGCGAGTTTAACTTTCCAAACATTGATTGGGAAGCCCTTATCCGAAATACAAAAAAGGAAACTGAAATGGTGCAGATGGCAAATGACTGTTTTTTTTTACCCAGATTGTCTAAAGCTCAACATGTGGTGACACCTCTCTAGATCTCATCTTTTCAAACAATAAAGTTAGAGTAACAATAAAATAAGTTACTGATACTTTAAGGCAACAGTAATCACGACATGGCAGAATTTTGAAATAAACTTTGAAAACACACAAATGTACATTAAAAAGAAGACAAAGCTTTAGGAAAGCAGACGTTATGGGGATGAGGAAGTATCTACAAAACATCAAAGGGGAGAGCAAAAACTCCGCAACTATAAAAGACAGCTGGTGTGACTTCAGAGATCTTCTGATCCAGGCTCAAAAGGGGTTTATTCCGAAAAACAAAACAAAAAGACTAAAAAAATCATACAAAGTAGATAGATAAGAACATTATTAAAAAAGTAAAACTGAAAAGATCACTGTATAAGAAAATAAAACAGATATTTCTGATATAGAGGAACACAGAAATAACAGCAAGAGATCAAAAAAATCATTTCAAACATCAAAAGAAAAAACAAATAAAAATTGCTAGTGAAGTCAAAACAAACAGCGAGCACTTTTTTTTAGTATTACTCCAGTAAAATGACAATAAAAGAGAAACCTTAGGGACAGAGAAATCACTGAAAATGAAAAGGAAATAGCAAAATTAGCTGAACAAGTATTTCACCAAACTATTTATAAAGGAAGAAACAAATGGAATGCCTCATGCAGAAATAAAAAACAAACTCTGACTTCATAGATTTTAAAATATAAGAGCCAGATGTGCTTGAAGCCCTCAGTACATTGAAGACCAATAAAACCTGTGGACCTGATGGAATCTTACCAATTATATTGAAAGAAATGAAAGATGTCATGTATAAACCTTTAATAGGCATATTTCAGTAGTCACTTCTGAAAGGAGAAGTACCTGAGGACTGGAAAGTTCCAGTCTTCAAGGATGGAGACAAAATGGACCATAGTAATTATAGCCATTTAGTCTTACTTCTGTGCCATGCAAAATTATAGAGACTACAAAAAAAGAAATTTAAAAACTACCCAAATAAACATAACATTCTAAATAGCAGCGAACATGGGTTTATGAGAGGAAGGTCCTGCCAATCCAATATTTTAGATTTTGTTTAAGGAAGCAATCAGAATAGATGACAAAAACAAAGTATACACCATAATTTATCTAGACTTTCAAAAACCAATCGATACAGTTCTGCACCAAAGACTAATCCTGAACCTACAGGATGCAGGCATCAGACGTAACCTACAAAACTGGACCTCTAGTTGGTTAACCAGCAGGAGACAGTAGAGATGAGAGGAAAAAGGTGGAGTCCCTCAGGGGTATGTTATCGGACCATTCATTTTGCTGATTTATATTAATGACATTGATTCTGATATAGTTAGTTAACTTGTCAAATTTACACTAAATTCTCCACTAAAATCAGAGGGATGGCAGACACGGACGAGGCAGCAAAAATGATTAAAAAAAAACCCAGACAAGCTTCAGAACTGGGCAGACATTTGGAAAATGCAGTTTAATGTAAAAATAAAGTGCAAAATACTACACGTGGGCAAAAGGAACATCAATTCTAAATACAAGATGGGAGACACTGTCATACAGGAAGTAACCTCTGAAAAGGATTTAGGGGTTTAAGTTGACGTAACATTTTAATTGACTAAGCAATGCACAGAAGTAATTGAAAAGGCAAATAAAATGTTAGGGTATATCATAAAAACTGTAGAATTTAAGTTAAGAGATGTTATGCTCAAACTATAGTATGCATTAGTAAGGCCGCACTAGGAGTATTGTGTGCAATTCTGGTCACCACAGTACAAGAAAGACATAGCAGCATTTTAGGCTGTGCAGGGGAGAGCAACCAAGTGCATCCCAGGAATCAAGGACATGGCCTACCCTGACAGACTTGGAGAATTAAATCTGTTTAGTCTCAAGCAGAGGATACTGCGTGGGGACCTAATCCAGGTATTTAAAATCCTCAAAGGTATTGATAATATAGATCCAGCAATATTCTTTTGGCTTAAGGTTGAATCATCAGTGGAAATTAACGGAAAGTGCATTTAAAACTGAAGCCAAAACCACCTCTTTACACAAAGAGCTGTGGGACTCTGGAACAAACTACCAAGACATATAGTTTATTATTTTATTTTTTAATTTTATTTACAATTTGCTTATGTCAGGGGTGTCCAACTCCGGTCCTGTTGGGCCACTGTAGCTACAGGTTTTCATTCTAACCATCTTCCTAATTAGTCAGCCATTTAAGCTGCTAATTAACTTGTTTTGCCTTAGTTTTAATTGATGCGACTCAGACCTCTTAGTTGTTTCTTTTTCCTTAATGAGCAGCCAAACAATAATGAGACATAAAACAAGCTGCCACATGACCAGCTAACCTGAAAATAAAGAAAGGCGAAGGTCTTGGTCATGTTGATCTGCTCAGGTCACTAAAACATCTTGATGGTGGTCTGAGAAAAAACAGAAAATCAACAGTCTGCTGTGGCAGAATTAGAGCAGCAATAAGTCATGATATTCAGTAACAGCTTTAATTAACAGCAAGAATTGGCATCTCATTAAGAAACTGGTTGGAATGTAATTGGCTGGAGTTTGATGTTCCAATTTAGCTGGTCATCTGTTGGCTTGTTTCACATCTCATTTCTGTTTGGCTGCCAGATAAAGAAGAAGCAAATCAATTCAGAGGACTGAATCCTTAGAAACAGGGCTATTAAAATAAAGAGAAAAGGAGTAAATTAGCAGTGAAAACTGTTTGATGATTAGGAATAGGGTTAGAATGAAAACCTGCTGCCACAGTGGCCCTCCAGGACAGGAGTTGGACACCCCTGGCTTATGTTCTTATCTAAGGTACTGCTAGCCTCCTTCAGCTCAGTTAATGTCAGCATTCATGAGTCCATCATTAGAAAACTAGGGAGGTTAGCAAATGGTTAGAACAATCTTAAAGAAGCCATAGAAACACAGAAAGGTAAATGGAATTTCCTAATTCCTTGAAGTAAATCTCCACAAGAGTAGGCAGTTGGTTTGGCTAGCAAAATGGATCTTGCAAAGAACAACATCTAAGCACACCTAAAAAAATCATCGGGAAATATGTGGCCCAATAAAAATAGACCATTTTTGACCCCAAATCCAAAAGTCATGTTTGGCTCTATTGTAGGACAGCTCATCATTCAGAGAACACAGTACCTCCCACTGTCAAGAGCAAGGTGGTGGCAGAGTCATGCTATAAAGGTGCTTCCCTTTAGTTCAGGCAGAATAAATAACAAATAATAAAATACTATGAGACTGAACCAGATGCCCTCTCCCAGAATGTTAGTTAAATCAAATTTTCACCTTCCACTTAAATATCTAAACCACACACAGCCGGAGGAAAAAAAAAGGATGATGACTATTCTGAAATGGCTGAATTCTACAAAAAAACTCGCCTAAAGAGAAAGCAAGCAGTTTGATTATACTGGACTTCTTTGTGCAAAAAGAAGATGAGTAGGAGAAAATGAGAGATTCAGGTTTGTTAAGTTCATACACCATCTACAGTGTCATAAAATGGTCATCAAATCAAAAGACTCTTCCACAATGTAAAGTGTTAATACATATGCCAAAAAAGACTCTTGTTTAATTTTATAATATATCCCCTACAATTAGCCAACAAGTTTTCATTTAAACATTGATGGCAGAATGGGATTTTTAAGCTAAACAAATTTGACCTGATTTATCATAATTTCAGCTTTTAACAAAGAAAAGCAAAAATTTCCTTATGGGTATGGAGACTTTTGATACCCAATGTAACCACTTGTAACCAGTGGAAGGAGAAAGTGGTTTTTAACACATTTATTTAGAATGCAATCAACGATGTAAAATACACAACAAAAGTATTAAGAAGTCGTCAGAATGTGATACATAAATACATAGCAAAAGAGTCATTGTGTATGACACTTGGTCATCTTCCCCCACCCTCACATTAGAAGCCCAAGGCTTCTAATTGCACCTTAAGGCTTATAATGTCATTAAACTGTTTCAATACAGGTTTACATTTATCTCCTGCAAATGAGACATTACATTTCATGTGTTCGGCTGTCTAAACAAATATGAAAAATGAAACTTCAGACCGAAAATGGGTAGGGGGTGGGTGGGTGAGCGGGGGATAAAATGTGCAATCTGCAACATGCTTCTGGGTAAGCAAATTTAAGAATGCACATTGTCAGATATCCACCTGCCCTGCAGCTTTGGCTTTGTGTGTGTGTTTGCGTGTGTGTGTGCGCATGTTTTTTTTTCTTTTTGATAAAGAAACTGTGTAATGTTCCTGTGACCTGAAGCAGTGTCTATTTTGAACATATTTTAAATGTGTTGTTTTTCTCCACTCCACTGCTAGTGTGAGTTTTCAAACACGCTGTGTGGCCGACACTGAAGCCAGCCTTGACACTTATTAAAATATTCAGCCTGACTGAAATATGACATTTCTACCTCCTAGAGCTGTTTATGAGCTATCAAGTTGTGCCACAAAACTAGTTCAATAGAAGGATCTGACCGTCTGATTAAAACAAGATCAGTCTGCATACCACCTGGAGAAAGGGGCTTCACACAGGTCAGAGAAACTAACAGTGCATTGCAGAATCTTCTTTAAAAAAAACACAAATAATGTCTTGCTAAAAGGTAGACAATTAAATCATGTATAGTGTGAAAAATAAAAACATCTGGAGCAAGAAACTTCATTTTATCGGTATTTGTAGGCTTTATATATCTGACTTGATGTTCATTAGAAATATCCATCACTCAATGTACTGATCTTTCTTTAATACAGTTCAGGGTCACTGTGAGCCAGAGTTTATTTAGAGAGCATGGGAGGCAAAACTGGCACCAGTCCTTCACCGAGTCCACTCTGGTACACATCCACACTCACTGACAGCAGGCCAATTTTGAGTTACCAACTAATTTAACATCCATATCTTTGCTATGAAGGAGAAAAGCCTGCAGTAAACTTCACGTAAAGTTTAATCACAATGGAAACTGAATCCAGGAGTGGAGAGGCACCCAGTAAACATAAAACAATATTGTGTAAAACCACATAATTATATGCTTTCATACTATAAACCAAAGTGCCCAGAAAAAAACAATGCAAAGAGAGAATACGCAGAACGTCTGCAAAAGCAAAATGAAAATCACAATGATAATCCCAAAGGCCAAATTTAAAAATAAACATGAAATTATTTTGATTTAATATAAATAAACTATTTGTAAATACTTAACTTACTGTACTTAATACTGTAATTTCTACTCTGACCCCAAAACAAAGAAACTGATAAATAAACGTTTGTTTAATGAGTCCAATTAGAAACCGGAGCTGGTTGGAAGAAAAACCTGCAGCCATATGGAGTCCCAAGGACTGAGTTAGAGGAGCACTGGTCTACTGCAACAATTAGTAATACTGACATACTATTACAGTACGGCTGTGTTCCAGACATTTTTTATTACTCTTACAAAATTATATTCTTTATTACAGTATTTTACACTTTCTTGCATACGAGGTGTGGCAGAAAAGTAATGAGACTGGCAACACTGCAAGCGATCTGGCAACGCTGCACTGTTGTCCTTGATAGAGCACGTGTATCAGTACCCTCCCATAGCTCAGTGCGAGTTTCAACTCCTTCCATTAACTATGTGATTTTTGTGACTGCTATTAGCGAAGTTGTGTTTTTGGTTGTGCGTCACGCAAAATGGAACAGCGGAATTTGGAGCAACGTTGTGCCATTAAATTTTGTGTTAAGCTTGGAGAATCGGCAAGTGTGACGTTTGAAAAGTTAAAAGAGGCCTATGGGGAACATTATTTATCCCGAGCTCAAGTTTTTCAGGGAGACCTTCAACTTCGAAAACCAATGAAAACATCGAACGTGTGAACACTCTTGTGAGATCAGACCGTCGTTTAACATTAAGAATGTTGAGTGAACAATGAAAGGCTCAGAAAAAGGGTCATTCGCATGAGACCAGACATTGCAGACAAATGGATGCTCCATCATGACAACGCCCCATGTCACACTGCCCTCTCCATAACAGAATTTTTGACCTCAAAAGGCATTCCTGTGGTTCCCCAGCCCCCTTATTAACCTGACCTCAGTCCGTATGACTTTTTCCTTTTTCCTAAACTGAAAAATGTCCTCAAAAGACGTCATTTCGGGACTTTAGAAAACATCCAAAAGAGTGTAACGGACATGCTGAAGACCATACCGGTTGAAGACTTCCAGCGCTGCTACCAACAGTGGGAACAACGTCTCCATCGGTGTGTAGCTGCCCAAGGGAACTACTTTGAAGGGGATAACATTGATGTTTGAAAAAAATAAAAACCTTGGTAAATAAAAAATCAGTCTCATTACTTTTCTGCCACACCTCATATGTATTATCCTGTAAACCAAATTTGTGTAAAGAAGGATCTAGAAGACACTGCTATTTCTGAACACTCTCCACCTAACAGAAAACAAAAGGAAGATTAGGTCACATTACAGCTCGAATGAAAGGCAGACAAGGTTACATTTCAGCTTGAATGAAGTTATTTGGAAAATTGATAAAAGTTATCAATTTGATAAGCAAAGAAGAGGAAAAAAAACCAACACATTCTGCATTCAAAAAAAAAAAACAAAAACACACCGAAATGATTTAACAATTTTAAAAATAAAGGCTAAACGCAACTTGAGGAAGCCGCCAAAGTGCAAAGTTCAAATGCAACTTTAAAGAGATAAAAAATGTTTCATTTGTTGAAAAATAAGGCTTCATTGTAATACAAAGAAATAAATCTCAGTGCGATTATGGATACTGTGGCTGCATGCCAAAAGATGGATTTTTCCTGAGCAGCCGAGACAGCAGTCTCAAAGAGAAAAACCCAAACTGCATTAGAGCAAAGGTCAAATAATTTAAGTCTAAACGGACATGCATCTGGAGTATGATTATTTAAAACAAAGAGCTAAAGCTAAGCATGATGTATGTATAACTTTAAACTGATTTTATTTAGCATACTGAAATAGAATTCAGCATCAGCTCTTCACAGAAACCCTCAACACTCGAGAATCTGCTAAATATGTAATTTAAAAAATGACCTCTGTCAAAGTTTAGAAGGTCTCCATCTGTGTATGAATAACAGCTAGACTAAAGAATGATGACCCTCCAACAGCCTGCTCCTGGCTACCTGCTGATCGCAAAACACTGGCCAGACATTAAGCCCCACATTCTCAAAGGATCAAACGAAGCCAGAAAATACTGCTTATTTCATACAAAATGAGGCACAAAAACTAGCACTGTTCAAGTTTATTAGAAACCTTCAAGACAGGGAAGGCTCAAAATTTTCAAAAATAATTTGGTAATATACCAACAATAACAAATGACTTATCGTGCACATATTGTAATGCTATCTCTACTTGTTTATAGTGCTAAAAATGACCAGGCTCTTTCAAGATAAAGAAAACCGAAACATATTAAATTTCTATAATAAACACAATACTCAAAGAATTCACTATTTCATTAACAAACCATTTACAATCCAAATGTGAAAATCTCTCAGTAACTCTCTGTCTCTCGACTCAGGAGTTCTTATTGTAAAACAGAGACACTTTACATACAAATACCTATTCCTGATAAACTACTTCCCTTCTGCAATTTTGCTTAAGGAAATTTGAGCAGCTGTTCAAATATACAAATATATAATAAAGAACATAAATACACAGATCAAGGTTTTCTACCAAAGACAAAACATTATTTCCATGTTAATCTAAACAAACAAATACGTTTGCATTAGAATTCAACAAAGAGAACACAAAAAATATTAAATAAATAAATAAATAAAAACAATGCAAGACTGGTAGAAAGTAAGACGGCTATATCGTATCCTGACACCTGGGCTTGATTTTGTTTTTTTTTTGTCTGTAAAGCCTTGATATTTGGGGGAGGGAAAGCATTGATAACTAAATATCACACCAAAGGTTTACAGTTTATTCACCGCAGCATTAACAAAATGAAATCTGTTAATAGGTATAAAGTTTTTGTGTGATTATTAATAAATTACAGTCTGGAGAAGCGATTATTTAAAGAGACAACTGAGGCACTGCAAGTTAAAACATAACAAACTAAAAAATAACAAACATTAGTTGTTATTTTAATCTGCTTAAAAGTAATCTTAATGCTAAGATTACCTTTCTGTCTTATGCTATATATGTTCAGTTTAGACTACATTAAGTATAATCAAATTATGAGTACTGAAGGAACCACTGATGTATGCATATTTTGAGATGAGGAGGCATATAGGAAAATTTTTATAAGGGTTTCAAAAGCCTACAAGAAATAATTGGAATAAAAATAAGTATAACTGGCTTGGTTATAATTATATAAATATAGGTCATAAAGCCAAAGTATTCAACAGACTTGTGCCAGCTTTCTATCACCCAAGACATGTTTAGTAAAGTCCTATTATTTTGTACGAGTCTTGGAAAATATATAGTAAACACATTAACACATTAAATTATAGTTAAAAATAAACACGAACATTTTTCATTTTCAAGACGGCATAGTTAAATACAAATATATGTTTTACAACCAATTGTGTTCAATAAACTGATAATGTCATAAGAACTAAATTTCTTTGCACCCTGAAACGTACTATCATATTTGACAGGATTTGCTCTTCGGATATTGAGTTTAAATTACTTCGCAATGGAAGAGCAAGTACCTATCATCCGTTCCTAATAGTAATAGAGCAGATATTTTACAGAAAATAGGATGTTGTTTGTTTTCGGTGATTGAACTCTCCAATGAATTCACTTTCCAACTCAGTCCTGGGCTAATGATTTTTTGAGACTACTTATTGACAGGTGGAGGATATGTGTCCACTGTCATTTGCCATTAGACAGCAACACAAACAGGCCATTAGATTCTTGAGTTGTCCTTTTTTCTTTTGTTTTCTTCTTCAACTACTGCTGATGTCTAAAAATTGGAGTATAATTTCTCTATGTATTTTTTCAGGTTCAAACATCCTTCGAGCATTGCAAACAAGAAAATAATTTAGTATTATCTGTAAACTGAAAAATTTGGTAACACTTTAGGTAGGGCAAAAATAAAAATCAAGCATGTCAATGAAGATGACTTACACATAAAGTAACCAGTGTTCTGCTATACATTGTACACATCATTCATTCAAAATATTTTTTCCTGTAATACCATAATAACCCAAGTTAAACTGAATTGTAATAAGTATATAATATTGTCACTGATAGCCTGGGTTGTTACTAAATGCGCACTGGGTAAATTTATTGGTTGGATGCTCATCTAATACACTGAAAAAAATTGAACAAAGCCGTCAGTTTGAACAAATTTAACATTACATTTAAAGTCTGTTACAATGATGCAGAGTGATATTATGTCATTACTTGTCCTAAAACTGCTTCCAGTATAGCCCTCTTATCACATGCAGTGCCTTTAAGAAGTACTCAGACCCCCTCTGGCATATGATTTCATTAAGGATACAGCTTCTCTGTACTTTGCTTTGTTCAGCTTTTCCTGAACCCTGTCTACTCTCCCAGTCCCTGCCATTGCAATACATACCCCACAGTACAATATTGCCTCCATCATGCTTCACCATTGGAATGGTATTGCGTATGAGCTGAGTGGTGCATGATTTCCTTATACACATCTCTCTATTATAAAATAAAATCTTCAGACGAGACAAGACTATTTCCAAGAGATTTTTTCAAGTCCCGCGAGATGAGACGCAAGACTTTTGCCATGAGATTTTTCAAGTCCTGCCCTCCTCTCAACCATATGCAACCATGTGTGAATTGTGTGAATGCTTTTGACAGACACAGTTCCTGCTCTCTTATCTCTCAAATTTTTACATTTTCCTCACTTTAAGTTCACAATAAAAGAAGATTTATTATGTCCAAATCTTACTGAAGTATTTCATCCCGAAGGGTTATCAACAGAAGAAATAAGTACACGGGCAATCCTAGCACCGAGAAATGATGAAGTGAAATGAATTATTGCGAAAACTGTTGATTGCTTACATGGCAAATTGGTTAAATACATATCAATAGACTATGCTGAAGCAGTTGGTAGTGATCATGCAGAAGATGAAAACATCAACTTACAATATCCTTAAAAATATCTACAAAGCCAAACAGAATGAAATCGTATAACGTAACGAATAACTCTAACGCAACATGGAACAATTTACTTTCGAAATATTATGTTTTACTATTTTTTAATATGGTTAATTACTCACTAAAATGTAAAATAGTTCTATTATGCATATGTAACAATTGCCATGAAAATAACAATCTTTTTAAATTTTACATCTGCATCCCCATACACGAGCAGCAGAACCGCAAAGTGCCTAGCGTGTAGCACCAGCCCGGGGATTGGTGAGTGAAGTGAGCAGGGGGCAAAGCCCCCTAGTGACATTTAAAAATGGAGGCCAAACTGTTCAATCTTGGTTTCACCAGACCAGAGAATATGGTTTCTCACAGTCTCGTAGTCCTCAAGGTACCATTTTACAAACTTCAAGTGTTTTTTCTTGTGTCATCTGGCCATTAGGGCTGAGCTGATGAATATTGCACGTCACTGTCCGGATGGGCACATCGTTGATATAAATAAACAACATTGATTGGCTCCAAATATATATAGAAATTTCCTCAAAACACCAAACTGCAACATCAATTTTTTTTCATTTTTTTTTTTTTTATTTTAAACCTTGCACACCTCACAAGAAAGCTATCGGGCATTCATCTTTGCAGCAGAAGGCACGCGAGATTCCTAACTTTAGCTCGTTTAGTATTAGTGTCCTGTAGCTGAGGGAAAGCCGAATGATCAGTATATCACTCACAAAATTTGAAAGAGAAGTGCACAGGTATGTGTCGCTACGGTGTTCACAGACCCCGAATACCTCTCGCTCTTTATAGGTAATCTTCTAGGTAGCTCACTATCCTTAAAATGATCACTCACTATAGCCGCACACGTTGGAATTCTTTTGAGACATTGGTTGGTCTGCTCATTCTAAAGGGAACCTTGAAGCTACTCATTTGCGTGATGGAATGTCAGCTCATACTGTGGGTGACTGATCCACAGGCTAATACAACTTGTCAGTAACATTACAATACTTTTTTTACCCTGCGTTTCTCTAACCTGCTTAGCCTGGGCAGTGCTGATAGACATGTAAAGCCTATGCTAGAGGTGTTAAATATTTCATAACCCATAAAGTGAGATTCAGGCACTAGACAAGGAAAGTCGTGGCCTGGTGGTGCTTATTTGGTATTGCAGGCAGTGCTTGAAGTGGACTGGTACCAGCAGAGCTCAATGTGTTAAACCCTCCTTCCTTCAGTATCATATACTAATATACAAGTATACCAATCTCCAGGGGGGTGGACCCCTCCCACTGCCACCCTGTTGTATAAAAGTATTAACGAACTGGAAGGTTCAACTTCAGGCACTGGAATGTATCTGTACTGTGTACACAAGATACAAAATCTGAAATAAACTGATTGAACTATATATTAAAGCAGTGCTGTACATTTAAAAAAAAAAGTCAGTGCTATTGTCCTTCTGCTTGTACATCATGCATTGCAAGCTCGCAATACCAATCAATACTCAGTGTTATGTGCTTTTGTGGTGTGCCATTTGCACTCATAACAAGATAAGGAAAAATATGCCCTACAGTCAAGCCATGAATGAAATAAATAAGTATAGGGTGGTCCAGATCTAATTATGCAACTTTTAATGCAACGCAGGAAAACAATACAAGACAAAAGAATTGTTCGAAATATCTTGTAATAAACGAAAATGGACTTACATTAACTTAATTCAGTGATTTTCCATGTAACGTCCCACTTGTCCTCCGTTCAGTTGGATACAGGCTCGGAGTAATAAACTTAATAAGTTATAGTGTAATGAAAATTGCATAATTAGATCTGGACCACCCTGTATAATTTTTTCCATAACTCATGCCAAAGTCACTTTTTTTTAGTTCAGAAGATGGTAGAAAGGAAACAACTGGGGACGCCATGCATGAGTCAATAAAAGTAATTTGTAACTTCTAGTTTCCTTTTGGTGGATATTTATTCAAATCCATTTTATGATGAGGCAGATCCAATTTTAGAGCTTCGTGTCAATACATCATTGTGATCTGTAGCAACTGAATCATCATAATTAATTTAGAGAATACCACTATGAGTGCAGAGCTGCAGAAATCTGTGAGGCAACAAAACTAACTTCTGCATCCTGAGGTAAAACACCAGCGTACCAGCACCATTCCTCCACCACCCTGTATAGACACTTTACGTAGTACATGGGTAGGGCAGGTAATTATACAGAATTTACAAGCACCTCCCCATTTCACCAACCACACCCCCCAAGTGATGGTACCAAACATGTTGATGTTTTGAAATGACAACATGTGGATATGAACTTTTAAGACATTGCAAGGTTCTACTGGCCCCTCTACTATAAAACCAAGATTAGCAGAATATTACAATGGTGGTTGTCCTTCTGGAAGTTTCATCCATTTCCACAAAGATTTCCTGGAGCTCAGCCAGAATGACCATTGGCTTTTTGGTCACTTTTGCTACCGTGGCCATTCTCCCCTGGTTGTTTAGTTTAGCCAGGTGGCCAGGTCTAGGAATAGTTGTGGTTATTCCAAACTTCTTCCATTTAATTATGAAAGTAACTGTGAACCTCAGAATCTGTAATGTTTTAGTTTTTGGTTTTTTTTTGTATCCTTGCCAAGATATGCATATCAACACAATCCTGTCTCTATAACTCTGCAGGCAATTCCTTTGACTTCATCGCTTTTTTTTTTTGCTCAGATGCACACTGTCAACAGTGGGACCTTATACACACTGGGATATGCCTTTACTAATCATGTACAATTATTAAATTGACCACAGGTAGACTCCAAACAAACATCTTAAAAAGAATGGGATCCACATGAGCCAACTTCAAGTGTCATTGGAAAAAGTCTTGTGTCATCATTGTGATATCTTTTTTTATTTGTATCAATTTATCAAAAATATCGGGCTATTGAATGCTATTTGATGAAGAAAACAAATTTAAATGATTTTAACACAAACCTACAACATAAAATAATGTGTAAAAAGTGAAGGGATATGAAACTTTCTGAAGGCACTGTATATTAAGAAAATATCTATACATTTATGTGAAAAATAAGTACAGCCCCCTCATTTTTTTTTTTTTTAACATGAACATATTAAGATTTGATTTTCATTTCAACAGTATCTATATAAAAGGTTAATATAATCATGCCACATTTACATTGTTGCCCCGTAAATAATAATTAAATAAAAAATTTTTGCATAAGGAAAGAGTAAGTAAACGGTTACATTTATCACTACCTCAAATACCCAAACTCAGAACCAGGTGCACCATACCAGGTACAAATGATTAGGGCCTCATTAGACAGGATATTGGAGAATCCTGCCTTATTTAAACCTCACAAGGTTAGTTTGGTTGCTCTTTGTTGCTGAAGTGTGTGCTATCACCATGCCTAGTCTGAAAGAGCTGTATCAGTCCTTCAGAAAGAATGCTATACGAGTCTGGAAAGAGGTTTAAAAAGATCTTCTAACAATTACAGTAATCCCTCCTCGATCGCAGGGGTTGCGTTCCAGACCCCCCCCCCCGCGATAGGTGAAAATCCGCGAAGTAGAAACCATATGTTTGTATGGTTATTTTTATATATTTTAAGCCCTTATAAACTCTCCCGCACTGTTTATAAATATTCCCCGCAGAGTTAAACAGCATAATCCCTTTGTATTCTCTTAGATATTAGGTAAGATTCATTGAAATTATGTATATAAACACACTGTTTATATACAGTAAAACCTAAATATTATTTTAAAGATATTGAGTGTCTCCGATATCACATATGTTACAGCCATTACGATAGACAGGTCACCAGCAATAAATACATACAATGCAAGAAAAATAGTATACAGTAAATGTGTGTACAGTGACACTAAACGTACGTACATGTACTAAGCACTGTAAGAAGAAAATTAATTATGGTTACTCACCAACAATGACACGATGACTTGTCCGATAACAATGAGTTTAATTTTACTGCACAACAAAGGAGAGCGTTACAGCCCTTGTAAAGGAGCCACTTCAGGCGATTGTGTAGCACTGCCGTTGTTCTTCTTCTGGCAGTCTTCAATCCAAATCCCTAAAGCAGATTCCATCCAGACTACTGTCTTATTACATCCACTTACAACTCGTTTTGCACCCTGGTTAAAAGGACACTGCAGCCGTAGATCTTATATTCCTTTCCTACTTTTTAAATAAAAAGAATCGTAGCCTTCAACAAATCCAAAACGTTTACCTTTTCAGCAATCATTAACATCTTCTTCTTGCGCTTGGGCACGGCCCCGAAGCAGTAGCAGATTGTTTTGGAGCCATAATGAAGGGCTTGACTATGCACAAAGATAAACACTAAAGAGCACAACTCTTTACACAGTGAAACATGTTGATGCTGAATGAGCGAGCCGAGACTTCCTGGTTAACACTGCATTCAGCACGCAGGAGCTCAACTGCGTGCTCTGATTGGTTAGCTTCTCAGTCAGGAGAACTTAACTGCGTGCTCTGATTGGTTAGCTTCTCAGCCATCCGCCAATAGCGTCCCTTGTATGAAATCAACTGGGCAAACCAACTGAGGAAGCATATACAGGAAGTAAAAAGACACATTGTCCGCAGAACCCGCAAAGCAGCGAAAAATCCGCGTTATATATTTAGTTATGCTTTCATATAAAATCCGCGATAGAGTGAAGCCGCGAAAGTCGAAGCGCGATATAGCGAGGGATTACTGTAGATATAAACTATTCCACAGTACAGAAGATGATCAAGTGGATAAGATTTTAAACAACTGCCAACTTGTCAAGGCTGTGCTGCCCCAACAAATTCAGCCTGACAACAGAATGTAAGATGCTGAAAGAAGTATCTAGAATTTCACCATAGGACAAACAGTTAGCCAACAGGCGTCCAAAGACAGAAATGACGTATCTTTTCATTATTTTTCATTGAATAACTTACTAAAAAGTCAAATTTTCTTCTATTATTCCCAATTACATCATCGTTATCTGAAGATACTGTTCAAATGAAGATCAAATCTTGAATCGTCCACATATGTTATAAAAAAAAAAATCTGGCATACTTTTAACATGACTGTATGCAAATACCCTCATACATACAAAAATATTAACACATATACGAGTAATGTATTCAGATCCACTTCACTTTCTATTCACGTTATTGAGTTGTAAATGTCATTTTACATGGAAATATTTGCCATTTTTTCCCCAATCAATTTATATTCAGTAACCCATAAGTTGAAAAATATTTTCAGAAAGGTTTGCCAATTTAGTATAAATCAGATATTTGAATTTATATAAATGTAAGTAAATGAAGTAACGATGCGTGATCTTCTTGGAAGTTCTCGAAAAACAATTTAAAGACCCACGAGACAAAAAAGACTAGCCACAGAGCATCTCGCGGGGACCGTAAACATGAGACTTGGTGCCAAGAGATTGTCCTAGGGCAGTCTCACGGGGACGTGGAACATAAGATTCTTGCAAGACATGCCCTTCTTATCAAATAAGAGCACAGACAGCCAGCAAAACATTCAGTCATGTAAAGTCACGTGGCGCACACAGATCCTGTGCTCTCAGCAAAGAAGAAAGAGCAGCGTACACAAAAGAGACCCAAGGCGCGATACATATGCAGAGAAAGGTACAGAATATGAAAGCAGTATTGTAGCGTCTCAGCCAAGCTGAAGTCTTTTTTGTTTTAAGTGACTGTTAGGTCCGATTGAGGGAGGACAGAGTGCAGCACTGAAGACTGATAGCTGGGTGCTGAGTGATGCGGTAAGGGGGAGGCGAGACCCGTGGGAGGAGAGGTTGGAGAGGGTGCTAGAAAGTTGTGTTTGGGGTTACGCAGTCGGTGATTGTTAAAGTAGAACTTTTGTGACACTATTACGTCAGTCGCTACAGTATCAAAAAAAAAAAAAAAAGATAGCACAGATCGCATTGACGCAAATAAAAGGAAATTAGTTTAAGTCAGAGAATTTCAAAAACAGGGTTTAACTCACCTGCATTTATTGGTTACTTTGCAAAAAAAAATTAACTGCTGATGTGGATCGTTTTGTCTGTGCTGAAATTCCAAACAGAGAAACCTATCCTAAATTATGGTACAAAGTCATTAAACACAAGTCTCACAGACCTCATTTAAAAGATTCAGCATATTGGGACACGAAAGATTCCAAATATTGTTTTTACAGAAGTTCTGAAATAAAAGTGAAACTAATGACATAGCAACAATTCAAAGAAAAAAAAAATCTTACAAGTGTGTATCCGGAAAATCAAACACGGGGGTTGGCGAGCAAAGTGCAAAGCCCCCTAGTGATTAAAAAAAAAAAAGAATCTCTTCTCTAAGTGTCCTCACTACTAATATATTGTTTTTGCTCTGTCTTTTCACTGTGCCAGTAGTTCCCAACTTCAGTTGACGACTTTATTCCAATTTTTTTCAAAGGATACAGTATAACTGGGCTAGCAGAAAAATGAAAGCCATCTTAAAGGTGATGGTTTTAACTACTAAAATCAGTCATAAAAATAAAAAAATGAGCCTGCAAATCCTTATCTGAATTCTAATACTACCAAGCAGGAATATATTCTACAATTGGATTATTAAAAAATACTGAAGTCAAAACTGACCATTTTTATTAACAAATCCAAATCCATGCAAGTTAGGTGGATTTGCGACACTAAATTGGCCCTAGTGTGTGGTGTGTGTATTTGCCCTGCAATGGGCTGGCGGCCTGCCTGCCCAGGAATTGTTCCTGCCTTGTGCCCTATGCTTGATGGGACAGACTCCATTCTACCTTGACCTTGATTGTCTATGGCAGCAAGTTGTGTAGTGATTTGCCATACTCATTAGCTTTTCTTTTGCATTTGGCACATTGAGAATATTAACACTAGAACTTTTTACTTTCTCGTACACAACGTATAGGGAAAGTATTGGAATCCTCCAAAAATTCCATTTCGAGATTTTGATAAATCTTGACGTTTACCATTTTTTTGGAATTATGTCTGTGTCTCTTTGTGTGTGTGTATGTAAACATTATAATTTGAGCACACTCTCAATTAGGTCAACCAAATTTTGCATACAAGTATTAGGTACAAAACGTAGATTTCTGTCAACTTTTGAGCAATTTCCGATAACTGGAAGTGGCACTTTACTTTTTATTCATGCGGCTACAGAATCCAATTTATTCAACTTTACTTTTATAATAATTGTTTAATATATTATTAATTTAATTTGATGTTGATGGTTCTTTAATGTACATAATATAAAAATATAATCATTGTCTTGCAGTTTACTTCTCAAATATCCATCCCCATATCTGAGTATTTGAGAAAGTATAGGGGAGACCACTCCTGATTTTTTCAGTACTATAAGAGCCAAGGCTATGCATGTCAAGCGGCATCTGAATCTTTTTGTTCTCATTAATTACCCATCAGCATATTTCATGGAATTTGAAGGTAAAGGCTAGCAGCATGGCAAAATGATTTAAAAAATGTCCACAGTCTGTTGGTGATCCTGCTCTTTCAGTTAGGTAAAACAACACATTTTCTCTCGAAATTGCATTGCAAGTTTATTACAAACTTGATATACAGAATACATTGATAGCATCAATTTGAACACACAAGATGGGACACTTGGATAGAGTGAGCTCCTTAATTACAGAGTTTTCTCAGTCATGACAGGCCAAATGATGTATGCAAATAGCAGAATGAACAGTGGATATTCTTTATGAAGACAGAAAGGATGATACTACGTGGTACTTGGCCATGAATTAGAAAAAAAATATGTGATTTGAGTCCAACTTTATTGAAATGCTGGTGCATTAACTGAATTACATACATATACTCACACAAACCTATTACATGTTGCTACCTCAACTCACCTCCTTTCTTATAATCGCTTGTATATTTTCAGAACAATTAATACAAGAGATCATATGCTAATCTAAGACACTATCAGTGCTCCATTTATTTCATTTAGCTAAAAAGCAAATTTGCATTGCAATGTTTTCAAAGAACTTGGAAGACAAAGTACACTGCCAACATCAATCTGATATGGGGAAAGGAGAACATGTGAGATAGCATATTGTGGATGAAGCAATCCACAAGTGAGTACAACTCACTTGCAGTGTTTTCAGAGACAAAACAGACCTGACAATACAGGTATATGCAAATGCAAGGATGAACAATGTGCATTCTTTATGGAAATGGATGGACTGTACTGCCACAAAGGAAAAGTATTTTAGAAAATAATATACATATTGTTTTATGGAAGATGCATACACATGCAATGAAAGCTGATTGTTTATTCTTACTTTTACAAACATTGTTGGGTAAGAAGATTCTGTGCATTGCAATGTTTTCACACAACTTGGAATACAAAGTATGCAACCAGCATCAATTTGAAGTGTGTCGTGTTCTTCAGCGCTGTGATCTGTGCATGCAGCTTGTTTCATTCACAATATGTCATCTTGTGTGTTCTCCTGTCCACATCAAATTGGTGCTGGCTGTATACTTTGTATACGAGAATGATGCTGCTCTCAGAATTCTCACACACACACTTCAATGCAAGCTTCATACTTTGTATTCCTTGTTGTGAAAAACTTCCTTGCAAGATGACACGTTGTGGACGGAGGAGCATGCTGCATGTAAAGAGCACAGTGCTGGAAAACGACTTTCTCACATTTCCAAAAACACTGCTTATCTGACAATATATGCAAGTGCCAGCATTTCAATATAGCTGTAATCAAACCTTATTTTTTTTCCTGAAAGACCCCTCATTTATGGCAAAGTACCAAGCTGCATCAGTATTTCTCTCTTTACAAAGAAATCCCACTGTTCATTCTTGTATTTGCATACATCACTGGGTCTACCGTGTCTATGCATGTACTGAATACTAGCCGTTTCGCTCTCAGCATGCTCCATCTATGATATGCTACTTCGCATGTTCTCCTTTCCATATGTCAAATTGATGCTGGTGGTATTCTTTATATTCAAAATACTGAGAAACTTGCCAACTAAAATAACTAAAACACTGAAAGTTTTCAGATTAGCTTATTATCTTTTTTATTACATGTGCAGAAAAAATATGAGTGATAAGTAATATTTTTCTTTGACTATTGTATAACCGTCTGGAGGAGAGAGAGAGAGACACCAAATCATATTTTGGTAGCAATACACAACAACTTAAATATAGGTTACTAGATTGGATTTTTTAAATTAAAAATGAAAATGTAAATGCAGTCAAGTGTGAGCCAGAGGACAGAGATAGTGATTCATGCTTGGGTATCAACATTCAGTGGCACTGCTTTTTGTCTTTCGTGTAAAAAAAAAAAAAAAAATTCAGAATTCAGATTTGCAACGAGGGCATTTGCAGTATAGTAAATTAGGAAAAGTCAACGAGGGACATGCACACTTAATAATAAATAATTAAAGATTTAAAAACAATAAACTATTTAAACCTGCCCCAAATACCAGCCCGGAGGTCCAGGTGTTAGTTGTTTGTTTTCCAGCCTCATGAGTGCAAGGGTACGAGGACAAGCGTTAACACTAGAATTCTGAAACCTGCAAAAATTTTTGTAATGCTGGGCCTCCTTAATCTTACTGGCACCTCCTCATCACTGCGTTAATTGCATACCAACATTGCCTTTGTTTTGCAAATGTGTCAATTGGCCGCAGGCAGGCAGTCTGCTATCCCATCCTCCACTGAAGCAGCTGAAGTCTGTTTATTTGGGAGTGAGGTGTCTGGAATTGTATAGGAAAATAATATATCGTTATCTGAAATACAAAAATTTCATGTGTGCTCCGTGTCTACAAAGATCTGTGTAAATACAGAATTACATTTTTGTTGAATACATAACTAAAACAGATTTTTTTTTTGATATGTTATAGTAATATAGACAAAATATTGACGTGAAGTGTGTACTGTGTGAAGACTGAAGTTCAAATATCAAATAAACACTTTCACAAAAGGTATAACAAGTGTGCTTGTATCTATACTAATAAACGGCAAAGCCCTCACTCACTCACTCACTCACTCACTCACTGACTGACTGACTGACTGACTCATCACTAATTCTCCAACTTCCCGTGTAGGTAGAAGGCTGAAATTTGGCAGGCTTATTCCTTACAGCTTCCTTACAAAAGTTGGGCAGGTTTCATTTCGAAATTCTACGCGTAAAGGTCATAACTGGAAGCTGTTTTTCTCCATTTACTGTAACGGAAATGAGCTTGAAACCCGTGGGGGCGGAGTTTCGTCTGACATCATCACGCCTCCTACGTAATCACGCAGTACGTAGAAAACCAGGAAGAGGCCCAAAAAGCGCTTTAGAAAACATGCATTATATAATTGAGAAGGCAGCGAAACAATAAGAAGCGAGCGAGTGATATATACAACCATATTCATGAGTTCTGCTACTTTGGAAACAAAGCACAGTGTAAACCTACACTTTAAATTAAGTTCATAGACAGGCTGCCGCTGGCGTTTGTAATTTAGTGCCTGCCCATATAAGGCCGTCCGTCAGCGGCAATCCAATAGCAAACTGCCACGGGTAAATATTCACGGGTGAAGGACTGTGCTTATGCAGAGGAAGATGAGATGGTCAGGGTGGTGTTTGGCACAAACTCAGCGAAACTGCGAGAGAAAGTTTTAAGTACCAGGACTTCGGTAGCATTAGATACAGCCATGGACATAGCACGACATGGCAACAGCACAGCTGGGAACCTTCGATGCATGTACACCGAGCGGGTCACGTGAACTGACGCAGTGCACAGACAAAAAGCAACAGTTCCGAAGAGCGCTGAACAAAAACCGAATTACACAATTGAAAAGGCAGCAAAAAAATATGAAGCGTCTGATACATACAAACATATTCATAACTGCAGCTACTGCAGAAACAAAGCACACAGTGGAAAAAGTGAATGTCCCGCTAAAGGAAGACAGTGTTAAAAAAAAAAACCCCGTGCATGCAGTGTGTCAGGTCTCAGATAAAGAAGAAGACGAGCTGTTTATTGATGCAGTAAGAAACGTGTATATATATACCCCGATCTACATACTCGAATAATGAATACTTTATTCGCAATCAATGATTGTTTTGGTAAAGCCATACTCAGTGTATTCATTAGATGAACGGTAAAAAAGTAAGAGCGAGGGGAGGGTCACTTATTGAGGCATGCAGGCAAAACCACATTAGCACGCGGGCTCGATGTACGAAAAAATATATCTTTTCAAGTTCTATTTAGTCCATATGTGTCAAACTCAAGGGCCACGGGCCACATCCGGCCCGGCGTGTAATTATATCCGGCCCGCGAGATCATTTTATATACTGTATTATTGTTATTAATGGCCCGGGTATATGAAGCGCTGGTAACACAATAAACTACAGATCCCATAATGCAGCGCTTTAGCTGCCTTGCCGAACACTTACCGCGTTAATCAAGTCTAGCTTGCAAGTTATTGCGAAGCTAGCCCACACGATGCTTAAGAGAAAAGTTGATTCTGAAAATAGAGCCTTTAAAAACCGATGGGAGGCTGAGTATATGTTTACTGACATTGCCGGTAAACCCGTGTGTATCATTTGTGGAGCTAATTTGGGTGTAATTACAGAATTTAATCTAAGACGGCACTATGAGACAAAACATCAGGGTAACCTGAAAGACCTGAATGCAATGCAGAAGATACAGAAAGCAGAAGAATTAAATAAGAATCTGACACTTCAGCGGACGTTTTTACCCGTGCACAATCACAAAGTGATTTCAAGTGAAGCTGCTTTTATGGGAGACACAAATTCACCAGTGCAACTTGCCCCACTTTCCCTGTTGCCAAGTAATGTTGAACCAAGTCGTCACTACAGTGTTCCCAAATACGCACTTTGCTGATAAACTGAGCGCACGGCGCTTTGGTGACTTTGAAGAACAAAAAAAGTCCGTCTACATGCGGCTCGAACCTTGTGCATGTTTGGTAGCACATATCTGTGTGAGAAGCTCTTCTCAGTGATGAAGACTAACAAAACAGCACACAGGAGTCGCCTCACTCATGAGCACCTGCAGTCCATCCTGAGAATCTCCACAACACAGAACCTCACACCAAACATAAACGAACTTGTTGCCAAAAAAAGATACTAGGCGTCCAGCTCTAAAATGACATATGAGCAAAGACAACTGAATGATTTGATTTGTTATTGCTGAAAGGAACACATTTTATTTATATTTCCAGGTTTTGTTATGCAGCATGTTCATATTTGAATTTGTATAATTTTGACAGGATATATTTTTATGGAGAGCAAAATCTTTTGGGATATTTAAAATCTAAGTTTATTTTTTATATAAAATTACATAAGAGTAAAGAAATTTGAATGTTTGTTCTTTTAACGTTTACTTTATTTCTAACGTGTAGAATTTAGACAGGATATATTTTTATGGAGAGCAAAATATTATATGTTGTTTAAGGTTTGAGTTGATTTATTCAGGAATAATATTCCTGTCTGTTTTTACCATTCCTACCAAAGATATTTCTGTCGACTAAATAAAAATTCCTTCTATTTAAAATTTAAATAGAACTTGAACAAATACGATATCCACGCAGACTTGCACGTAAGAGCGGGAGTTATCCATTTTAACAAGCAGCGTCTTGCACTGATACGAAATAGCTGTGTGTGTATATATGTAGATATGTATGTATATGTATATATATGTTTATATATGTGTGTGTGTATGTATATATATATGTATTTGTGTGTATATATGTGTGTGTATGTATGTATGTATGTGTGTATGTATATGTATGTGTATATATGTAGATATATATATATGTATGTATATATGTGTGTGTATATATATATATGTGTATATGTATAGATATGTATATATATATATGTTTATGTGTGTGTGTGTAAATATATATATATATATATATATATATATATATATATATATATATATGACAGCAACACTCATCACTCACAACAGTGACAAAACAATTACATTGACAATCATGTTACGTTATTTTCAAAATGTTTCCTTTTCTTTTTCATTGCTTCTTTAACACACTACTTCTCCGCTGTGAAGCGCGGGTATTTTGCTAGTTCAAGAATAAAACTAAAGAGAAAAATTGTTAAATTTACATGTTGCTGTCAATGTGTGATAACTGAAACCCAAATATCATTCCATACTAAGTAAAGCCGTTTGCATGCATGTGTGTGTTTGCATGTTTCACAGTGGAAACACGGCCAGCTAACTGCTATCAGCTTCGCTGGTGCAGTAAGAACTGCTGCTTTGTAGTTGAGACATTGCTGGTTCTATCCCTGCATTTAGTGCTTTTAGTGGTGGGCTGCTTTTATTGTTACTGTTATAAAAACATCCATTTGATTTGAGTCTCTAACAAATCAATGAAACAAGTTTGTACTTTTATTCAAGAAAAAAAAACTGAATAAAAACATAAAAAAAAAAAAAAAAAATCACACATAAGTTATAGTCTTAACAGCCTGTGTAAAGTTTAGGTACTTGTAAAAGTTAGTGTTTTGTTACTCAGTTTTATTCTCTCGGTCACTTTCACGCTACCCCCATTATGACACCGTTCATCTATACTAATAAAAGGCAAAGCCCTCAGACTGACTGACTGACTGACTCATCACTAATTCTCCAACTTCCCGTGTAGGTGGAAGGCTGAAATTTGGCAGGCTTATTCCTTACAGCTTACTTACAAAAGTTAAGCACGTTTTATTTCGAAATTCTACGCGTAACGGTCATAACGGTCGATAACGGTCGACAACGTCCGCCATGTTGAACTTTCTTATTTATGGCCCCATCTTCACGAAATTTGGTAGGCGGCTTCCCTGCGCTAACCGAAAGCGATGTACATACTTATTTCGATGGTATGATGCCACTGTCGACCGCCATATTGAACTTTCCAACGTCACTAATTTTCCAACTTCCCGTGTAGGTAGAAGGCTGACCTCGTCTTCACGAAATTTGGTAGGTGGCTTCCCTGCGCTAACCAAAACCGATGTACGTACTTATTTCGGTGGTATGACGCCAAGGTCGGCCGCCATATTGAATTTTCCAAACGTCACTAATTCTCCAACTTCCCGTGTAGGTAGAAGGCTGAAATTTGGCAGGCTCATTCCTTACAGCTTACTTACAAAAGTTAAGCAGGTCTCATTTCGAAATTCTACGCATAACGGTCATAACGGTCAAAAACATCCGCCATGTTGAACTTTCTTATTCATGGCCCCATCTTCACGAAATTTGGTAGGCGGTTTCCCTGTGCTAACCGAAACCAATGTACATACTTATTTCGGTGGTATGACGCCACTGTCAGCCGCCATATTGAACTTTCCAACGTCACTAATTCTCCAACTTCCTGTGTAGGTGGAAGGCTCATTCCTTACGGCTTACTTACAAAAGTTAAGCAGGTTTCATTTCGAAATTCTAAGCATAACGGTCATAACGGTCAACAACGTCCGCCATGTTGAACTTTCTTATTTATGGCCCCATCGTCACGAAATTTGGTAGGCGGCTTCCCTGCGGTAACCGAAACCAATGTACGTACTTATTTTGGTGGTATGACGCCACTGTCAGCCGCCATATTGAACTTTTCAACAGTCGTTGTTACTTATGGGCCCATCTTCAAGAAATTTGGTACGCGGGTTCCCAACGCTAACTGAATCCTACTTACGTACATATATATGTCCATAGCCTGCAGCTCAGTCACCGTGTGAGGCGGCATTGGGTCCCCCATCCCAACGCCTCCCACGTTGTTGGCTGCCTGCCTATATAAGGCCGTCCGTCGCTCCAGTCTCTTCATTTCCTTCCTTGCTTCGCGACGGGATTCACGTCTCGCTGCTGATAACTACAGCCTTTTTATTTAATCCACGGCTTCTCCGCTGTTTTATTGTTCATTTATTACGATTATAGTTATTGTGTAGGTATTTTAGACTTGTTTTACATTGTTCAGGTACCCATTTCCTTAATCATTCCAACTGTACCCGCATTAACATGTCTATCGAGGTGATCACCATCGATCAAAGAACTGTCACTTACTGAGTGGTTTCCATGCCCGGAGATGGCACCTATCTTTTCCATTCTCTGTGTTACATATTGCAAGGCCATATCAGGCTCACTCTTGATATCTGGAGAAACATTGTGTCTTATGTATTGAATGACTAGGACAGGTTCAAGGTGTGGACTGCTGACGGTACAGGAGATAATTATACTACACAGGAGCACTATAAGAGTGAAATGCTTAAGCCCTTCACCTATGGTTCTGCATGTAAGTTGATGGCTGCCGCTGAAATGCTCGGTTGTCGCTTTCAAGTGTACCGAAATGGCCAAATGTTTTACACCTTTCGACAACCGCCAATGCCTGTTAAACATCTTAGATTCATAGGTGACGATTTCAGTAGTGGACACTTTGATGTTTATGAATGTTTAAACTCTCAAAAGCTGGATGTGAAGCTATCAATGAAACTGGTTGTATACTTACAACGCTTGACAGATGCCGAATGTCACTTCAACACAAGTCCTACAAATACTGTCGTAATTGAAACAAACCATGAAACTCAAACCGATTATGACAGCAGCAATCCAAGCTGTGCGATTTGAAACAAGATTACTGTTCACATGGCCAACTGTACGTTGCATGCTTAAGAGTAAGCTCAGCGCACAGCTTGGTCATATTACAATCGGAGGGCCGAACTCACAATGTGGTATACAAAGAGATCCTTAACAAATAATTATTGGTATATTTTCCCTCAGTTCAAAAAGGTTTAGTTTTCTTCTTAATAAAACTTTTAAGGCAGTACTTCGCCGCTGCGAGGCGCGGGTATTTTGCTATATATAGATATAGTAACTATCTATACTGATTCTAGATATGCTTTTGGAGTCTGCCATGATCATGGGGCATTATGAAAACTCAGGGGATTCAAGACCAGTACTGGCCAGCCCATTCAGCATCAAAAACTAATAGAATCCCTCTTAGAGGCCATAACGAAACCATCAAAGCTAGCGATCGTTAATGTCAAGCTCACACAGGAAAACAGGATCCTGTCAGCAAAGGAAACGAATTAGCTGATCATTTTGCTAAACGGGCTGCGTATAATAAAACACCAATCTCTTTATTCCAACAGAGAAATGACCTGGACACTGACAATCAAATTATTTCTTTACAGAGTGCAGCCATGGACACAGAGAAGAGAAAATGGTCCAAAGAAGGGTTCCTCTCTGATGGAATTTGGACCCATAAGCAAACTAACAAACCTTTCCTTCCTAAAGCTTCTTTTCCAGGTATGGCTAAAATTGGCCATGGCCTAGACCATGCTGGAAAAGACGCCATGGTTCAAGATGTTGGAAAACATTGGGAAGCTGTAGATTTCTCTACATATGCAGAGCAGTTCTGCAGGTGCTGTGCATTATGTCAAAAGTTTAATGTAGGAAAGGGCACCCAGGTAAGTCCCGTCATTACACCTAACCCAATGAGTCCATTCGAACACCTTCAAATGGACTTCATTGAATTAACACCATCAAAGGGGTACCGACACTGTTTAGTAATTGTTGATGTGTTCTCCCGATGGGTGGAAGCTTTCCCTTCCAAACATGCAGATGCCAAAACTGTGGCAAAAGCTTTGATAAAGGAAATCATTCCAAGATGGGGCATACTGCAGAAATTACAAACTGATAATGGCACACACTTTGTAAATTCCATTATAAATGAATTAACCACCTGGCCCCAGATAAATGTGCATCATTATTGCAAATACCACCCCCAGAGTGGAGGTATTGTGGAACGATGCAATGGTACCTTACAATCTAAATTGACTAAAATCTGTGAGCAAACAAATTTAATTTGGCCTGATGCTCTGCCTCTGGCCTTGATTGGATTAAACGGGAAGAACACATCGGCAGTTAGGGCTGCCGCCATTCGAAATTCTGACCGGACGGCCCATGCCAGTCGGCATGGTCATAGGTAATGTTACACTGCATACTGTGGACAATGATCTTCTTTCCAGTCTTACAGGTCTCCGAGCTTTTCTGAAGGAAGTCCACGAGCAGATGAATCAGGCCTGGAGAACTAGTCCTCCATCAAAGGACTCCCCGGCCTGGATTCTGGTTAGAGATACTCGAAGGAAACATTGGCATCACCCTCGGTGGAGAGGACCATTCTAAGTTCTACTGTCGACACCACACGCTGTTAAAGATGAGGGACTGCCTGTTTGGATTCACATCTCACATTGCAAAAGATGGCACCCTTGATTGTGGTATCCTTGTTTGCTGCCATATCCTGAAGATGTAAAAACTGGGTTAACTGGATAATTTACTTTTGCCTGGTGTTTCTTATGGACATGTGAACGAGTGTGCCCTGTGATAGGATGGCATCCAGTTCAAGGGTTCCAGTTCCCACAACTTTGATAGGTGCCAGATGACCATGACTCTGAACTGAAGTGGGTTAGAAAATGGATGGACTGATAAATGTATGAAAGACACTATATAAAGCACAGCTTGAAAGAAAGCTGGATTTTTGTTCTTCCTACAGATTATTTTCTAGAACATAATAGTAAAAATTGTATGCACTTTCAGCTATAAGAACAGCAATATTTGGACATTTTAGGGTGATTTATTTTCAAGTCGCCGGAGACTTCTTGTGCTTTATTCCTGTTTGCAGGTTTCTGGTGGCTCATTTAGCCGAGCTGTAGCCACTGTTGTGGGTCCTGAATCAGAACACGCCTCCACTCAACCTGGTTAAATGGCTTAAGTCAGTTTCCATCTCTCTTACAGTTGCTTTTATCATTCTCCTGCTTGTAGCTTGCTGTATTGTTCCCTTGATAAGATACACTGTATCCAAGTATTTTACTGCCTCTATGGCAAAGGCTTACTTTTTACACAAAGAAAAAATGCTTCAGATCAGCACAACCACCCCACACTCCTCCGCCCACTCCACTCCATCCCCCTCTCCTACCCTTTCCCACTCAACTCTCCCCTGATCAAATATTTTTTGTTTGCTAAAAAAGGGGGGAATGTGGAAGACGAATGTTCTCTTCGTTCCCTTGTACTAAATCATATCTGAGAAGTAAGCTTTACTAAACCATGTAAAAGCATGCTTTGTTTTAGTAAACAGAAAAATATTTGTGCAAAGGACTCAAGGTCTGAGCATTCCACACATGAGTCTGCCTTATCACATTTTCCCTTAGCTTACATCTGGACGCCATAACAAACGGGGCCAAGAAATCAAGTTTTACAAGGGACATTAAATGGGCTCAAGGATTGTGTATAATAAATATGGTGACTGTTGCATTTTATAATGATATTAAATCACGCATTCTAGGGGTATAAAACTGGACTCCACCCAACAAACGGGGTTCAGAAGAGCCCTGACGCTGTCATGTATATTTGATTGTCTGCTTTTCTGAACGTCTTCTCACCGTGACTCTGAAAAATAAAGCTGCTTTATAACCACACCTGCTGTCTGGTCTGAGTTTTCGTCCACACTGTCACATGTGGGGAAATATGAAAAAAATCGAAAGTTTATGGACAAAAAAACCTCTTCTGAAATTACATGTTACTTTTGCCTACAGTATTAGCATGGCTAAAGATCTCTGTGATTCTGTCCAGAGCTGCAACAAAGCTTCACAAAGGGAACAAAAAAGGTTAAAAAGTTCTATATATTAAAATAAAAAGATCCTGAGCATCCGATGACAATGTATCTCCTTGTTTGATTACCATTAAATTTTTATTATTCCTTAAGAAATGAATAGTGTTAAAACAAATTTTCTTTGTGTTGTTTGTGTGTGAGATAATAAGAATGATTTAATAAATAATGGTGAAAGGGCATATTAATACAAATATAAGTAGCCCAAAGACGTTTTAATTCATTTTTAAATCCATTCAAACAATGTATTGTAAATGTGACACATTCCCATCTTATTACTGGTCATGGTCCAAATGTAGTAGCTCATCTTACAAGGAATCACTCAGAACTAATGTCAGATGGTGTACTATAGTGTGTTTTATGTACCCTGACTAAGTTTTCCCAGTCTTACAATGAAACTGCCAAGATTTCAAGAATAGTTTTGACAAGTAAAAAAAAATAGATTTAAGTGGGATAGACTTACTCTAGACATTTTGCATATGAAGTGTAGCAGACTGACATGTCTTTGTCTATATGGATATACAGTGCATCCGAAAAGTATTCACAGCACATTACTTTTTCCACATTTTGTTATGTTACAGCCTTATTCCAAAATGGATTAAATTCATTTTTTTCCTCAGAAACACAACACCCCATAAGGACAACATGAAAAAAGTTTACTTGAGATTTTTGTAAATTTATTAAAAATAAAAAAACTGAGAAATCACATGTACATAAGTATTCACAGCCTTTGCTCAATACTTTGTTGATGCACCTTTGGCAGCAATTACAGCCTCAAGTCTTTTTGAATATGATGCCACAACCTTGGCACACCTATCCTTGGCCAGTTTCGCCCATTCCTCTTTGCAGCACCTCTCAAGCTCCATCAGGTTGGATGGGAAGCATCTGTGCACAGCCATTTTAAGATCTCTCCAGAGATGTTCGATCGGATTCAAGTCTGGGCTCTGGCTGGGCCACTCAAGGACATTCACGGAGTTGTCCTGAAGCCACTCCTTTGATATCTTGGCTGTGTGCTTAGGGTCGTCGTCCTGCTGAAAGATGAATCGTTGCCCCAGTCTCAGGTCAAGAGCACTCTGGAGCAGGTTTTCATCCAGGATGTCTCTGTACATTGCTGCAGTCATCTTTCCCTTTATCCTGACTAGTCTCCCAGTTCCTGCCGCTGAAAAACATCCCCACAGTATGATGCTGCCACCACCATGCTTCACTGTAGGGATGGTATTGGCCTGGTGATGAGTGGTGCCTAGTTTCCTTCAAACGTGACGCCTGGCATTCACACCACAGAGTTCAATCTTTGTCTCATCAGACCAGAGAATTTTGTTTCTCATGGTCTGAAAGTCCTTCAGGTGCCTTTTGGCAAACTCCAGGAGGGCGGCCATGTGCCTTTTACTAAGGAGTGGCTTCCGTCTGGCCACTCTACCATACAGACCTGATTGGTAGATTGCTGTAGAGATGGCTGTCCTTCTGGAAGGTTCTCCTCTCTCCACAGAGGACCTCTGGAGTTCTGACAGAGTGACCATCGGGTTCTTGGTCACCTCCCTGACTAAGGCTCTTCTTCCCCGATCGCTCAGTTTAGATGGCCGGCCAGCTCTAGGAAGAGTCCTGGTGGTTTCGAACTTCTTCCACTTACGGATGATGGAGGCCACTGTGCTCATTGGGACCTTCAAAGCAGCAGAAAGTTTTCTGTAACCTTCCCCAGATTGGTGCCTCGAGACAATCCTGTCTCAGAGGTCTATAGACAATTCCTTTGACTTCATGCTTGGTTTGTGCTCTGACATGAACTGTCAACTGTGGGACCTTATATAGACAGGCGTGTGCCTTTCCAAATCATGTCCAATCAACTGAATTTACCACAGGTGGACTCCAATTAAGCTGCAGAAACATCTCAAGGATGATCAGGGGAAACAGGATGCACCTGAGCTCAATTTGGAGCTTCATGGCAAAGGCTGTGAATACTTATGTGCATGTGCTTTCTCAGGTTTTTTTATTTTTAATAAATTTGCAAAAACCTCAAGTAAACTTTTTTCATGTTGTAATTATGGGGTGTTGTGTGTAGAATTCTGAGGAAAAAAATGAATTTAATCCATTTTGGAATGAGGCTGTAACATAACAAAATGTGGAAAAAGTGATGCGCTGTGAATACTTTCAGGATGCACTGTAGTGTCAACCTTACCTTTGGTCAAGTGACAAAGGGAATAACTGTAAGCTTGAAGAATAAAATAAATCACAACACAAAAAAATGAACTAAAATAGTAAAAATGAATTACTATCCTATTGTGCACAGTTGGAGAGCATGGCAGGTCTAGTTGGTTAATAGATTGGGGTCAAAGAGTACAGTATAGATAAGAGGAGAGTGCTATAAGGGAGTTCCATAGGGATCTGTGCTTGGCCTGTTACACTTTCTAGTTTATATTAATAAAACTGAGTCTGACATACAGTAGTTAGTAAAGTTGCAAAATTCACAGATGAAACAAAATTTGCAAAACACTGACGATGCAGCAAAAACTATTCAAAAAGAATACATTGATATAGTATTTTCAACAAAGAAATAGATGCAGAGAAAGCAGAAACTATTGTAAAGGGTAAACTAAATATTAGAAGATATGATAAAACTGTCGATTTAAATAGTAAATCACATACTCTGAGGCACTGATGGCAACTACAGGGAGATACCTTGAAGACAGAAGCCAGGAAGCATAGAATGGGGATGTAAAAACAGAGAAAGAAATAAAACACAACCAAATCTAAAAACAGATGAGAAGACTGTTACAAACTTTTTAAAACATATCAAGACAAGATACTGGGACACTTAGCTATTAATTAATCAAACAAATCTGGTTTGATTGAATTGTCTCTAGTTATTTAGAAAAATTCTTATGTCCTTTAAGATATGGCTGAATCTCTGGCTAGGCCTTCAACTTTAATTGTAGGTGGTGTTTGTTTCAGAAAAAGGCATGAAGCATGCATCATTAATTTACAAAAAGGTGTTATAGGATTATTGCAAGTCACAAAATAGAAAAATAATACTCCATGCAGAAACCACAGAACCATTGTTCTACTTTGTATTGCTCACTGACACCTATGACCAGTTATGTTTTAAGATAATTCAAACAGGTTTTGATTTCAGTGAAAATAAACTTCCACACGTTTTTACAGCAATTTCCAAATGTTTTGTCTCATTCAGGGTATGGGGGTTGTATCTTGGGTGTGGTGTTAGGGATTTGTTATCAAGACAGAGCAACTTACACCAAGCATAGCAACAATGTTTTTAACTTGACCGTACTTACCGACTTCTCTTTCGGCACTATAACTCACATTAAGATTCCTGCTTAAATTAACTCCCTCAATGAAAAACTGTGCAAAGTCCTAGCGTATGAGTGTACATACTGATTACCTATCCCAAATATCACATTATTATGACAAGGTTTTAACAAATGTTAAGGGAATTAGTGAGCCATACAGTATCTGTATATGCTCTCTTTTTGAAATGAACACTTACAAAAGTAACCTGTCATCCAAACAAATAAAAAAAAAAAAGTATGCTTCTATATGAGGAGACATGAGAGTGCACTATGCCAATATGAATGTATCAGCGTTGTGTTTAAGGTATTTTCAAATGGGAAATGTCAACAGCCATACACAATAATTGAAATGGCTATTTAATATAAAACATACAAAAGAAAAAAGTCAGCTTTCCCACTTTAGCTATACGCATGTATGACTCTAAATAATTAACAGACTTAAATTAAAGCATATATGTTATTAATGGAACGTTTCATAAATGTTACATTCCTTTTAGAATTTAGATGCAAGCACATAAAAACTTAAGTTTTGCATAGTTCATATAAAACTGGAGTGAATAGCGGGTAGAAATAACCCCATAAATTTAACATTACATCAATGCAGATTTTTGTTATTGTTGTAAAAGCATTTATCTCATCTTACTGCTAAAAATTTATCTATCTATCTAAATGCACTTTTAAATAAAACATATAATTTTACAGTCTACCCCCAGATTTAACAAGATAGCCGTAATTCAAATTTTGCATGGCTTGATCAAGTCATTTTTGTTCTCAAACAAAACGTGTCTTATTTTCGTTCAGATAAAAAAACAGGTTTGTAGGCCTTTTTTCCCCAATTCTTCATTTTTACTCTGACTGTTGGCCTTCCTCTCTTTCTCAGGGGTGGGAGCCGAATTGAATTTAGTTTTGTCAAGTTTGACTTCATTGCATGAAATATTACTTGCTTTTAATTCAATAAAATGGAACAAAAAGAAAGAAAAAAAATGTTTTTTTTTTGATAATGGAATTAGATTGATTTTTTTTTTAAAACTTATTTTGCATTCATGTTACAGTTTTTTTACAATCGCTATGACAGTTTTTTCAAAACATTTAACAAGTTTCCTAAACTCTGAACACGGTTAGCACAACATCCATCTTTGTAGGCTATACAATTAACACGTTTCTTGTTGCTTTGATACAAAATGCATACAGTTAACACCAATTTAAAATGCTTGAACTTCTTTTACACACAAGCTCATCCAAGACCAAAACAATGTAATTTTACAGTCAAATTTACAAATGCTTTCACACTGTATGTCAAAACAGATAACATCATGTTCTAAACATAACTTATATAGGCTAAAGTCAAAGTGAACAGCTGTTCATATTGTGAATTGAAACACAAATATATTCCCTGTATTTTACTGTATTCCATTGCCCATGAGAAACAGCTTATTGCAGTTATGCAAATATATAAATCACAGCTGATTCCCATCTAGGAACCACACTCAGGTGTTGAGGTTTTTCCAATCACATGATCATATGTTCTAAAAGAGGACTCCTTGGGTTGATCTTGTGTGGAAAAGGAACAATATAGAGCAACACAAAGAAAGAAAGAAAGAAAGAAAGAAAGAAAGAAAGAAAGAAAGAAAGAAAGAAAGAAAGAAAGAAAGAAAAAATGCCTGCACGAGAAAGAGGAAGAAGAGTACCAGGACAACTGAGAGGAGTGGGGCAAGGTAGAGGAAGAGGAGATAGAATGTGTGGTGGCGCTCAAAGAAGGACCCGAGCTAGGGTAACTGATCAAATAAGAGCTACTATCATTGACCATGTCATAAACCATGGGCTATCATACAGAGAGGCTGGTGAACGAGTACAGCCAAATCTCAGCCGGGACACAATGGCATCCATTGTCTGTATTTTCAGAGAAACCAACAGGTAGGATATTGCTTCTCCTACAGCAAAGTGTAAATAATTTTACCATTTACTGTATTAGAGTGACTGTATGCCTCCGGTCTCTAATATGTAACTGTATTTTGTCACTCTAAGGATTCAATGTCTACCTCCCTCAGGGGGCAGAGGAAAGCTCTTGAATGAAGAACAGGAACATGCTATTGTCAACATGGTGATTGCTGACAATGAAATAAAACTGAAGGACATTCACTCCAGAGTTGTAGAGGACAACCTTGTCTTTGTCTAGCTAAACACAGAGTCCGAATGAAACAACTATACAAAGTTCCTTTTGAAAGGAACAGTGAGCGCATCAAAGAACTCCGTCACCAATACGTCCAGGTAAGGTTATGCAATACAGTCATTACTGTACTATACACAGTGTGTTTTGCAGTAAGCTACTCTATAAACCTGGAGTGCATTACTGTAGTACATACAGTAGATATACAGTACAGCACAGCATTTACATACACTGTGTGTAATTACTTTCAGAGAGTCATGGAGTTGGAGGCCAATCAAGTCCCACATGAAATTATCTATGTTGACGAGGCTGGCTTCAACTTGGCGAAAAGGCGTCACCGTGGGAGAAACACAATAGGCCAAAGGGCCACAGTTACTGTGCCGGGCCAGAGAGGAGCCAACATCACCATGTGCGCCGCAAACTCCAACAACGGTGCACTCCTGCATAAATGTCAGATTGGCCCCTACAACACCGACCGCCTTCTCCTGTTTTTAGAAGACCTGCACGAAAGACTGGTGCCAGAGGTAGAAAGGGGACAGGTGGGAGACCACTTGCCAATATATGTTATCACATGGGACAATGTGGCATTCCACCATTCCCGTGCAGTCACAGCCTGGTTTGACATCCATCCAAGGATGATGTCCCATTTCCTTGCCCCTTACTCCGCTTTCCTCAACCCCATTGAGGAGTTTTTCTCAGCCTGGAGATGGAAGGTTTTTGACCATCGTCCACATGTCCAAATGTCCCTCCTGAATGCAATGGATGCTGCATGCCAAGACATCACAGCTGAACACTGCCAGGGGTGGATAAGGCATGCCAAAAGATTCTTCCCACGATGCCTTGCCAGAGAAGATATCAGGTGTGATGTGGATGAGAACATGTGGCCAAATGCAGAAGACCGGGCAGAATAAAGTCTGTACTGCAGCAGTTCTGTGTCTGTATTTTTTTTTACATACAGTAAACTGTACATTTTATAAAGCTACTCTGAGATGGTCATTCACTTTTTTGTATTGAATGTCTGCAGCAAAAGAAACAAAATGCATGCATTTACTAAACCCAACAAAACAAAAATGTAGAAAGGCTTCAAATATAAGGGCAGACCTGACACATAAAATAATGCAGTTTCTGTAATTTCAGCTGATGATAGTGTTTTTATGTCAATGTGTTATGATTGACTAAATGTTCCTGTTGGAAGAGAACATGTGTTCCTGTTTTGAATAATTATTTGATTTTAAAACATGTTTGCAGTGTTTTGCTTGACATAGTGTACTGTGGTAGTTTATTATTGTATTTTGAAAATTAGTTTTGGGGTTTAGTTTACAATGTGTGATTTTGAGCATGAAATTAACCGTTTTGCCAATTGTGTGTTTTAGGTGTGTTGGTGCGTTAAGAGTTTAGGAAACTTGTTAAATGTTTTGAAAAAACTGTCATAGCGATTGTAAAAAACTGTAAGAATGGTAAGCAGGCAAATGGTGCTGAATTTTTCATGAATATTATGCTGTTATATTTAAATGGCACTGATTGACAGTAAGAGGGCCTAAAGACTAGATTACTGTGGGGGATTAAGTATAATCAAAAGGACATTAATTACAGACAAACGTTTTAGGAAGGTTTCCATTTGTAAGTGATAGAAATAGATGACAATAATGTTTGCTATTCTTTTTTAATCCCATTTGCATGACTTCCAAGTCAATTTCTCAAGGATTTCCTATATGAGTAAGCATTAAAGTTTCAGGGGCTTTAAAAGCCAAAACTAAATAAGCAACTTGAACTTAAAATGAAAACAATCACTACATACCACAGGCAAAATAAAAACATTCCATGTAATTCTTTGTCAATTTTAAAAATACCATAAATGACCTTAAGGGTGATCAAGACTTTGAAGCCGTGCCTATTAAGAGAACACCACCAAATGCAAAATGAAGCCATTCTATTCAATGCTTTGTCAGGTTTAACATTACTGTACATCATCTTAACAGTAATCAGAAATTTTAAGTCTGGCCTATTAGGAAAACCATCAGTAAAACCATACAAGTTTAATAGCTGTAACAGACATACATGTCTTTTCTATGCCAGAATCTTTTGTCTTGAATGTGCAAACCCTTCTCTGTAGATGACTTTATATCATAATCACATGTGGCAATACCCCCTTTGATTAGGAAACAGGTGGTAATCACACAGGCCAGGTCTGGAGAAAAGAATGGGTGAGTCTGCTCTTTAAATCCATAGTTCTGCTGAGGAGCATTCAGACCCATGCAGTGTGATGGGCAGCAGTGCTGCAAAGGAAAATGGGAATAGCCAATAGCTTTTCATGATCTATTAACACATTTAATGCCAAAGTGAATCAGCATAATATTGTCCATGTGTGTAGTTCTTTTGAGTTATGTATATAAGGACCACACTGTCAACATTAAAAAAAAATGTGCATGTGATCTTGGCAGCATTGGCTTGTACCTTGAATCCTTAATATGTCAGAGAATCATTATGCTTCCGCTACTTTGTTTTTTGGACTCTGAGATCCAAGTTTCCTCAGAGAGTAGAGCGAGAGAAATAGATACACTTTTATTTGTCCCTAGGGAACACACTAGAATGACTAAAAGGGAAAATTTAAAAAGAAATAAAACTTCTGACTTGGCAGTCACAGTGAGGCATTATACAAGTGCATTGCTGTTGGTATAAAGGCACCCCGGGAGTGTTTCTTTACACAATTCTGCTGAATAATTTGTTGGCTGAAAGTACTCAGTTACAGTGTTACTATGTCAGAGAGAGGATTTGCATCATGGTTCATAATAGTAGTTGGTTATTCAGATATGAAACACTTGTTAGATTTTTCTCAATATGAATTCATTAGCCCTAGATTCTTCTTGGAACACTGGGATGCTTCATTTCAGGGCTGAACATTCTGGGCATCCAATGTGTAAATACAGTATCGTTCTTATATTTAATTGTACTCAAATCATGGATTCAATTGAACCATGACTATTTGTTACTTTTACATAAAACTGCTCAGACATTCTCTATTGTAGTTACTTGCACAGTTGGAAAACCTTCTTTTGTAATTGATATTGAACGCTAACCTAACTTTGATTTACCTTCGAAAGAGGTCCTTTCACAATAGACTTCAGCAGTGTATCTATTACTGGTTCTTGTACATGATGTTTAAATGAGTAAGAAGCTCCAAAAGCATACTGCACGCTAGCTTAGAAATACAATGATAATGCAATACTTGATTTTGCAGATTTTGGCATACATGCAAACCTGGTTCTGAAAATAGAAACATAAACTATACACCATAGAACTGTGTAATTCACATACTTCAGCACATTGCTAATGTGTGACTACTGACAACATCAGTACCATACAATACTCCTGTCAGAAGCAGGCTCTAAATGTACTTATCACTCCTTCTGTATGTATGCTGAGAGCCACAAGTTTTTCTTTCACAGGACGCCTTTGCTTTAAGAAAACATACTTTCTAGTAAACTTAAAACAAAGTAATGCTAGATCAAGCAACCCTGCAAGCCTCGCATCAATATATATATCATTTCTTTTTTGAGAGTCTCTCTCTCATATACAAGAAGTCTTTCCTCCACTGGGGTTCTTCAGTCTTTCAGATCCTTGCAGAGGGCAGCACACCCCAACTGCTTTAGGACAACAGCTCTGATGAATGTGTCTTTGAATTTTAGCGAATCTGACAAAAGGACAGCAGAGTCAACTCATCCCAAAAGACCTACCAAGTTTTCTTTTATGCTTTTAAGTTGTTTTTGAAAATTCCATAATTTCTTCTCATGGGCCTGTAATAAAGTGTGGTTTGAAACTGGCTCTCTAAGGTATTTGTGCAACTCAGAGTCCAGAATATGGCAATATATATAATTTTTATAGTTTCAAAATGCAAAATATTTTGTAGGCAAACCCACCATAGCATCATTCTCCAAACACATTTAACACGAGCACTATAAAAAGTTCTCAAAATATCTATAGTCACTAAAGCTTCTGCTACAGCAGGCCCCAAATAATAAGAGAACATACACAAAAGAAAAAAAAAATAGATCTGAGAATAAGAATAGTATTGTGACTCTGACCATCAGCCAAACACTGGCACAACAAAATGCCACTTTTGTATTTTGGAGCCAGATGACCCACTGATCCACACCACAGAGTGTTCAAGCAAAACTACATTTAAGAAAGAGGTTATGTATAAATTGGGGAGAACCAAATGATTTCCACAGTGTATTTAGCAGCATCACAAATAGCTACTGCTGGATAAAAGTGAGAGAAAGAATAAAGATGCCCAGCAGAAGGAAATATAGGAGGCAAGGAAGTAATATTAATAGTGAGAATGAAAGTCAGAGACAGCAGACAATGAAGAAGAAACCAGGCCCCAATTCTCATGTGAAAGAACATCCCAAGGTTATTTAATGGACAGAAAAGAAGAGATGTGTTGGGATCAGCAAAAGAGATAGGATTGCCACTAATATAAAAGCCAAATAGAGAACAGGGGATTGTTTAGGACTAAAGTATCTATCTATCTAAAGGGAAAAGAAGCAGGGCGTTTACCAAGTTCTCAGCATGTTCTAAAAGGCATGTTGATTTAGGGAACCTAAATTTTAAAAGACCTTAAAAGGTTTATAGGATAATTATTGTAACGTCTACAGAGTACAGTGAAATTCTTAGAACCATATGCTAATTAACATACAACACGTTGCTACTCTCTGGCAGCATGGCTGATGAGTATGACACCCTTACTTCTTAACTATTTTTCTTTTTTACTCTAAATAACCACCTTACCTCAAAAATTCTGTGTTTCTTAACTAAAAAAATCTCAAGAGAATTAACAGTCTTTAAGTTCAATGAAGTAAAAGAAAGAACAGAAAGGGATCTGGGAGTGCCCATGATAAGTTTAGTGGGAAATCAGGCCTGTGAATTGATAAGGGAGGAGGCAGCCAACTCCAAATTGGAAGAATAATAAACACCCAAAGGTAACTATGGCAAAGATACCTCAATCTGACCTATCTTAAAAGAGAGTGGGTTGCTTAATGGAGGGCCATTTAAAGCTTCAAAGAGAGGCAGTGAGAAGATCTCCAGCTTTAGACAAATATTTTGTGGGTAGGAGGGGGTGGTCAGGAAACATAGCAGTTAACCAAATTAAAAAAAGTGTGTGTGATTAAAGTGTATGACTATGCTCATTTTGATAATTGTTAAAATAGAGCAAAATGAAACTGGCAGAAAGGGCCATAAAAGTTTTAACATCAAAAAGGTACATGGATATTATAATATTCTGTAAAAAACAAAAAATGGAAATTTCAACACACATATATTTTTAATCCAGCATCAGGATAATTCAGAGGAAAATGAACTGACCATATAAGGAGTTTGATAGAAAGGAGACCAGATGTTGACCTGTTCATTTTGTAGCCATGCAAAACATAAAATGAACTGAATAAACTAAAGATTTGAAGGAGATTGAAGGAGGAGTTATCAATGAAAAGCAAGGTATCATCAGCATATAAACTCAGCAAAAAAAGAAACGTCCCTTTTTCAGGACTGTGTATTTTAACAATAATGTTTTAAAAATCCAAATAACTTTACAGATCTTCATTGTAAATTGTTTAAACAATGTTTTCCATGCATGTTCAATTAACCATAATCAATTA
>JANRMT010028174.1:160491167-160565538 GCA_026402145.1 Polypterus bichir lapradei
AAAAAACTACCCGAGCGAAGCCTTGATAAAAGCATGGTTTTGTGCACAGTGAAAAGCAAGCAAAATTAGATGCATTACAGAAAGCGGACTTTGTGGCTCTTACTGGGGATCATTGGACTTCCGTGACCGTTAGTAATTCTAATTACATCTAATTACAAAATGTTCAATGATCACACTGTTTTAGCCTAATGTACAAAATAATTTTGGCTAAGGTTACTCAGAGTTTAAAGATTAAGTTGGTCAAATTACCTTTTATGTTTCTGACTTATTTTTTTAAGAAGAAAAACTGCGCTTTATGTTGAAATTTTGGTTATTATTATTTAAAGACAATACCATTCTGAAAATGTACTTAAAGTACTTAAACTACCACTTTATTTTTAACTCTGCCCAATTTTAACCAGGCCCGCTGGTCTCGCTATGTTGTCTGGGATGTTGTGCGTGTGATGAAAAACACTCGAAACAGATGTCTGGCTCTGGACACCGATGTCTATAAGGTTCTGACGGGTGTAGCGGATGTTCGGCGAACTGATCGTGCACAAACAAGGAAAAAAAAAAAAAAAAGTACAAAAACAACAAAAAAGTGCACTGAAAAGGAGAGCCCTGAGCCACTGCGACCATGCGCGCCGCCATGCTCCTAGCTTAACCTAGCCTACTTCTGGTAGGCTAGGCACTTTTTATAACTTTTTGGTTAGTACATTAGAAAAATTATTGGTGTTTTGGTAAATTATGCACATTATACAACCCTTTTTTATTATGAAAAGATTAAGTAAGTGTTGCAGTGGGAGGTTCGGAACGCATTATGGGTTAGCCTTCGCGAACGAATTAAGTTTTTAAGTCAAGGGTCCACTGTATTGCGTATTTAAGTTAGTCAAATTTATAACGAGTCTCCGGAAATCCACCCACCAATGTACGGTATTTGTGTATATAGTTTCAACAAAAAGGCTTCATTTTACCAAACTTCTCCGCAATCACTTCCTGGTTTCCATCAAAAATGCCGGCAGTCTCAAATTCTCGCCGATAAACATGATAAATATACCTGAAGAGACACTTTTAAGGAAATTTAGAAAATTTTGCTTGGAGAAAGGGGTCGGCTTAAATACCGGTCATCGGCAAATACATGTAATTTAGTAGGTAGAGAAGGGTGTCGGCTAATATACCGAGTCGGCTTGTATTCCGGGATCTACGGTATATATATATATATACAGGTAGATTACATCACAATGAAAAATATCCCATTGCATTATTTACTTTCTGAAATCAGAAAAGTACTGATTTACTTGCTAAAGGGAACAGATTTAAAACTCTGTCAGTGGTGCAGAAAGGAATCAAAACGTATAGACATTTTTCTACTGGATCTGGAATGGGAAACAAGAGAACATGCTTATTTTATCATTTTTTTATTTAATAGTTTATTTGTTAGTGTATCGTGATAAAACTATTCATGATAATAAAACTTTTTTTTTTTTTTTAAATTCAATTCACAATATGCCAGGATTAGGTGTTATTGTGGTTCCCATACTATCTGACAGATGATCAAAACATTTCCCCATGTGGTCTAAGTGTGGGGCATTCCCTAAACATAAGACCAGTGGCTGACAAAACTGCTAATGTTATGGAACTAATTTAGATAACAAACTGAGATAAGTGTGAAAAAATATTTTTAGCTGAATTGCACCATACTTTTAAAAATTGATGAGAGGTTGCTGAGTTCCATGCTTTATCTGTGTGGCCAAGGAAATTAGAATAAATTATTGTTATGCACATGGACAACAGACAATACCACCTATGAGTTAAACGAATCCTCTTCACTGTTATCATATTTGTGTGACAGTTGAACCACTGGATTCCTGCTTATCTGACAGTCATTCATAGCAGATAGATAGTGCAAGACCTATAAAGATGAGCCTGAGCAGTCCTTACAATAGCTAACCAAGCTTGTAGATTTTTTACTGCCTTCTAAACTCTTCACAATACATATATTTGCAATTTAATAACAGTAAAATTTGAAGTTAGGAAGTACAATGCCAGAACGCCTGCACAACTCAGATTTTTAAAGGATCAACTTTAATTTGTAGACTTTTACATTGCAACTGAATATTGTTAGAAAAATTAGACACCATTGTACTAAGAATTTATTAATATACTAGCCATGTGCGCCCAACTACGTTGCGCGTGTTAAAGTTGTCTGTGAAGGGCTCCCTGTTTAAACGCAGCTGCCAGTCGTGAAAAGGGCCCTTCGTCGCACAGCATTAGGATTTTTTATAAGGGAAACAAAATTACAAAAGAAAACCCTTGGACATTGATTCGATAGGAACGGCCTACTTGGAATCACTGTTCGAATAGTAATTATGTGGTGGTGTAGGAGCATTTCTGCTTCTGTCCATTCACAGTCCGTCTCGTTTTCACGACGCTACTGTTTCCTCTCACGATGTCTTCTCAACCTTTCTCCAATCTCTCAGGTTGCTTTGTGGCAATCCAAAGGGTAAGGCAATATACACGGAGCAATGGTTATAAAAGGGGGACACATAGGTATCCAGGCTCTTTAAAGCATAAATAGGGATTGCTTCACTGACATGTGAGCAAGCCACCGTACAACTGTGAGACGCGCAGCACTCGCCGGCTAAAACGTAACAATAATAATTTCCGGAACGAGCTGTTACGTTGTCATTCATTTTACCCACTGTCTTTCTTTCATTCATATGTTACATAGGCACGTACCTTTTATCTTCGGCAATCTCATTCTCTAACCAGGCCTCAGGAGCTAACCAGCGTAACACTGTCCACCACCCCTTTCGTTATTCTGGCACATTGTTGACATCCGTGAGTGACAACAACGTACTAAACTGGTAGGTGGTCTACGCATGCGTGGAATTCGCGGACAAACAAAGATCAAGATCTAAATGAAGATCTCTTTAGTTAATTTAAAGCACAACAATTTGTTTAGTTTGAATGTCTGTGTTTTGAGGTGTGACTGGAGTACTACAGTCTTCAGTAGTATAAGCCTGGAGGAGATTCTTAATGCAATGCCTATGTTTTAGCTGTCTCTCTACTGCCATCTAGTGCTTCTTCTTCTAATTCATTCGCAGACAAACAAAGATCAAGATCCAAATGAAGAATTTAATTAGAGATGTTGGAATACTTTCAAGAACAGTAGTGAGATCAGCTATGTTATATGGGTTGGAGACGGTGGCACTAACCATTAAGCAGGAGACAGAGCTTAAGGTGGAAGAGTTAAAGATGTTAAGATTTGCGTTAGGTATGACGAGGATGGACAGGATTAGAAATGAGTACATTACAGGGTTGGCTCAGGTTGGGAGGTTGGGGGACAAAGTCAGAGAAACGAGACTGCATTGGTTTGGACATGTGCAGAGGAGAGATGCTGGGTATATTGGAAGAAGGATGCTAAGGATAGAGCTGCCAGAGAAGAGGAAGGCCTATTAGAAGGTTTATGGATGTGGTAAGAGATAACATGCAGGTGGTGGGTATGACAGAGCAACATGCAGAAGACAGGAAGATATGGAACAAGATGATCCGCTGTGGCAACCCCTAACAGGAGCAGCTGAAAGAAGAAGAACAGGAATAATTTTAGGAAAAAGGTACATAAACTTTAAAAAACTGTTCATTTTGGCAGTCACTTTCCAGGTAATGTAAGCTATAGAGATGGCCATCTATTAACATTTTCATTAATCCCTTCTATCGGTTTGCTAGAGTTAAATTATAGTAGATCTTTACTTTTATTGTTTTACAATCTTGGTTCTTAAATATTTTCATTTTTTGGAAGACAGCTAAATAATACTGAAATAATACTGATCTAATTCAACTTGAAGTAGATTACTGACTAAGAATAATGTGGTTTAATTCAAGTTAATCTTGAAAAAATAAATTTTGTGTAAATCTAGTAAAATATCCAACGCATGATGGTGTTGAATATTCACTAGTAATAAAAAAATCATTATCATCTGTGTAAAGGAATACTTTTTTTATTTAAGTCTATCCTTTAACAGTCTGCTTGTTTATGGAAGTGAAAACCAAAAGGATAAATAGAAACTGTAAACACCACTTGCAAAAAGGACAACCCTGTCTGGTTTTACATTAGTTTAACTCATGCCCATATATAATGTACCGAAATGTATTTAACTCTCAATTTGTTTCTACATTCAGAGATACCAAGATGTCAAGGAGCTGTACGGGTACTGTATATATTACATCAAAGATCTGTTGAGGCTTTGCTATTATTTGTTTTCCATTTAACAAATCAAGTGTGATCTTGTGAAATCACAGATGGACACATTTATTGCTAAGGGTTTCACTAAAATTTTGACATCACTGTTTAGTAATGAATCAGTGTGTATGATGTCCTTTATAATGTTTTTTTTTTTTCTTTTTCCCAAAATACTTTTGGCTAAACCATCTGGGCCTATGGTTTCCCATTTTTATCACACCTCTACAACCTAATAGTGCACCATGAATTCCAAGTGCATGTCAGCTACTATGCTACTTCTTACCACTCTGCATGATACAGTATACAGATTTATGTAAAAATCAATTCAATAAAAAATTAATAAATGTTTGTTAGTTTTTGAATTAAAATTGAGGAAAAGATGGCAAAGAAAGTACGTACAGTGGGGATAAGCAAAAATATATACCTTAATAAGGATGTGATGACTGAATTGTGATTGCAAGCCAAACAAATTTGAATTATGTAAAAAATGTAATGAGTCAAGAGGAAAGAGGATAGTTTACATTTAGAGAAGAAAAAAATGTGACCTGCAGTTCAATTCTGTTTTGAAACTGTACCCACTGAGAGGTTACATATGCTGTACAAGAAGGAAATAAACAAACATGCTTTGGGTATTAAATAAAATGAGGAGAGATGGAGCATCGTAATTTAATGATAAAGCAAACAATAACAATCTAGAATGCTCCAAAAGTAGACTACAGGGTCTTGTTAATGCCATCCAGGGTTAAAATATATCATAAGCTGCTCATATATTTAAAAAAGAAATTCAAACAAACGGTGAAAAACACTTAACGTGATTCTGCATACCAGAGCATGCTGCTTCTACTACTGCTGGATAAAACCCTCATGCAATGATACAGATACAAGATGAAATCATGCAGTTATCAGTTACAGTCTATATTTTTCTAAACTGTTTGTAAATCTGTTCTTTTTTTTTACATTTTATAATTACATGCAAGTAATTAAAGATTCAGTTTGTAATTTGATTTCTGACTTTCTTTATAACAGTACTTACAAAATATTAGGAGAAGATAAAAATCTTAAAAGAAAATAAAAACAGACTGTAAGAATGTCAGTTTTGGCACTGCTGGCTTTCAAACACTGATAGATCCTGTGACTGGCTCCCATAGACTAGCAGAGTGCTGCTAATTGCTTCGCTATATTTTGGGACAAATGAAATAGATACAAACGCTCAAATTATGAAACTTCTCAATTCAGATCATTACTTACCTTGGAGATCATTGGGTCATAGTAAATGCTAATGTCACTTCCTTCTTTAATTCCACTGTCAACTCGAACCTAAAATATATAAATAAATAAAAAATTACAGAAATGGTCACATGAAATACTGGACTGAATGCAAGTCCTGCACGATGCTCACCCTAGAATTACAAACATTCACAATTTAGGAGTAAATTAATCTACCATGCCTACCTTTAAGCAGTGGAAAGAAACCCAGGAACAAGGGGGAGATTAATGGGGAAATGGGGGTGGACATAGGGAAAACATGTGGGTCCAGAAAAAGAACCCACAGCCCCAAGTTTAATCCAGTCTAATCCATAATAAACTGTATTGTGATATGATATGTACAATGCGCATTGGAAATAATAATTTTATATTTCACAGCTTGTAGGGTGGAAAAATGTTAATCACAAGGATTTTTTCAGACTATACAGGTCACACAGATAACAAGTTCTCAGAAATAAGTCTGTCACTAAATGAACTAACATTCTCGTCATTTGACATTTTTTTTTTATGTTTTCTGCCACTAGTGTTTTCCGTAATGTTAAAAGTTGGCTTTATGGGACATTCACAGACATTATCTACTATGTTATATACAGTAGTTACCAAAACCAGTATACACGAAAAAAGTGGATTTTATTTTATAATCTAATTATGCTAATTGACTTGATTTTATACTATACTAAGTCTAGTATAGTGGAAAATTTCTGCATAACTCAGGACAATTTAACTACTGTATTTAATCTGATACTTTGCGACAACTGAATTTGTCCCATATTAACATTATAAAATATCTACTATTTAATTTTGTTATTTGCATTATTGGTCCAGAAAGGGAGCCTTACAGTAGCCATGGGATGGCAGGGACCCGGACCTATGGAAGGTCAGCTACGTGTGTCAGTAGGGTGACTCCTGTGCTGCAAGGCCCATATGGGAAAAGCAGAGGAGCCGCCAGTGAGATAGAGGGCACTGGGCTTTTAAATAAAGGCGGTTTCCTGCTAGCTGATTTTAACCTCACTTTTAATGGATTTATTTATTGTGATTTCAACCTTCACGTGTTGCATCTGTTTTTATTAGATTATTGAATTTTTTTTGCATTGCACTTTTAAATACTTGTCGTGCATTGTTTTTATAATAAAAGGACTGAGCACTTTGCACCTTCCCCTTGCTTCATGTGGTGTTCTCATTTGTACAGCTCATTCTGGTCATGACTATTGACGATGTCGGGTTCAAGAGGCTCCCAAATGAGAAGAGGGAGCAAGGAGCTAACCCTCACCATCACAGGACAGCATTGTATTAACTGTACAGTAGTGATGTGACCTAGAGTCTTCCTTGTTAGAAACCATTACCTCCTTAATTTGTGCTGTTCCGAGTTGTAATATTAACACAAAGCATTTTATTTCGAATAAACATTTTTTCACCCTCTTGCAACTCTGAAATAAAGAGCATGACCATTACATCACTCTAACAAAAAAAAGTGTGTTATTTTTTTTTTTTTGAGAAAACTTTATATTTCTGAAGCTTTTTTCAAAGAACTGCAAGAACAAGCAACTGACTTGCCCTTCACTAGCATTTCACATAATCATAACAGAACAATCAGATAAGTTTTACTTATTAAAAATTTCCCTTCCTCAAACATTGATATTACTATTATAAGACAGTATCTAATTCAATGGACAACACAGCAAGAAGCCACTGTAACAATTTTTACTTCAAATACATGTTATCTTTTCTCCACTTTAAATGCTGAGCAGCATCAAACAATACTGGTTGAAAACCACATCCAATCACCATGAAGTTTTTCATATTTTCCTCTTCAAAAGATCAAGGGGAACTTTAACTTACTTTGCTGTTTAAGCATTTTTAAGATGATGAACTTAAATGCCTGTGTCACTGAATGACAATTACAGTATGTATAACAACTGGCTGCAATTACTACTACTCCAAATGTACAGGCGTGGAAAAATAAAGGAAAAGCCATATGAAAAAGAAATTCATCTTTGAAGATACCACATCACAATTAAAATTGAAGCTGAAAAAATGAGTAATATTAGGTAATTTGCTTAAAGGGTTAGCTATAAATGAAAGGACAAACAGTACAAAAACAAAGGGACAAAAAGACATTTTATAGAACCATTTGCACTCCATGGTGCAAGCACAGTCCCATCATGATGTTTCCAAAGTGATAAATTAATTTCAGAGTGGATTAATGAGACCCAGGATGAACTCTAATTACCAGATCTAAACATCATTACCCTTTATAAGAGCAAGGAGTGTGAAGTTGAATTTTACCTCCTTCATCCCTCAAAAGCCAGGAAGCTTTTCGTTTTAAAGAATGGTGTAGTATCCTGCTACACACAGCTGAGAACTTGTATGACAGTATTACACAAAAGAGTGAAGCAGTTCTGCAGGCAAAGGCTGGCCATAGTCTTTGTTAGGTCCTTGATATTAACATATTGTTAGGTGATTCTCTTCCCCACCCACCTTTACAGTAGTCATAAAACCCACTGCGTGGAAAACTACTCATTATTATTCTAATACTTACTGGCAGTAAAACATATTGCCAAAGCATTAGTTTATATTTCTTGTGAAATAGTCACATTTTTTAACAATAATTGTAAACCAAAATTATTAAGATGGTGTAGCAAACAAAAAAGATTTTTTTTTTTTTAATGAAAACATGGTACCATTTTTCACTGTTTCATGGAACTACTATTTTACCCTCAGGAAATATTGCTAACAGGATTTTCTGACGTACTGTCAGAATCCCTTTTTAAAGTTAACAGAGACTCATTCCAAAGAGAATTAGAAACTATAAAGAATTCTTTAATGAGCAAAACAGTAAATCTTTTTTTTTTTTTTTTAATTTCACAAATGTGACACTTTTTAGCTTCTATGAGGATTAACTAAGTGCCGTAGGCTGTCCTTCTGACTCCCATCCCCCCCAAAAAAAACAGAAAAAAACCAATTAAGTTTATAATGCATCAATTTACAGATGACGACGTGTTCACTCATTCTTTTTGAAGCATTTGAACACAGCTAACTAGCCAACAACTAAAAAACCCATATTGCTGATTCTTGTTTCCTTTTCTCAGTTTGATCTCATCAGCATGGCATTGAGGTTAGCGGTATGAAACTTTTCAAATTAGCGATTCCCAGGGAATAAGTATTTATTAAATTGTTGTTGTCAGGCTCTGGTATCTGAAGTATTTAAAAGCTAATCAAAATATTCAAAGCTAAGAAACGCACCCCAGGGAGCAATGGGAGGGCAAAAAATCTCCCAAAACTCCTGCTTTGGCCTGTCTTAGCAGCAGGCCACTGATTTAAAACCTCAAAATAGGTGGCAAACAAGAAGAGAGACGAAGAGAGACAGAGAGAGAGAGAGAGGGAAAGAGAGAGTGTGTGTAACTGAATAAGATTCACCTGCAGATATACTTGAAAGGAACAGCCTGAAGATGTCTCTTCAGGCAGAAAAAGACTGACAAGGTGGTGTCTGCAAGATCAAGAATCCCACTAACATTGTCCAGAAAATAAGTATTCCCCACATTGACATTAATATCTACAAAATTACTTTACCTTAAATCCTTAATTATTCTAGGCTAAACCTGATAGAAAATGAATATTTTACACGCTATCTTTTCAAGATTAAAATAATAAATAAAAATTACAAGTGAAATAAAACAATTTGCTAACCATGAAAGACATTTATGGCAAAATGTGTCTGATATTTGTAATAACAACAGCTCCTTAAAAAATACAGGTGTATAGCTAATCTTGAAATGGAAACAGTAGGCTAGGAAGGTTAGTATAAAAGAGTTCAAAAGATTCTCTGACTGCACAGCCTGTCAAAGGCAGGGATTAGATTTTTCAGAATCTACTATAATATACAGTATTTAGCTAGGACCTTGAAAGAATAAAACTAATATAACTAAATAAATCAAGAAAAAATAAAGAACTTTTAAAAGCATTAAATTAAAAAAACTCATACTGTAATAAAAATTAGTTACAAAATGAGAAAATAAACTTAAATATAAAACAGAAATATTCTGAAATCTTTAAAAGGTAATATGAAGGATTATTGCTCCTACTAAAGAAATAATGCAAGGCAAGCTATCTGTCACCCTTTTAAAATAGTTTCCACTCATGACATTTTTGAAGTATAAAAAAATCAAGGAAGAGTAACAATAAAATGAGTAGTTGGAGAAATTATGATTTTTTTTCTGCAAAAACTGATTTGTCTTAATAAAGCATTAATACTTTAATGATCCAAATTTCACTTGTGTGAAAAGGGAAACTGCCATATTCCGTAGCAAACTGATCTTTGGGAAGAATAAAAATAAAGCTCATTAACATTCCATAATTAGATTACATTAGATGTGCTTTTTTAAAATCATCAAGCGAAATTCAAATGCAATCCACAGCAAAACAAAAATAGAGAAACATAAGATATCGACTCAAAGTACAATATATGACAATAGAATAACAATATAAGACATCTTGACTGAACAAGGGGCCTGAGATGCCTCGAAAGCTTGTATATTGCAATTTTTTTAGTTAGTCAATAAAAGGTGTCATTTTGCTTGACTTCTCACTAATATAATACAATAAATATTATGCTAAAAATAACTAGTGAATTTAAGTTTGTACAATTTTCCTATGGCTTCTGGCTGGAATGAAGGAAGGGCACTATGAGGAAGCATTGAAGCTCCAAATAGCAGCAGGCAGAAAAGATCCGCAACAAGTGTTTTTTATTACACTGTGGAGGTATAAGTCTGTAGCTAAAAGTACTCTAAGAAAATGTCCCCTTGAGGAGATGGGCAGAATTGTTTATGAGGGCACTATCCCCTTTTGCACAACAGTCTCCAGAATGTCCACAGTCATTCCTGTAATGGAGCTGGCTTCGCTGGCAAGTTTGTTCAGGTGTTTTGCATCACCTGAACTCAAGTTTCATCCACAGGTGACCACCTTGTAGAACACACACTGGCTGCAATGAGCTGGTAAAACACATAAAAAGATCCAAGTATCTCCTCAGGAAGTACTGCCTATTCTGGCCACTTTTAAACAGTGCCATTGTATTGTCAAAGCAGTCCGTAACACACACTTTTGCCTTTTGATGTTGATCTACGGGTGGTTGTCACTGCACCACAAGACAAAGTCCTCCCCTAGCCTCCTGTTCTCCAACTCATCTCTATTATCAACACAATGTAACAATGGAGGAGTCATCAGGAAACGTCCACAGATGGAAAGGCCTGGCATCATACTGAATATATAACTTAAGTATATACTGTATAATCAAGTCAAAATATTTAAGAAATGTGATAGAAGGTTAATTTGTTTTCAATCTCATTTTAGTAAAAATGTATTTATTTTTATGGAATGTTGTGCGATTTCAATAAAATCAATAAAATAAAATAAAATACAATAAAATATGTGATAGAAACAAGAAAAAAAAGGTTTTGGAATTGGTGAAATTTACTTACTTGCTTGAGGATTGATTGGCACAGCATTACTATTTTTCCCCCAAAATAATAGGCTTCATATACCAGTGTTACTAAATAAAAACAGTACAGTACTACATGTGTAGTAATGTCTCAAGTGAAAGCATATGCTTTACAGATTTTTTTAACATATTAGGTGTTATGTTTCTCAGTAAATGTAGACAGACAAGAGAATGAAAAAGAAACTAAATATTTAAATATCTAGGTGGCTTTATACATTATTTTACATTATTAATTTTTGAATTCTATGCTAAAAACAGAATATTCTTACACAATTAAACATAAATGCATTATCGTTATTACAAATTTTAAAAAAAAAACAGCTGATGTGATGAAAAGAAACAATACCTAAGATTATTATTGCAAATAATGTCCACCGTGCATACTTTACTTACTTACTAAGATCAAACATTTAATCTTTCTTTCTTGTGGAAACACAAGGGGCTGATTTACTGCGTTGAAGGCAGTTCTCCTCCTTGACCTTTAAAATGTTTTATGTCTCATCTAGACCAGTTATAGAGTTGAAATAATAATTACAATAATGGCAGTACAGAAGGCCAGTTAGTGATGAAGAAACACACAGCCTTTTATAAAGTGGTGGAAAATGAGCATGGCATTACCTCAGTGGGCTGCGTGTAGGTTCAGAATGGAGGAGCCAGCAATGTGCTATGGAGTGCACAGAGCATGATTACCCAATACAATCGTTCCCATCGCCAGCTCTACTGACGTCATCTTACCACTGTAACTATCTGGTAAGGTCGGTGCTGTGCAACCCTTCTTCACCTTAATTAAACGTCACTAAGTAAGTCATTTCATCATCTAGTGAAGTCCTGTGATGACGGACAAGCAGCAATGTGGGTAGCTCAGGCCATAGGGTCATCCTTTACTAGACCCGGAGAATTAGTGGAGTTGGGCAGCCCTCTTCAGGATCACTTTTCTCACCTCAATGGCAACAGGACAGGGCTACAAAAGGTGTCCCAAACATTGTCTGCTACACCACACTCTAGCCAGTTTACCACTGCTGGCAGGGACCTTTTCTTAGCAATTCAAATTTATATTCAAAAAGAAATCCAAGGATCATACCCTTCATCCTTGCCACATGGAATGTACAAACTCTAATAGGTTGAATATCTCTAATTAGAAATTAGCTCACTAGATACAACATTGCAGTCTTGAGCAAGGCTTGGTTGCCTGGCGGGGGAAAACTTTAAAGAGAAAAAAACAAAATCTTTTGTGGAATTGGTAAGACATAAAGAAGAGACTGGAGTCTGGTGTTGGCTCTGTGGTAAAATCTTCTCTTGTTAGGAAGTTAGTGGACTCTCTAAAATATGTGAATCACTGTTTTATGGTCATGAACATTCTCTTTTCACATGGTAACAGATATGCCATCATTGACAGCACCTACACCCCACCATGACCAACCCTGATGAAATAAAGGACAAGTTTTAGAAAAATCCCCATTCTGTTATTGCTACTGTTCCCAAAACTGACACCCTCAGGGCATGAAGACACCTAAACATCTGAACTCTAACAAGCTATGGGTCACAACCAACAAATAATCTTTACTGAAAACATTTGAAGGAAGACTGCCTAGAGTCCACCTCTCTGGATAGTCAGAAAATGCAAAATCAGCCTGGTGAACCCTTCACAAGACAGTGTATAACACTGCCATTCGTGCTTAGGGCTTACTAGCAGGAAGCAAAAATAATGATTAGATGAAAACTGCACTGAGATAAAGCAGTTGCTAGATGTGAAACACCACATCTATAATTCCAACCTTGATGACCCAAACTCCAATTAAAAAAAACAAAATCGCCCTAAAAACATGTCTTATTGTCAAACACAGATTAAGGCAGATGCAAGATTCCTGGCTGAGCAGCAAAGCAGATCAAATTCAGGGCTTTGCTGAATGCCATGACATGAAGATTTTTTACACTAGCCTCAAAGAAAATTATGTCCCTGCCTCTTCAGGTTAATCTTGTTTTCTCAGAGCTGATATGCCAACCCTTACCACAGACAAAGACGGGATTCCTTGCAAGGTGTGCTGGGTATTTTGACAATGTGCCGAATTTTCCTTTGACTCTATGAAATGAAGCTATTGATCGACTACCCCAGATGCCTATCGATGAAACTGGATTTTGCAAAAACCTTGGAAAAAACACAGCAAGCATTTTTTGCTCTCCAGTGCAAAAACACCTGATTCACATTCAACTGCAGCTGAAATCTGCAAGATACACCATGAAACTTTTGCTGAAAAACTCAACCAGTTCTTCCAGCTGCATGTAAACTGGAAAACAGTTCCACAAGACTTTAAAGATGCCTCTATCACACATTTGTAGGAGCAAAAAGAGAACCGCCAAGCCTGTAATGTGGTCACAATTTAACATCTTATTAAAGAAAGAAATATCCTCTAATAGGACAATTCAGTAATCAGGCAGGAGAAAAGCTGTTCATTGTTCATCTTTTAATTACTCCTCAGCAAAATGCCTTGGAGGGAGCATTCATCAAAAGCAGTCCATTACAGCATGGTCAGAATGATCAGAGATACAAAGGATAGAGGTTCATTTTATAAACTTTTGAATTTACATACAGTGTCAATCAATGCAACCATTTTACTCTGGTTGGTTCGTTGGTTTACACCCAAATATTTATATAGGATAAAAGTCTATTATATTATATTCTGGTTCTTTTTATACCTTTTGAGATGAGACACCACCCTTGAAATTTCTGTGCATATAACAATTGTCCATTCTAGTTTATAGGACATCTGCTGATTTCTTAGTCATCCTTTAGGACATTTTGTATATTACATCAACCTTTCTTCTGGAACATTCTTTATTTACTGACCATCTCAGTATTTTTCCTAAACCAAATCTTATATTTCAATGTACACTTTATTGTTCACTTGACCTTTATTTGGTTTACCACATTTATTAACCCTTTATGCTATTTCTTTAAGATGAATGCTATGTTACCCTAAAATTATTCTTTCGCAGTAACAATCATTGTAAGATATCTCCTGTCCACTGCTGGGATTTTTTTTTTGACAGGATTCTCCTAAACTGTCTCAAAGTTCATCTTGAACAGGGTCTTCTGCCAGAAAGACAGTGCAGGTTTTGAAAGGAAAGTGGGACTACTGACATTGTGTTTGCAATTTACATTTTTCAGAAAATGCCTCAAAAAGTCTTGGGAAATGTGTAAATGCAGTTGTTACTCATTTCAAGTATACCTCACACTACATTTGAAATATTACCATTTATGCAGTCTTGCAGTTCTCTTTTTAAAACAATTCCACATCATCTACTTAAGGTCCTAAAGTGAAAACACAACAAATAAAGCTGATTCGATCCAAGCACCCAGACTATGTGCAAATCAAACACATAGACTGTTGTGATTTCATGGCATCTTAAAAAAAACAGCACAGCATTAGATTCAATTTTTAAAGTGGCATTTGCTTTCAAATGCTTGTGGACAGCAAAGGGCTGTACATACAACAGGGATCTTCAACTCCAGTCCTGAAGGGCTGCAGTGGCTGCAGGTTTTCATTCTAACCCTTTTCTTAATTAGTGACCTGTTTTTGCTGCTTATTTACTTCTTTTGAATTAATTTTAATCAACTTGTTTTTTTAAGATTTGTTCCCCAGAATTTATTCATCATTCCTCTGAATTGCTTCATTTCTTTCCTTAAACAGACATGAATTGTGAAGTGAGTGCACCAACAGAAGACCAACTAAGTCAAGTCTTCAAACTCCAACCAGTTGCTTAATTAGGCGCCAAGTCTTGTTGTTAATTAAACCCGTTCTTTAATTCCATGGTGTATTGCTGCTCTCATTATGCAATACCATACATTTTCAAAACTGTTGATTTTATTTTTCTAAGAGCACTGTTAAAATGTTTAGGGCACCTGATCAGATCAGCATTCCTGAGACCTCCACCCGTTTTATTTTCAGATATTGTATGATGGTCACAGTTTGCTGGGCATGTTTTGGTTCATTTTCTATCTGATTATTGTTTGGCTGCTAATTAAGGAAAAAAACAATTATTGGGTCTGAGACTTCAACAGCAAGTCAATTAAAATTAATTCAAAAGAAGTGAATTATCAGCAAAAACAGGTCACTAATTAAGAAAAGAGTTGGAATGAAAACCTGCAGCCACTGAAGCCTCCAGGACCGCAGTTTGAGATCCCTGACATACAACATTGACATTTTTAAAGTACCATAACAATAAAGACATACCTTCTCTAAATATACATCCAAAAGTAAATAAACAAAAACACATAAATAAAAAGTCCCTTTGTCCCCAGGTTCAGTCATGTGGTTGTAGAGTTTTATTCCAAACAGTTTCACAATCAGTACATTACTTTTAATTTTAACTGGTCTTGTTTAGTTAGCTGCCCCTTTTTAATTCTTATAGTCTATGAAATTCTGAAATATTTGTTTTTTTTCGCCAAAACTTTAAATGTGCAAGTTTCCTGTTTTCCTTAGAGAACCATAAACATGTGGAATAAATTGTCAATTAGTGCAACAGAGAGTAAAATATCAGGGATCTTTAAATCTCAACTTGGTGTTAGTTTGGAGAAATTATCGGGATAGGATTAGTGAGCTTTGTTGGGCTGAATGGTCTGTTCTCAACAAAATTGATTTAATGCTTTAATGTTTAAATTCACCACTTTAAATAGAATTCCCACCCTTACTTGTATCAAAATTCCAACAACACTGAATACTATAGGGAAGTAATTATTTCAGTTAGATGTTCAGTTGACTGCTGATTTGAGAAAAAAAAAAAGTTTACTGAGCATATAAGTGAAAATAGCAGTGAAGTAATTTGCTCACCTTTAGTAGTCAATGTTGTTTGCACCTGTGTCTGCATTGTGCATTGCTAATCATCAGCATTTCAACAAAACAGAGAGCAAACTTTAAAATGGGTTGAGCAAAAGGAAACTAAAATGTGTCAAAAAACACAAAGATTGATGAATTTCTTAGAAAACATTGCAGGCCAAATAACTAAATAACAAAATCAATTCAAAGTAAGAATGATGAACTGATTGTTAAACTGTTATCCTTCAACCATGGGTGACACCCCAGGACTGAACCTGAAGACCATTGTTATAGAGTATTAGCAGTCTATGCAGACAGTACTCATTTACTTTTTGTGTACTATTTTATTCAGGTGATGATGGTAACAGAGAGTGGCCAAGTTAAATGCTGATAGATTTCAAATGATACTTACTTTATGCATCTTGTTCCAATCTGTGTTTTTATTACAAACACACATGCTTAAGAATAAAATATTTTTATTTAAAACTGACATATTCAGAAATTAATAAGTGAGGCATGTATCCACATATTTTAAGGTCAAAGTATGGCCTACTGGTATATCAGCATAGATATGCAGACCTTAAATAAAAAAATATAGAAATTTGACAAATGAGAGAAGACTATTCAATCCATCAAGGTGTGGTACATACAATAACAGTTAAAACTTTTAGAACATCCCCATTTTCCCAGTTTTTTTAGCAATTCAAATCCGGTAAATAACCTGAAATGATAAAAGTGTAAGCTATAACTGCCAGAAGTTTGTTTTTTTTTTTTTTTTTAAAAAAAAAAGGTAAGTTACATAAAATTGAAACATAATGTCATTTTACACAAAAATGCATTTCCATGGAATATGTAATGGGTTTATAACTTACAGCTTTACTGCAGTAATGTGTTGACCAGTAGTGTATTTCTCTGAACTATCACTGGCCACAATAACCGCTTTAAGTTTCTGAGATCAATGTCTCCCAGCAATGCCCCCGGTAAGGACTGATAAATGCTCATTCTCTTTTCACATTTGCTAAGGGTATTTTCATTTTTATGGAACAGTGTTTGTGGACTACTGTTTTCAAATTGTGCCACAAAAGCTCAATGAGATTGCAGATAAGACTTTGATTTAACAACCGCCTTTTTGCACCTGAGACATTCCAGTTTTGCTTTGTTCCGTGTTTGGTATCACTATACTTTTTAAGGGTGAATCTGCATGAATACTTAACAATTTTGGAAAGCAGGACATGTTTTCTTTCCAGAAGTGCATTTCGCACAGTTTATCTTAGCTCTAACATGTTCCCCTGTCCATATTTATATGAAGCATTTCTACTGCCTGAACTACAATCATATTTCACTGTTGGAACAATGTTTACTTAACGTGGACCAGGAATTTTCTTTGAAGGGATGTCACTTCATCCAAGGATTGGTTTTCGGAAGATATACACAGTCTAATCTTTTTATTTCTAGCTGACTGTTCACAGAACTGTGAGCCAAAAAGCAGACAATCATGGTCATAAAATGTTTTACATGTATAGATACCAGCAACCTAAACATTTTACAGTATTTAGGCCCTGTAAAAATGTCTAACAATCAAAACCAAACCAATTAAGTAATGCACTTTCAAAAATTTTACAGCTAAACGTTTTTGATAGACATGGACATATTTAACAAAACCATAGATAAGGAAAAAAATAACACAATCACAGGCAATTAATAATTTATTAAGCCTATTGTTACATAATTATGAAATCTGATATGAATAGTCTGAAAAAAATTGCCTGAAAAAAAAAAGCTGGCATTTATTCAGCTGATTTTATGAGATGCTCTTCTGACATCTCATTTCTTGAAGGGCCGCCACAGCTGTTAAAAAAGAATTGTTTATGTTTTGTTCTATTTTATCCAAAACATACTCCACAGGGTTTAGGTCAAAAAATGTTGCTCAGAATTTCATAAAGTTATACTCCTGACTTGGTGCTGTTTTGAAAATGGAGAGCTATTTCTTACAAGCTTGTTTAAGACAGACTAAAATTAAGAGAAAAAAAAAAAAAAAAAAACAACTTTTGGAAAATCAATTGAAGCATTCAGTAATGTAATCAAACAGCTAAAGTAGGTTTGAGTACTGATAAATCTTTCAGACAGATTTACAATTAAGTGTCCAAAAGTGTGTAATCTAGTAAGGGAGTTTCCAAATGGGTAAATGCTAGAAGAAGAACACTACAATCAAACCTAGCAAATCTAAACAGATAAAGATGTGATGCACGGCAACATTATAATAAGCATAATATAACTTAAAATTGGAGTTGCTTTTTTTTTTTTTACATTTTTTTTTAAAAATCACCTGCAACAAATAAAAGTTTGCACCTCAGCAAGAGATCATTCAGTTTTGAGTTTTATTTTAGCTGAATACTTTATGTTCTGTATGAAAAGAAGGACTGAACAAATGCATGCTTTGCTTGAAACACCATACATGTTTAAAAAAAAAAGAAAATAATTAAGCAAAGATATTCCCCTAGTTGTAAAGGTTATCTAGCCAAGTACAAATATGATATTGTATATTAAATGCTTACAGCAAATAGCCACTTTTAAGTGCATTCTCATAAAACATGAAAGCTCCTATTTATCATCGTTGTTTGTATTAAGCCATTTGGTTGCAGGTAGACCAATTTCATCAAAATTTGGTGCACATACCTTCAAGGAAATGATTCATAAAATTCCAATTTTCACCGAGATCTCTCGAATGGAGACCATTGTACAAATTTTTTTAAATTTCAAAAAACGCTAGAAATTTTCAAAATCAAAGAAACATTCTGTGCAACCTCAAAAAGTTTAGTTTCCTCTCTGACATACCCAGTCAACACTATTCACAGCAAGACAAATCCCCCAATGCAAGTTACTAAAATGTGCACAGCTAGGAAGTCATACTCATGTTAGCAGTTTGTTCACCCATAGGTGGACTTCAGATAGATTTTAACTTTCCAATAGCTACTACTTTTAAAATAAAAACTTTTATATTTAAGAAATACAGTACAGGCCAAAAGTTTGGACACACCTCCTCATTCAATGTGTTTTCTTTATTTTCATTACCATTTACAGCACTCCATCACTCTCCTTCTTGGTCAAATAGCCCTTACACAGTCATTGTCCTGTTGAAAAATAAATGATCGTCCAACTAACCTGACTTCTGCACAACACAACTGCTGGTCCCAACCCCATTGATAAAGCAAGAAATTCCACTAAATAACCCTGATAAGACACACCTGTGAAGTGAAAACCATTTCAGGTGACTACCTGTTGAAGCTCATCGAGAGAATGCCAAGAGTGTGCAAAGCAGTAATCAGAGCAAAGGGTGGCTATTTTGAAGAAACTAAAATATAAAACATGTTTTCAGTTATTTCACCTTTATTTGTTAAGTACATAACTCCACATGTGTTCATTCATAGTTTTGATGCCTTCAGTCATGAAAATAAAGAAAACACATTGAATGAGGAGGTGTGGCCAAACTTTTGGCCTGTACTGCATGCACTCGAAATACACCCTCAACTATCAACAACTAACAATATACACTATGTCAATCGATATAATTTGTACTTCACTTGAGTTGGAATATGGTGTCTATGAATACTATTTGAACTACCACAAGCCTTTCGAGGATCAATTTCTAACAACATGATATTGAAAAATGCTATTAAAAACTTCTTATGTAGTCTACTAATAAATATAATTTACATTCTGTGATCAATTTTATGTTTTGATATGACTCATTAATATAAACATATGTAAATAAAATGAGACAAAAGAAATACATAAACAAAAATTAAAAATGCTCCAACTTTCAAAAGAGTTAATTATGTCCCTGAATGCTCTTGAATGTTATGCCATTTGTACATTCTGTAACTTGTTTCAAACACCTTTGTCCATTAAAGTTTCATAGAGAGACATAGGCTACTTCTACAACACAGGATATGAGCACACAAGAGGGTCCTAGGTGAGGACAACAGTCTATCACTGGGCACACTTCTGCACTCATTCTAGTCCAATTTAGAGTACTGAATTAATGTAACATGCTTCCTTAAGGTATGTGGAAAGAAACCAAAATATCCAGAGAATGTAAATGATCATTGCTCTCTATTACTGAAGTGTTGTGCATTTTAGTCTGTGTTCAAGTGGTAAAAAGTACTATTCAGCATACAGCTTGTATAATGTAGCCTTCCAGAGTGTTTTGTGTATTATTCTTGTGTTGGTTATCAATGAAAGGTTTGTATGTGGTACTGCCAAACACTTTCACAGCCACAGGAAATATTTTTATAATTTTAGTTTTAATGTTTTTGTCAGAATTACCACCCAAGTTAAGAGTAGTTTAATATACTATCAATAAAGAACCTTGAAAAAAATTGTTTAACAGAGCTGGAGCTTATGCAATTTGTGGAAAAGATGAAGAACATCAATTATTGTGCTTTGTTGTAGGCAGTGTGGGATTTTGCATTTCAGTTCAGCTATGAGTCAATAATAATTGCAAATAATTTTTTCAACCAAATCTTTCTCTATTTAGTATCTTTGAGACCTGTTCCTTGTTAAATGCTGGATGATCCTAATAGAATATCAAGGACAATCGTTGGGGAGTGGGGGTAATCAAGGACGATCGTTGGTGCAATGATGATTGCTTAATCAAATTGCAGAGACCCACTGCAAGCCCCTTCGCAAACCATCTGCAACCCATTAATATTCAATACGACAGTAACTCGTGACCAGTTGTTTAAGAAACTCTGCTGTACAAGTTGTCACCTAATTATACAATTTCAATTTCTTAAAGACCATGATTGATGTAATTATGTGCATAAGAACTGCAGTAAATCTTTAATGTTTCAAGTGATTTGTCATTCCATGCTCAAATATTTTTTATGTAAGGTTTGTATAACAATTTTTTGCTTACATATTAGATTAAATCATTATTGTCCTATTTGGTAAAACAAGGATTTACCAAAGATATATCTTGTTTATCTTGGAACAAAGTAATTTATTAATACACAACTCTCCAAAATGATTTTAAATAATAAATACTAATTTCACATTATTCACTTTCAAGATAATGTAGACGATGACAGTATAAATGGGATCAAACAAGTTCTCTGGGGAGTTAAATGGGTGTAGTGATATGAGGAGAAGCTTCAAATCCTTTGAAAACAGGAATCCTTCATGACAAAACTATAATACTAATGCTTAGACTTGGGCCTTCTCCAGTTTTTCTAGCAGTAGTTTGTATTGTATTTCTTCTTTCTCTTTTTGTATCATGTGTAAAGTTTGTGTTCTAAGTGAACTCTTAACAAATGAGTAATTTTCTTAATTAGAATAAATATGAGCGTTGAATTTTTGGGGATTTTATTATCTTAAATGAGTTACATGTAAACTCGTTAGTTATAATCTCCATTTGGCATAAAGTAATTCATTATATAAACTTTGTGAATCATGCAAACTCAGAACACACAAAAAAGGGAAAAGGACAAAAAAACATACTTGCATATGAACTGCATAAACATTTTAAGTGTTCCTGAAAAATAACCAAAATAATTGAAATATTTTCACGACCTCCATTTCCTTCCACTAAAAAAAAAATGCTTCCTTTGTGGTACAATTTCCACTTTTTCGTTCAAGGTTATCATATTAAACTTTATACAGCAGTTCTTGCACAAGAGCAGCACAAATCAGCTATTGTGATTAAAAAATGGTAAACAGGTGGACTTTATAGATCAAGACAATAATTATAATACTGTATGGCTCTCTTTTGTGGTTAAAGGCAACCATGAAATAGAAGGCTGCAGACACTGTGTAACCAGAACCGCAAATGATGACTTCTGAACATAAAGTATAAGTGAAGATATATCTGTTCTAGAATCTAATTATCATACTTATTAAGCATGCTTTTTAAATGTATTTTTGTTAGAGGAGATAGTAAGATGATGGAGAAACATTACTGAATTGTTAATTACTAATGTATAAGCTGCTTATTTTGTTAAAACACTATGTTGTGAGGACTGTTTAAGCGAGATGGCCTGTATTAAAAATTTGTTTTTCTATTTTCTTTTTATGAATTGCGATATAGACACATTTTTGTAGTCTACTTGATACACTTAAGCACACTGTAATAATAAGACAAGAAGACAAATAATATAAAAAAATACAATAATCAAAAAATAAGAATACAAGAATAAACTCTGTGTTTCGCATACTCATCACTGTATATTAAATTTCAACAACTATTCTAAAATAAAATCAGAAAAATTTAGCTTTTAAACTGGTCATTTTCCTTTACTTAAAATGCCTTTTACATTTAAATGTAAGTCTTCTATTTCATCTTCAAAAAAGATTAAAACTGAAGATACATGTATAATAATTACTGCTGCATTTTAATTTGCATTAATCTTCAATACCGATATTTATATCTAATAAATCTATTGATATAAATGAAACAACCAAACACTATACCGCCTTTGATTTAAAAAAACCAATGTGCAACTTTCAACAATTATAAGTGGAACTGAAGTATTAAGAGACAGTGATCTCCCTAAAGAGCTTTACAGCCAGTACTGATAAAATACGGTCTTCTCTTGAAGTATCACATAATTACTTTAAAGTTTCATAAATCTAAAAGATTTCTTTAAAGATATATTTATAATGAACACTATAGCCTTATTGTCAAACTCTGAAAAATATTAGACATTTTTCTCCTAAGTGGACACAACATAATTAAAAATTCCTCTCTTGGCAGACAGGCCCACATGAAGCTACTAGGCAGCATCCTCCCTTCATTTTTAACTCACCTCCTTTTCTTTTAAACAGTATCCCCAGCCAGCCCTGTCTACCTGACAACTGACAGGCCAATCTGATTAAATGCATGCAAGGGAGGGGACTTTTGGGCTTCCATGACAGGCCAAAAGTGATCACCATGGAGATACATAATTACAGCTGTCAACGCATCTACTGTCCCGCTGACATCAATTTGATTGCTCCCTGCAATAATGATAGACAAAGCTTACTGTGCACTCTCCTGCATCCAATCGCGTTATCTTTCTTCTTTGGTCCATTTAGCTGACATGCAACATTCACGCAAGCACATAACAGCAGCAAGCAGAACATTTAAGGCATTTTAATTGTTTTTTTTTTTTAACCCCCCCTAAACCCCCCCCACCTTCACAAGGATGGCTCACAAGCGCAAGTGTTATTACATAAAACTCCTGCTGTAGAATTAATTGAAGAAAGATATGGTGGGACAAAGACTGCAGGGGGTAGAGCATTGTCCATTATCACTTGTGCTTTCAACAGGTCTCACGTTTGAAAACTGCAAATTGCAAAAACTTGCAAGGGCAAAATGTTTGACATTATTTGATCTGCAACCATATGGCGATACACTTCTTCATTCAAGGAAAAAAAAATCCAAATAATTATTTTAAATATGTACTTAAAACACACTCACTTAATTGCAGAATGTCAAGTGTTTGACACAGCACCCAATTTAAGTTCATTAATTCTCTTCAACTATGTTTTTGATTTGCACCTTTTTCCCCTTCATTGGCCTCACTTTTACTCAGATATAATAACTGACAATGAAAAAAATGATACATGAAAACTGTTCTAAAAGGGAAAAGAGGAAATGCATTCACAAGATTCAGTGATTAATGGACCTTCAAAGGAAGACTGGTTCTAGTCCACAAATGTGTATATTAAAATATTATAGAATTGTGAATAAAGTACTTGTATTACTAATCTTTGTGATACACGTGACAGTGTTTGTGTGCTCAATCAGAGTGAGAAAAAAAAAAAAAAGACAGTTCTCACAACACGACATCAAAAAATGTTAACTAATCCCTGGCCCACATTGGGATTCAAATATACGGCAGCCACCCATAGCTATCCTTGGACATGTAAGCAGTTTTAGTTACAAAAATCATAATTTTACTTAACAATTATGAACATATTTAAGCACCTTTTCCAATAGTATTTTGAAAAATATTAATGTTGGTATCAAAAAGTGTGTAAATAAAAGGAAACTAAGAATGCATATACACATTTAAAATTTATTACAGTAAAGTTTAAATATATAATTTTCATTTTAATAAAATGATTTAATAAAAATACATTTTATTGTAAAATAAATATACAATTACAATAAATGGAACAATGGAAAAGTATAGCAGGAAAAAAAAAAAAAAAAAAAAAGAAGTGTGCTTCTGAAGGACAGAGTCGGCCAGGACACTGAGGCTGGATGGCTCCTGCTGAGTGGCACTCACACTTGAAGCACATCACCAGATGTCCCTGAAACATTTTTTGGCAGAAATAATAAATAAAATAATATATAAAATATGTGCTGCGTGTGATCATTTTGGCAGCAAATCAATGCAGACGTTTCTGCAATGAAACTCTCCTTTACCAGCTGCTTGCATAGGAAAGTGTTTACACGGGCAAGACAGATACAAAATGATCTGCTTAGCTGCTTAGGCACATCAACTTTTTACCCCTCCTGAAAGACATTTCTAGCATTCATTTTTTAGATCAAAATATCTTATTTTCAGAATTTACACTGATCTAGCAATCTCAGATTAAGTTACTTTGAAATGCAGGCAGTCACAAAAATTCTAATCAACCAGTTCTCCAATGATGACATGAGTTAAACTTTCAGTAAAAGTCAAAATAGAGATAATGCAAGTGTATCTAAGGCTGATGACCAAGCAGCAAGCAAGGAGAATTTTGTGTATATAAAAATATTAATAGTAATAATAAGGTTCTAGGATAATCACTTTTTTGTGGGTGGTGACATCCTTCACATATTCTTCAATTCTGTGACAGTTACTCTCACTTTCTACTCTGTGCTGTACTGGGCCAATAAAATCACTTCAAGAGGTGCCCACCAACTTAAACTAATTAAAAAGGCAGGCTCAGTTATGGAATGCATCCTTGACCCACTGGAGGTAATACAGGAAGAGAGAGTGAAGACAAAACTGAGTGCCATTATGAACAATACTGCATGCTGTCTCTCAGAATTAACACTGAGTACTTTCAAGCAATGAATTATTCAGCAGAATTATGTCAGAAAACGCTGCTGGGTCTCCTTTAAACCAATATCAATATATACAGGTATATGAAATACCTCACTGTGACTGTTCTTTTTATTTTTAGCCAAATCAGAAGTTTTCTTTCTAAGTAAGTAATTCTGGTGTGTACTTACAGGGAATGGTTGTTGGTGGTTTTTATACAAACACAACTTGGAAAAAGTTAGAACAGTGTGGGAAATGCAAATAAAACAAACTAGCAATTTCAAAATTCACTTTTGAGTTGCAATACATAATGAACAGTATAAAGACAAGATATACATCCATTCTTGCACATGAAGGACAGCAATACATTCTAAAAAATGGGAATGGGATGGGAAAATTAAGGACCAGTAGAGCTTTACAAAAAACAAAAAGAAAATGTGTGTAGAAACAGAAAATGTTCAACTGGCAACTGAAATCATGCATTGCTATAAAAGTTGCATACCAAGAAAGGCCTAATCTTTTAGGAGCAAAGATGAGCCAAGGATTGTCAATTTTTCCACAAAAGTATAAGAAAAATCAATGAAATGTTTAAAAACAATGTCTCTCAAAGACAGATCCCAAGATATTTGGGTATTTCACCCTGAAGAATTCATAATATAATTAAAATATTGAAGGAATTTGGAGAGATGTGTAAAGACAAGGGTGCACGCCTAAGCTGATTGCCAGTGATAACTGAACCCTCAAACAACACTGCATCAACAACTGTTGTTCATCAATAAGTGATAAAACCACATGGGCTCAAGAGTACTTTGGTAAACCTTTATCAAGTTACACAATATTTAGTTACATGCACAAATGCCCTTTATAACTGTACTGTTTGAAAAGGAATCCTTATGTTAAAAGTGTACAGAAGTGCTGTTGACTTCTCCAACGCATCTGATATGGATCATCACATGGTGGAAACATGTATTGTGGTCAAAGGAATCAATATTATATGTTTTTTTTGGATGAAATGCACAGTGTTCTCTGGACCAAAGAAGAAAAGGACCGTCATGTTCATTCATTTATCAGTAATGGGCTGTAATGTTGTTTTCTGGTTGAAGATCATTTAATAATTATTACTTTGCTTTTATTTTCATTTTTCATAACATCCCAACTTTTTCCAAATGTATTTATTTACTAGCCATCCCCCACGGCTTCACCCGCATATTAGTGAGATAGGACATCAAGGAGGGCCCAGACCAGCTCTCTACTCCTAACGTCACTCTTCCCCCTCCCCTTGGCCCGCAGCCTCTGTCACGGATTAATGCGAATATATCAGTCCTAAAGCAAATTATAGAAAAATCTAAATCCGTTAAGTAGTTTTCCCGTTCACTAACTAAGCAGAGTTAAGGTTACGTCATAAGGCAGACGTATGAGTAAGGAGGGGGGCCCCCCCACACAGCCTGATGAGTAATAAATCGGTACCGTAAGCGAACTTTGATACTTACCATGATGAGAAAGTCGCAAAATCAACGGAATGTTCAAGCAAATTATAGAAAAAAACCCGATCTAAATCCATTAAGTAGTTCTCTCGTGAAAAGTGGACAGACATACAAACGGGTCTAAAAAAAACTATAAGAAATTTTGTGCTTGGACCACGAAATTTTTGAAATCGTTTCTTAGCGAGCACCTATGGGCCAAGGGTAACCTACATTCCAAATTTCAAGTCTCAAGTCCTCATGGTTTGGGAGATTTTGTGATGAGTGAGTCAGTGGTATTTGGCTTATATATTTTATATCTATACTAATAAAAGGCAAAGCCCTCACTCACTCACTCACTCACTCACTCACTCATCACTAATTCTCCAACTTCCCGTGTAGGTAGAAGGCTGAAATTTGGCAGGCTTATTCCTTATAGCTCACTTACAAAAGTTAAGCAGGTTTCATTTCGAAATTCTACACGTAACGGTCATAACGGTCGATAACGGTCAACAACGTCCGCCATGTTGAACTTTCTTATTTATGGCACCATCTTCACGAAATTTGGTAAGCGGCTTCCCTGCGCTAACCAAAACCGATGTATGTACTTATTTCGATGGTATGATGCCATTGTCGGCCGCCATATTGAACTTTCCAACGTCACTAATTTTCCAACTTCCCGTGTAGGTAGAAGGCTGACCCCATCTTCACGAAATTTGGTAGTTGGCTTCCCTGCGCTAACCAAAATCGATGTACATACTTATTTCGGTGGTATGACGCCACTGTCGGCCGCCATATTGAATTTTCCAAACATCACTAATTCTCCAACTTCCCGTGTAGGTAGAAGGCTGAAATTTGGCAGGCTCATTCCTTACAGCTTACTTACAAAAGTTAAGCAGGTTTCATTTAGAAATTCTACACGTAACGGTCATAACGGTCGATAATGGTCGACAACGTCCGCCATGTTGAATTTTCTTATTTATGGCCCCATCTTCACGAAATTTGGTAGGCGGATTCCCTGCGCTAACCGAAACCAATGAATGTACTTATTTCGATGGTATGACGCCACTGTCGGCCGCCATATTGAACTTTCCAACGTCACTAATTTTCCAACTTCCCGTGTAGGTAGAAGGCTGACCCCATCTTCACGAAATTTGGTAGGTGGCTTCCCTACGCTAACCAAAACCGATGTATGTACTTATTTTGGTGGTATGACGCCACTGTCGGCCGCCATATTGAATTTTCCAAACATCACTAATTCTCCAACTTCCCGTGTAGATAGAAGGCTGAAATTTGGCAGGCTCATTCCTTACCGCTTACTTACAAAAGTTAAGCAGGTTTCATTTCGAAATTCTACGCGTAACGGTCAACAATGTCCGCCATCTTGAACTTTCTTATTCATGGCCCCATCTTCACGAAATTTGGTAGGCGGCTTCCCTGCGCTGACCGAAACCAATGTACATACTTATTTCGGTGGTATGATGCCACTGTCAGCCGCCATATTGAACTTTCCAACGTCACTAATTCTCCAACTTCCCGTGTAGGTAAAAGGCTGAAATTTGGCAGGCTCATTCCTTACAGCTTACTTACAAAAGTTAAGCAGGTTTCATTTCAAAATTCTACGCGTAATGGTCATAACGGTCAACAGCGTCCGCCATGTTGAACTTTCTTATTCATAGGTAGAAGGCTGAAATTTGGTACTTATTTCGGTGATATGATGCCACTGTCGGCTGCCATATTGAACTTTTCAACGGTCTTTGTTACTTATGGGCCTATCTTCAAGAAATTTGGTACGCGGGTTCCCAACGCTAACTGAATCCTACTTACGTACATATATACGTCCATAGCCTGCAGCTCGGTCACCGTGTGAGGCGGCGTTGGGTCCCCCATCCCAACGCCTCCCACGTTGTTGGCTGCCTGCCTATATAAGGCCGTCTGTCGCTCCAGTCTCTACATTCCCTTCCTTGCTTCGCCACGGTATTCACGTCTCCCTGCTGATAACTACAGCCTTTTTATTTGATCCACGGCTTCTCCGCTGTTTTATTGTTCATTTATTACGATTATAGTTATTGTATAGGTATTTTAGACTTACTTTACATTGTTTAGGTACCCATTTCCTTTATCATTCCAACCGTACCCCCATTAAAATGTCTATCGAGGTGATCACCATCGATCAAAGAACTGTCACTTACCAAGTGGTTACCATGCCCAGAGATGGCACCTGCCTTTTCCATTCTCTTTGTTACATATTGCACAGCCATATCAGGCTCACTATTGATATCCGGAGGAACATTGTGTTTTATGTATTGAATGACTGGGACAGGTTCAAGGTGTGGACCGATGACGGTACAGGAGATAATTATACTACACAGGAGCACTAGAAGAGTGAAATGCTTAAGTGTACCGAAATGGCCAAATATTTTACACCTTTGGACAACCGCCAATGCCTCTTAAACATCTTAGCTTCACAGGTGACGATTTCAGTAGTGGACACTTTGATGTTTAGAAATGTTTAAACTCTCAAAAGCTGGATGTGAAGTTATCAATGAAACTGGTTGTATACTTACAACGCTTGACAGATGCCGAATGTCTCTTCAACACAAGTCCTACAAATACTGTCGTAACTGAAACAAACCATGAAACTCAAACCGATTATGACACCAGCAATCCAAGCTGTGAGATTTGAAACAAGATTACTGTTCACATGGCCAACTGTACGTTGCATGCTCAAGAGTAAGCTCAGCGCACAGCTACAGCTTGGTCATATTGCAACTGGAGGGCCGAACTGACAACGTGGCATACAAAGAGATCCTTAATAAATAATTATTGGTATATTTTCCCTCAGTTTTAAAAAGGTTTAATTTTCTTCTTAATAAAAATTTTAAGGCAGTACTTCACCGCTGCGAAGTGCGGGTATTTTGCTAGTATATATAAATATATATATATATATATATATATATATATATATATATATACACCCTGACCACTAGTGTTTACCGTAAAGAATGCTACGCAGACAAGATATTACACTTCGCCAGCAACCACCCGATATCTCATAAACGGAGCTGTGTTAAAACTCTATTCAGAAGAGTCCACACCCATTGTAATACGAAGAACACAAAAATGAAAGAGAGACGCTATCTCTTCCACCTTTTCACTTCAAACGGATACTCAAAAACATTCATTAATCGAAGCCTACACAGAAGACGCCAAAAAACTCAACAAACAATTGACTTGAATCAGAACCCCCACCCCACCTGGCACTCACTACCTTATCATCACAAAGTGATCCAAAGTCTTGTTTATACCTCGTGTCTTCTCAGTAAACTTGTATGTCGCGAATACCGTCATTCGTCGTAGGCATGACAAACGGCAGCGGGAGTGTGTCTATAAACTTAATGTAAACTTAAGGTTCACGCCGTGCTTTGTTTCCGCAGTAGCTGCACTTATGAATATGCATTGGCCTCGCTCACTGGGTGCAAGGGAAAAAAATAAAATGTAGTCTAGAAGTTATTAATAGTAAAACATTAACGTTTTGTTCAGTTTCTTGCTACAGCAATTTTAACTCCATTACAAAGTGATCCAAAGTCTCGTTTATACCTCGTGTCTTCTCAGTAAACTTGTATCTGGCGAATACCGTCATTCGCCGTAGGCATGACAAACGGCAGCGGGAGTGTGTCTATAAACTTAATATAAACTTACGGTTCACGCCGTGCTTTGTTTCCGCAGTAGCTGTACTTATGAATATGCTTGTATTTATGAATACGCTTGTATGCATCACTTGCTTCATAATCTTTTTCTGCCTTCTCAATTGTGAAATGGCGTTTTTTGCTCAGCACTGTTTGGAGGTCTTCCTTGTTCTCTACGTACTTACGTAGGAGGCGTGATGATGTCACACGAAACTCTGCCCCCCACGGCCATCCTGCTCAACTCCATTACATTATATGGAGAAAAATAGCTTCCAGTTATGACCATTACGCGTAGAATTTCGAAATGAAACCTGCCCAACTTTTGTAAGTAAGCTGTAAGGAATGAGCCTGCCAAATTTCAGCATTCCACCCACACGAGAACTTGGAGAATTAGTGGTGAGTGAGTGAGTGAGTCAGTCAATGAGGGCTTTGCCTTTTATTATTCATAACTTGCTTCATAATCTTTTTCTGCCTTCTCAATTGTGAAATGGTGTTTTTTTGTTCAGCGCTGTTTGGAGGTCTTCCTTGTTCTCATAATTCATAATAGCATAATCAATTAATACATTAAAAACTAGAAGGAAACCCCACAATGAAGAGTGTACTCAACATTAACATACTTATAGACTTTTAGAAACGTACAGCTGAACAGCAGAAATATATGCATCTGAAGATGACAGAGTTATGCTTTTGAAGAACTTATCATACTATACCATATACGCGCTGTCCTGCAATATGTAGTACGTTCCACAGACATTATTTTATAGTTCAATGGCAAACTAAATGCCAGGGGGTCAATAATAATATTCCACCCAAAATGACTAAAGCTAATTAAATGGGAATGAATTTCACGCAGCAATGAAGTGATAAACTAGAAAAAGGTCAAATTCCTTGCTCAAGATAAATAAAAAAAAAAATTAAATAAATAAATAGTCATAACCAAATGCTGCAGGGCAGAAATAAAATTTGCCAATACCTTCAATAGCAGACTGCTGCATCAGCCTGTACCTGCATTAATGCAGAAATTAACAACGGTACAGTGGTGATTGGAAGAGCCTTTGATATGAACTAAACTGATAATTAATCAATATTGTCACTCTACCAGAATGCTTTAAAATGTTTCTCCTAACAGCTTAAGTCTAAGAATACATCAGATTAAAACTCTCATTTGTAGTCTTGACTGCCTTTAGTAGCTTAACAGAAAGTTAGGTCTTGTGTTTAAAAACACCTAACTGTATACTGAACTCTGCATATAACACAATCTTCTTCGAAAGACTCCTATACTGCTTACATATTAGCTAGTAGAATCAAGTCACATGATGAACTGCCATGGCGCTAGTGTTGTGACGGTACTCTTTCCTGTACAGGTTCTTTCCCACTAAGTAAAACTTCAACTTGGACAAGAATGCTACTTATGAAGAGCTTACATTACTCAAAACACCACCTTTGTTTACCATAATGCAATGACACCTTTTGCTTCATACATTATATACTATAGTTCAAGTAATTTTCAGAACCAATTAAGATATCATCATAATGTCTCATTTTACAGCAACCAGTGTATTGTGGCACAATACTTTCTACAGTTACTGTTTCTGATCAGAAGAATTAATGTGTAAGGGGTGATGACCCTTTGGAGACTTTGTGTTAAAAACGGGTGTGCTGAGTACGGGCATCTTTGAAAACAGCATAACTGCCTGAGAGTGGCTACAAAACCCCTTCCAAGAAACACAACATTCCGGCAAGTTTTCATTGCTTTAAATTTTTTGCTTTAATTTAAACACATTTATAGCTTGAAAAACCTCATACGATTCATAGAGCTAGGACAAATTCATTCATGCTCAAAGTACTCTATTAAAATTAAAGAGGTAGTAGTAGCAGTAGTAATTTTCCCTCCTTTCTCCTGTTGAATAAAGACTATTAGGTAAGTCATTTATAATTTATAAGCTGTCAGTGTGCATTTATACATGACTACTAACATATTTCCCCCTTGATGATTTATTCAACATGCAGTAGGGTTCCTAAAAACGATGTGTATAATTAAACACATGTATACAATGCTATTATATAAATAAGTATGATAATAAGATATTCATGACAGACTTGCACAACATAAAAAGAATTAAAATTTTCTACTAGAATAGCTCTTCTAGGTCTTGCTACAACAAACAACCCAAGTTATTTTAGCAGTGCTGTTCTAATCATAGGTTAGAAGGCATCCACAGCAGGTGCAGATAAACCATAAGTAGTTTTGGGAATACTAGTTCTACAAATTAAACCGTACACCTTGCAAACCCAGCAACATTAAGTTTTCAGTCTCAAGATAAAAAAGTATGATTAAAAAAAAATGCATTCGTAGTAGTACTATCAAATAATTTTTTTTTTTTACTTTTAGAATTGTTATTATATTTTCAGTTGTGTTTTTTATCCACAGCAATTTACATGTTTAAAACACAATACGATTGTGCATATAATGTTTTAAAATTCGAATGAAATGGAATAAGGAATTTAAATGCTACCTTGGGGTATAAAGCATAGTGTCTTATCCACTACATTAAAAACAATAAAGTCACGCCCAACTCCAGAAGAAACTTTTGGCAATATACATGTACGAATGATTTGTTAGTGTAATTGAAGCAATGTTTGCACAAATACAAAGACCTCCACTTATTCTACTGTCGAAGAACCTGAGGGCATTCCAGGCTGCACATTAAAACCGACTGTCGAATCAAATGTGCCAGCAATACTATATATGAATATGCACTGACATAACAGAAAAGAAAATCTACACCAAGATTGCAGATAAACTGCTGCTAAGGAGAGTGAAAGTTAAAGCTGTGTCGAACACAAACCAAAACCTAAAATACAGTTAGCTTTAGGAGACTCACATGGAGCCTGCAATGATTCCAATAAAAGCTTAAAATGGGAATCCGACTATTGTTATTAAGTTTTCCATTTTAATCTAACCTTTTTATTGTTTCTTTGTTAATATCGGTATTGATTATGCTTTTATTGTATCATTCATATATATTTTGTTTAAATTGCTTTATGTTATTTGTTCCTTTTATTCTGTGCATTGTGCACTATTTATGGCACCTAGAGGGATGGGCCTTCCCTGGTGTCACAGCTGTAGGACTGTCCATAGCCTTACATAATTTGGGTTTCTACACAATATTAGTATTGTGACAGCAATATATGCTTTTGCTCATTGGCCCCCTTCTTGATCTTTTATAAGTGTGGTTCTTTTTGGCCTGTGCAGGTCAAGAAGCCAGAATCCTAAGTTAATTTCTGCTACTAGGAATTTGGAGCATAGCAGCTTAATTCTGGAGCTTTTAAAGACTTAATTCTTAAAAATGTCTGTTTCTTATCAGTCCATTTTTGTGGAGCCCATCAGAAAGAAGCACCTACAATAATAACCAGTCCAGGTGAAAAACAATAGCATGACACTATATTGTAGTGTACGAAAAAGTAAATTGAAACTCCTGAACCATCTCATTCAAAAATGTGAAAATGTTGTTACAGATATGTCCACATTAGCTAAGCAACACAGAATGTAAAAATGTGTAAACCAAAATAGACATGCACAGCTATCAGCTGAACTTGACTTCAAGGAAACCGCACATTAACTGAATATTTCAGCCAGGATTTAATGAAAGGAAGTATTGGAGAGCCTGATATTTCTATTCAGCTTGAAGATGTTAAAAAGTAGGTAATAACGTCTTAGTGTTTTGTTTTTTTTTTCTAAAACAAAAAAAACTTTGGTATACCTGTGTTTAAACCACACAAAACAGTACGGAAAGCTTGTAAAGAAGAAACTTTCTACTTCAACAGGGCTGTCAAGATTATATTTTAAGAAAAGTCAATCTCCAACATAACAAAATGGTAAGTTTCTGGACTTTCCAAATACGTAAAAAAACAGGCCCTTGAACCACTAGCTACCTTGAATTTGTAAACATGTATTGATATGGTAGGTCAAAATTACACTGTAACGACAGGGGGCTAAATGTATTTACTTTAGCCCTAACAATCTTTAAAAAGTCAACAGCTTCAAGACAGGAGGAGGAAGAACACATCTACCAAGAAGACCCATGCCATCATATGTCAGAGCATATATATATTACAGCTACTGAAACATCATTGTGTATTGTCAAATTCATTCGCTTTTTCTTCACATTAAGAATTCCACAATAAAACATGAAGCCATCCATCCATCCAAGATGTTTTCCAGGCACTATAACAGATGCCTGGAGATAAACACCATCCTTGTACTTAACAGAATTTCACAAGTAGTGCTGAAAAGAAAGATAAGTAACTTGTAATTATAGTTCAGAAATAACTTGAAATGTCAGTAGTATATGATAACTTGTGAAATTTATGCTCCTCAAGATCCTTAAGTCCTATCACTGTTAAGTGAAAAATAGTGTAAACTATAATCAGAAATAAGGTATAAGATTGAAAATCTGTAGTTTAAAGGCCATTTATCATTGTTACAGAAATGAAAGACTCTGCCTGTGGTACATAGGGGTACAATGATTAGTCCTACTGCCTCACATTGTGCAAGACTGTTTTTCTTCTTGTAGGCCTACCACTGCTTGCTTCTTACATTCCATGAACCTTGCCTTTATGTGCATGAATGTTCACTTTACCCATCCAGAGGTGTATCCTCCATTGTGTCCAACAAAGCCTGGCATAGGTTATACTCACCCTTGACCCTAAATTGGATTAGTAGGGACAATAATGACTGAATAGATAAATATTCTCAAATACAAATGTAATATGCAGGTAGCAGACAACACTAAAGTATATGACAAAAGACAGAAAATTTTTAAATAAATATATATAAATGCTGAAGGCGGAGGCTACACTTATAATTTATGATAGAGGAATATCAGATGGTTAGGGATGAAAAGATAAAGAGTACAGGGCTTTAATCACCTTGTAGACCGAGTAAGGAAATTTGGTACTATTTAAACTATTTACATATTTCTTTACGGTACTGGCTAGAGTACACATTGTCACACACGTGTCATTAGGGGACAACTTTTGGGCTTGACCCAAACCAGGGATTGCTGCTGTCATTTAATACCTCTTCTCCTTCTCCCAATAGAGAAAGGATAATTGACAGACCTTCCACCGATGACATAACTTCCAGTTTTCTGCCACCTGAACCTGCTCTTTCCACTTCCCAGCCCATAAAACTGACTCTTCCACCCTCATGAGGCAGTCGATCTTTGATTCATGTATTTAATTTGTAATTTTTTCTACTATTGATGAGAATTAAAGAGTCGCTATTAAATGTTTTGTAAAAGATCAAATGTTTATTTTCTGTACTTCAAAAAGTGTTCCCAATCCATTATAAAATGCCTCTAGATTTCAGTCAGTGAAGGCCAGCTTAAAAAAAACAATAAAACATAACATGACAGTCAACAGCTTGTGTGATAAGTGCCTCATAGGATAGTGTTCAAAGTAAGCAATGATCATTTTCAACTGTGAAGAGAAAGCTTTGAGTTGCAGGTTTAGCAGACGAAGTGGCAGTAAGAAAGTCACTGTCAAAACTGCAATATAAGAAAAAGAGGCTTGCCTGGGCCAGTAACAAACTCTATGTGTACTCTAAAATCAAAGCATAGAACAAACACACAAAGATTTAGATAAATCATAGCTGTTAAGTTATGCTTGAAGATGTTGTTGCACTGTGTGGTGCCTACAAGAAATCAACTCTCAGAAATTTGTCTTCTGATCCTATTGAGGCTTTGGGTCAGAGTTTCCTCCAGTTTTCAAGTTTCCTTCAATAAAGTAAGAAGCTGTACCTACTGATATCTTAGCTTTCTTTACAATTTCTCTAAGAGGAACGACCTAAAGTTTTAATGGTTATAGTGACTTGTCTGTCTTCCTTTCTATTATTATAGTAATATACAGTCTAATATTGTCCAAATAATGATACACAGGATATAACAAAACAGCTTGTTCCAACACTGCTTTTATGTAGATCGAAGAGTTTGTAAGTAAGACTTAACACTAGAATCCTTGCAGCCTACGAAAAAACTCGTAATCCCGGCCCACCTTAAATCCCTTCACACCTCTCCATTAGCGTGTTTTGTTTTGCAAATGTGTCAATCAGCACAAGCTGCCTGCTGTCCCATCCCACACCTTGACAGAGCTCAGCACAGGCAAAAAGGTCTCCCAGCTCAAGCCAAGGCTCCTTATCTGCATGTGATGTGCCTGGAGTTGTATAGGGTAAATAATACAGTATGTTGTTATTTGGAACACATGAATTTCATGTGTACTCCGTGTCTACAAAGATTTGGGTAAGTATAGGATGAAAGGAAATGCGAGGCAAAAAATGCTGAACACATACCTAAAGCAGAAACTTTTTCCATGTTATACTAATAATAATGTGAAGTGTATAATGTGTGAAGACTTTAGTACAAATACCAAGTAAACACGTGTGCTTTAATTCAAGAATATAATCAAAGTTAAAAAAAAAGATAATAATTCAATTTAAACGTTGCTGTCAATGAGTTACAAACCCAAGCTCAAATGTCAATTGAGAGAAAGTTAATACGTATTCTTGGATGGTGCAGAGGTAAGACCTGCTGCCTTATAACCGCAAGGGTGCCAGTTCGAGTCCCAGCACTCCATGTTCTGAGTACTGAGCTGCTATTATTATTACTATAATAAAAACATACATTTGATTTGAGCCTGTAATACCTGGTGTAAATTTTGGCCACTTGTAAAAGTTAGCTCTTGTTTTTTTATTATTCAGTTTTATTCTCTCAGTGACATTCACGTGGTACAACGAACTTGCCTCTCTCTCTCTGAATTGATGGCATTTATCGCCATTCTTTTCACAAGATGACCACAGCGGGTGCTGTGATTGATACCTGCTCAGAAGTATTTGATGTACTGGCAATCAAAAATACGATGTCCTGTGACTGTTATCAGTCAGGACAAAGGCAGAATCGTAACAGACAGCTTTTCACAGCGATTTCACTGGCTAATAGGACTGCTGCACCACAATGCAACTCTCCTTGGCACCATAAGTAAAATAGGATTTCCTCCTGCAGCTAAAGTCACTTCAGTACGCGAGCAAATCACCACACTAGTGTTTAGATCTGGCAGTGCCATGCTGACAGTACATCAGTGTGCGCTGATGTATTTGAAGTGCTGGATTTTTTTAGAGATTACTTAACCATGCAAAGAGAACATTACTATAATGTGACAAATTTCAGTAACACTTTATCTGAAGGGTGTATACAGTACATAGTGACTTCATAACACATGCTTAAGCATGGAATGACACTTAAGAAGAAATACTTGATTAGTAATATACACTTAACATCAGTATTTGCAACATGTGGTACAAAATATCATTGTTCTTTTAAGAAAAAAACAAAAAAAAAAACTTGTTCACAGCACTTCACTCAAAATTCGCCATAACATATGTATTTACCACATCAGAATCCACACATATTATGGGAGGATCCTTGTTTAAATGCAATGCAAAGGCATCTACTATATAAAACAACTATATCATCTTATGAATAATATTATAATAAAATAATCAAATATTGCTTCTTAAATAAATGTTATTCTTTCAATAACCTATATGTGTGTTCTTAATCTCCATGTAGACACCCTTCAATTAAACTGTTACACAAATTTATTCCCCTATTGGACATTTAAAATTATCCTGAATTAATCGAAATGAAAAATACAGCCGGAAGACTCATGTCCTTGTATAATTCAACAAGTTACACATCATCAGTTGCTCACGTGTAACAGTTGCATTAGTCAATTTTAGAAAATGCGTCTTTAAACTTCCACCTTAGAAAAAGTGATTGTGTTTTAAATGAGGATCTAGAGCTTCCATGCTGTACAGCTTATAGAGATACTTCACATCGGTTGCTTTGTGCACAAGTTCACTTTGGTATCGAAGGCTGCTCTGAAAATTCCAACAATTGCCCTCTTGCTTGATTGGGTGAAGCGTGTTGCAAACTTTTTCCTCCTTAGCAAGCCACTTGCTTAAAGAGAAGCAATGATTATTGGACTTGCCAACACACAAACTTGTCACTGATGCGGTCATGCAATGGAACAGCACATTGAAAATGCTAAAAAGGTGGAAGAATAGCCAGTCATCTGAGCAGCTCTGCGTACTGCACAGGCAGTGAGGTTGCTCCTGCTGCGACTGGCATGCAGTGCGCTTGTCTGTTTTTAATGTAGTGATGTGTGATTGTCCCATAGGAATCTGTTGCTGTAGATGTTAAGCTGTCACAAGTTAGGGCTACTCTCTCCGCTGACCTAAGAGATGTGGCGATACTTTGCTTATGATCGTCATAAAGCCAAGGTACAATAACTTCACTTGTTTTCTTCCTGGTTGGTATAGCATACCGCAGATGAAAAACTGTATCATTTGTGGAAAGCCCTTGTTTTCAACAATGGTGTAGGGTCTGATATCTTTACAGATAAAAACTGCTATAGATTTTTTTTTTTTTTTTGGCACAAGGCGAAATCAATTAAAGCCTAGAATTCCCACCATCTCCAGTGTGGATTGTTTAGGCTCTACTCATTTAGATGTTGACTGAGATTACCTTTACGGGTGACAACGGGGATAAATGATTTCTCAAATTTGTTGTGTTACAGCAATACTTAACTTCTGAGCTGCACAGCTTTACTCAGGTGTTCTTTACCGACGCATCGTTTGAATCCATGGGAAGTCCACACAAGTGGATTCAAGTGTTGAAGGCACCGATTAGATAGTAAAGTACTTTTTTCCGTAGAAAGCTGTAACAGGTGCATTAGCGACATCTACTTGATCGGACACCAAAAACAAAGATAAGAAAAAAATCTACATATAGTAATTGAGCAGGACAGAGATTCACAAGGTTGATATTGAGAATTTGAGAATAACGATTAATCAGAAAAATCTATATTTTACCCAGGCCTAATTACAAATGTTTGCTAAGAAATAAGTGCAGTGTCTGTATATCCCGTGTTTTTTAATAGTTCATGTCTGACTTTATCCAGTACAATTCTTCTTCATATACCGTATGTACTTTTGGGATTAACTGTATTAGTCAATCCATGAGAAAGCATAATTATTTGAAATGCAAACCTTAATTTCTACTAGTGTGTGCATATGTTGTGATGCATGCCACAGAGAAAGTTGCAACTTTTTTTTTAAGGAATGGTTTAGTTACAAAGATAATACCCTTCTTACAAACATAACTTTGGAGGATGCTGGATCAGATGTATGCTAACTGCCTTTAACACAGAAGTGCCATATTTCACAATAATAGTCTTTGAAATGCGGGTTTCTTCATTGCAGTGGTGCTCTTATTCAGTCCTGGGAACCCCATGTCGCAGCAGGTTTTTGGACAACCAGTTTCACAATCAGCGAGTTATTTCAACTCTAATTGATCCTATTTAGTTAGATGGTCTCTTTTCTTTCCTCGTATCCTGCATTCCAGCATTGTAAATTTTACATTTAGAAATATCTGAATTGTTGCTTTAAATGCTTAATTTTCTTTTGTCGTTTCCCTATTAATCTGATTTTTTTCAGTTTTCTGCTTTAATTGTACTATAATAATGACAATTATGGGAATAGCAGACACTTGGGCAAATGATGCACACATACTGTATAAACACTGATTTAGCATTTTATTAGGTACACCAGCTTGTTAATAACCAGTTTATTCAAACCGCTAACCATGTGGATGGCCCTGAATATAACACGGCATGCAGATATGGTCAAGAGGGTTAAATGTGGTTTTTACAAACATTAGAACTGACAATACACAAGATCAATGTGGCTTTTGACTGTGGTATTATTGTTGATGCCAGACATGGCAGTTCCATCAACTAAGAAACAATTCTGCTTGAATTTTTTTATGCACTACAGCAGGCATATTCAAATAGCGGCCCATGGGCCACATGCACCCCAGAAGCAACCTCTGAGTGGCCCAACCTGTGGTCCAGTTAGGGCTCCAGACTGCAACTAAAATGGTCTTAAATGCAACCTAAAAATAGGCTTTGGTGATTATCATTTCTACCTGGATTGCCAGTTTAAACTAAATTTTAAACTAATTATATTGTAATAGATTTTTTTTTTTAATCATTAAGCGGATGTGCCGTTAACATATGTGTTGGTACAGGCTCCCCCGAGCTGCATAAAGGCTGGTTTATATCCCAGAGCATCTGCGTCCTCGGAGGTCTGAGGAGAGCTTGCATTTCTCCATATGTTTGCACAAACTTGTACAGGTGTGTTCCTTTTAGGGGGCGATAGCTCTTTAGTTGGAATGTGTTCTTTTGTAATTGCAGCGTTTTAAGTAACCAAAAACTATATAGATATGAAATTAAAAGGCGACATCCCTTCTATAGTGATAAGGCGGTAAAAATCACATAAGAGAAAATAACTTGGCTTTCTTTACTGACGATTTGAGCGGCATTATAGACGGGAAGCCATAGCAAGACAATACCAAGGTGGGATCTTGATCTATACAGTCTGCCATTTTTCGTCGCTGCGCTGGAAGCTTTTCAGGACAGATGACGATATCACCCATCTGTCCGTCAGCTTCAAAGTATTTGGCTGCTGTCCAAGCCTTTTATAATGTCTTTTCCATGTGCAGGCCCTTACTTAGGGGTTCCAAACAAGAGAAGGAGAGGTTTTAATTTCATATCTAACATACAGAAATAGTACAATGCCCATTTTGTAGTTGTGCCTTCTCTCTTCAAATGCTTGCCTAGCAGTTCTAAATGCTGAGTGCCCCTGTGTGCTAACTTTGGCATGGCCTATACACGTGAATGGATTTATAAAATAATTTTTGTACAGAGCACAGTAACATTAAACTTATATTCTTATTACAAGGTGCACAGTGGAGTCCGTCCTACTTGGGTGGTGCATCACCTTTGTGGGTCAAGCTTGTAAAGCACTGCAGACAGTGATGAGGGAAGAACAGAATATTACTGGCACCCAGCTGATTTTTTTCCAGGCTTTATACAACACAATCCTAGAAAAGATACACAATGCTAGTGATACAGAAAATGAAGACCTTGAGTCAGCTTTTGATCAAACTTTTGACACAACAGAACACGTCTGCTCGAGGAGTCAATGCCATGCCTGATTTTTGAGTACTTCTTACAGCATAACTTTGAACCATGGTTGCTTGCACTTTTACAGTTCAAGAGTCATGGGTTCATGTACTCACACGGTGTCTTATGCACATTCTGTCTGTTAGCTTTCTTAACAGCGCTGTTCCAACTTCAGCTTTGACTACCAGTAATATCTCTTAGTGTACCAGTGAGTATCATTACACTGTACCTGCACCACTCAAAGTTTTACATAGGGACTGATGAACCTGCCCGTCCCCTCCACGCTCTTCAGTCAAATGTCACTGAGTCTCCAAAGGTCATGTGAAAGGACAATTTTCCCTCAGAGATTCATAAATGTGATTGCATAGCACCCTTAGTTGACAACAGCTAGTGATCTGTATATACAGCTCCATTAAAATTTGACACATTTGCACCATTAAGGAGGTCCTCAAGTCTGTAAAGATGAGGTTTATACCTGAAAAAAAATGTTCACACTCTGCGGTGTTTGGACTAATAGTAAGGAATGTTTTCGCAACATTCAGTATACCAGATTGGGAAGGATTGTTTTGTGTTAGGAGCCTACAGTACATAACAGTTAATATTAACCAACATTTTTTGTGATTGCATAACGCAAGATCTGTTTCTAATGGAGTATAGACCTCTAATTTCCCAAGGTTATTGGCAATTTCCTAAGGCTTAACATTTTTAAATTTCTGACAGGATCATTGTTGAATCATTCAAACCGTCAAATGTGATCAACAGGCTGATGAATATTTTAGGTCATTGTTTCTCAGCTGAAGCAAACGCTTTCAGTTAAAAAGAGTTAACTTCTGCATCAATGTACATTTTTATTTCCAAGCTGTATAATCCATGAAATGATTTAGCACTTTATCAGTACATGTCAAGTCTTGCCGGTCTTTAAAGCTACTGTGTCTTCGCATCTTTTCAATCCTAAAATTAGTTTTGCCTGAAATTAAACTTATGTGTGGTGTCTAGACATTCTCTGCATACAGCACGGTACATAAAAATGACTTGGTTGTGCTTCTGTCTCCACCCTGCAGTCATTTGTGGAATATCCACCATATTTAATCCGCCTGAAAAGGTTCTAGTGTATTTTAAAGGATAACTGTCCATGTAAGTTTGTAATAGTGTTTCTCTTAATTATGATTCCTTTAACTGGTAATTGGTATTGAAGCAGTAGTGGAAGGTTAATCTTTTTCACTCATAACATAAAAGGCATTAATCATTACCTTATTTATATTGCAGTAAACAATGAGAGAATTAAATTAACTTTTCACATTCTTGCCCTCACTGTGCCTTTGCTTCAAAGCTAACACTATTATTTCTCTTGCTTGCTTTACAGACTTGCTGCTTAACTTTGCTATATTGCTCAGTAGCATGTATGTGCTTCTTAAGTCTTGTTTATACTTGATGCATCAGTGCTGCTCACAAAAGCTGCATGAAAAAAAACATGTCAGGCACAATGACATGCCCCGGCTACAGTGCGTCGGGTTTTTGCAGCATACTGCACATGGAATCTTTTCATGGTTAATGCAATCTGGTATGCTATTATATTATATTTTATATTATAATTATATTATATATATATATAATTTTTTTTCTTCATAAAAAATTAAAAAATACAACTGCAACTGCAGTATTTGTTTTGCAAGATTCTTTAAATGTTTCCAAATGCGGGGACATCTTGTACCAAACAGTGTAACTTTCCAAAGCTCTGGAATATGACATTTAAACTTGGTACAATGATAGCTCTGACAGATTTGGGCACAAAAGAACATTGAATCCTGGGCTGTACATCATAAAACATCTTAGTTATATTCTGTAAAACCCAGTCTTTTTGGAAAGAAATCCCTAAAATGAGTAATCTTTTTTGTGTTTTAATGTACTGTATATAGTTGATATGGTGTGAAAAAAATGTTTTTATACATATACTTTCTTTTAAAAATCTGGAGTGTTCTACTCACTACTTATCAGCAATTTGCAACTCCTTTATTACATAAAATAAATAAAGGCCATTAATTTTAGGGGTTGTAATTTAAATGCAATAATATCAAACAACCCTAAGTGCATAGGGGGTTAAAGACCTCAGTTATCCTGCACAGCCACTTTTCTCATTTCTGAGTTCTGGCAAATACTACAGTTTCTACCTACAATATGTTAGGTTGTTGAACAGTCAATAATAAGAATTCAATGTAAGATAACAAACAGCATGTATAAATATGTGATATGTGCAAATACATAATGCATTTTTAACATACGGTATACAGGAGTTCTCAAATGATTCTGTATTAATGTGGTTTATTTATTCAAGTGGAGAACTTTTGTTTCTTGTTGCAAAGAGAACTGTCTGCAACTTAAAATCAGCAAAACCAAGGTAACTGGTTATTAACTTTCACTGCACCAAACAGAGTCTCTATTCAGGAACTAAATGTGGTACACTAGTCTAAGTATTTGGCAGAGCACATTACTGACAAACTAGACTGGTCTAGAAGCACAAAGGAAATTATATTATATACAGGGCGAGTCAAAACATATGTTAACATTTGAATGGCGGAAACAATTTATTCACGATACATACATCATATGTGCAAGATGATTTACAGGAATATATCAACCTCAGTTTATGATTGGGCTTTCTTTTTTCCATATACATGAGCGTTTGATTTCTTTCATATAATAAAATACAAAAGAAAGAAACAGCATTGCAACTAGCTCACTCAATGACTCTGAAATCTTACAAAAGAAAAGTGAAATAAAAGTTTGGTAGTGTCAAATGATAAGATAAAAACAAAAAATCAACCACTGAATGAACCATTGAAGCCACTGAAAATGTGGGTCCAACATCAGGCTTTTTGAATGGGCTGTTTTGGAAGTAGTTTTCAAATCATTTGGCATGTCTTTTGTTGAGCATTTAATCAAGAATGTAGCTCAAGAAATTTCCCACTTGACGTATTTTTCTAGGTAGTTATTAGACTATTTAGTACTTGGAATTAAATTTTATTGCAACTATGTCTTTTTATGAGTCTTTTCAATGCTGTATTGCTCCACTTCTTTTATGGTTAGATTTCTCTTTCTAGATTTCTCCGGTAAAGTCGAAGCAAAGTTCATTCACCTTTGGATAATAAGACTGAGTAGAATTATAATAAAACTATTTAGCACACTAAAAAGATCAACTGCATATCTAAATATAGAAAAATACTTCATTATTAAAAATAAATTGCTTATAAAGCAAGCTAACTTAAACTCCACATATTTGATATGTTGGAGAAAACAAAGAGTACCCACAGAAAATGCTATGCAGACTCAAGAATATTCAAATTCCATACTCACTGTAACCAGGTCAGAATATAAACCAGTCCCCAAGAGCTGACAGGCAATAGCAGAAACCACTGTGCTCTCTAACAAACAAACTGTGAAAGTATCCATTAAAATTACACAAAAGTGTGTCCCTGATTAAAAATAAAGTTTCAAAATAAACTAAGCATAGCTGTAAACCCTTGCATTACTCCATTGCGATATTTGGATGGACAGTTGGATAATTCTTTACATCAACAATTGTTGAAATTTCAATAAAAGTTTCAATAAGGGTTTTGATTTTAGGGTGGGAAATATGAGTAGGAATGTACACTGAGTATATTACACATATTTAAGGGCTTGCTTTAAAATGACCAAGGTTTGCTTTGAAAAAATAAGCAATGTGGAATTTCTGTGAATATTTATATTTTTTAAATGTATAATTCAACTTTTTTCAGGCTTAGACAACTGAAAGTATAAACATGCAAACACAACGTGGTTTAATTTTTGACACATGAAAAAGGTACATTGCATGTCAGTCTTTTAAAGCAATAAATTTAACACAACGAAAACTTACACTTTGTCTTTTATTTATGTCTTTGTTCTTAGCATAGGCCACAAATGAGCATTACTTCATTAATTTGATAACCTTTTGCAGTACAAAACATACCAAGAGTTACTGTACTTGCGCAAACAGAATCAGTCAAAATACTCTGATCTTCCTAAACTACTAGCCATTTGCATTATTAACAAGGATTAATCTCTTATGTACAGATTAGCTTTGATTTTTTTTCTGATTGATCTTTACCCAACCTACTTCAATTCACAGATAACAAACCTTCTAAATATTAATAGCTATGAAAACCAGGAATAAAACATTTAAAGCAATGAAACATTTAAATCAATCTGTAATAACCAAATATTAATCAAGCCATAAAAGGCCGGATTCCCACAGGTGACTTCAAGAGAGAAATACTTGCCAATGAATTATTGTGGGGAGACTTAATCAAAGAGAGAATATCAAAAGGGTATTTGATTTTTGAGTTAAACAGACAATACAAGAAGTAATCATAATAGACTAACTTACAATATGAAATATAAAAAAATAAGCCAAATAAAAAATAACTACAAAAATGTTGACATTTTAAGGACATTGCAATAAAAATGGCAAAATTGTGCTAAGTATTAAAGGTCAGCAAAAAATGGAAAACATATTTTAAAAACCTATTTTTGGACAAACACCATTTTTTGTAAAATATAAAGCTCTGAGGTTGCAACTTCTCTGCTTATTTATACTGCCAACTCTCAGAAGGAGGGCAAAATACTGGCAAACAAAATCTTTTTCATTAGAGATGTAAGATATTTTGGCTGACTTATTGTTGAAGGGGCAAACACTTAATCCATCTGGCTTTTGCCGATACAGAATGTTTACAAGCTCTTAAGTTGAAAATACACACATAGTTAACTGGTTTCATGAATATCTGGTTGAACATGAGAAAAATCCCTTTCACATAATTTTCATCTTCTGAGACCAAATAACTATGACACAGTATACAGTTTTAGCTAGAATATAGGACAAATTTCATGGAATTCATACTGAAAAATACACTTTTGAAAGCAAATACAAAATCTGAGGGATAGATTTGGTAAACAACACCACATATACCACCTAATTTTAAACTTTTAAAAACTACTTTAGGTGTGAAGACATTTTCAACTATTGTATAAAACATTTAAACAACATGCATAACAAAAGGCACAAATATACATTAAACAGCTTAGCTTTACAAGCTGTGAAGCAATATATAAGCAACGGATTTTACAATGTGCTGTGGGGAGAGTTTTTGCAGTTCGTTTCCTTGTTTTACTTTAAACCATGCTAATTTGTTTTTTAATAATACAATCAGTATATATAATAACACTTAAGCAACTTTGAAATCACTGCACAAATGGTGCAGGAATTGTACAATCACTGGTGTACGGACTTATAATTTGAAGGTGGTTAGTCTACTACTGTAATGCAGTAAGCCTGCTCTGAAATTTGGAATAAGTATACATTTAAACTGCACTCACATTTTACCACTCAAAAAACATACACAAAAAAGAAACTATAAAAGTTTATTCAAAGAAAGTACTTCTTCATACAGAACATTATATTGATAATGCTTCTCTTAAACCTGAAGCATTGTGCCATTGACTTTAAGCTTCAATATTGTATTGACTTTCATTAGAAACACATTTAAAAAGGAAAGTTTTTGGGACAGGAAAATGAATCATATTGAACACTGAAATAAAAGTGAAGAATACAAGTAAAATGAAATCAAATTAAACAAAAGGACACCTACATTAGTCAGATTTAGAGGTTCAATATACTGTGACAGACGACCAATGGATGGCAGGCCAAATGATTTGTAAGGATCCTGATGGAAGGTAGAAAGAGAGGAAACATTAACTTTTACTGTATATAAAAAACAGGAAACAAGGTTTACTGCAGCTACTAGAAAAGAAAGCTTTTGGCATGGTTATTTTTGCTTAATTATCCTCCATTAACAGGACTGATAATTATTCTTCTTTCTTTGTAACTTTGCAACTGAAGTACTAATAAATTTCTGGCCACAATAAAAACACACACATGCATTACACACACTTTAATTAGCATTACAAGTTGCACAATTATTACCTTTTTTAATTACTTCTGAAAAAAACATTGGCTGAGAAATTTCAGGATGTGGCAGGCAATTAAAAAGGCAAATGTATAAAATAAACTGAAACATACACAGCATAAAAAAAAGGAGGGAAGGCCAACAAAGGTAATGGTTATAGCATAAAGACACATTTATATTATGCGATTTCTTTTCTTTTTGCATTGACAAATACACAATGAACTTTCTCCTTTTTACCTCTGCATATACTCTGCTTTCGATAGCCCAGCCTTTAATTGGAATATCAGCCTGTTTCAGATGCAGTTTGTATCCCTTGGCAATGCGAATCATTTCCTGGACCAGGTCCAGTCCAGTAATGCACTCTGTGATGGGATGTTCAACCTAGAAGATTGGAAAATAAAGAACTCTAATTAGTAGAGATCACACAAAAGCTGAGAAAAAAAAAAAATGCTGATTTTATTTCAAAGTAGAGCAATAAGTGAAGCAACTCAATTAAAATATGCATGGCCTCATTTGTATTCAGTTCTTCATAAATATTTGTAGATAATATGATATTAAAATAAACCTTGAAAATCAAAAACTTGAAATGATGTGCCTTGACTGAGTAATCTTAATTCTTCAAAGAATTCAAACCTGCCAAATCTCCTAGCAAGTGTGCAGTTTTTAGCACATTGGTTAAGATAACTCTCACATAATTCCCTTTTTTAACTAACACTTCTTGACAAGTAACCAGATTAGTGTATTTTTAAATCAGTGCAAAGTAGCAGAAATGAGCAGATGGATCCTCCTGTGATTTTCCCCCACAGACTTAAGTATGTAGTGCTTAGTATGCACAACAGCTGCATCACAAGTCAACGTACTATCAGCAAACTGCTGCTAACAGCTCGGAAGGGTATGAATGATATTGTTAAACAGGGAACTCTCTGTGTTCATGCACTACATCAAAGATATCATCACATTAAAAGTGCAAAAAAATAACATTTTGGAAGATGCTCCTGGACTAAAAGTGAAGTTTAAAAGTAGTACAATATTTTATTACCTATTCTTTCTGTTTCATTGCCAGTACATGGTCTTAGAAAGCCAGAACCCATGTCAGTGTCAAAAGGCATCATTAAGTTTATAAAATAAATAAATAGCACCCCACATTTGATTAGTAACTGGTCAATCACAGCACACATGCATGTTAAGACAGAACAGACAAAACACATTGAAATGTGGGGAAAATGGGCAAAAAACATGCAAAGGGGGCTGCAGAAGGGATCTGAACCCATGTCCAGGAACTGTGTGGCTGCAATGCCACTCATATTAAACAATTTTACACAAACAAACTTAAGAATTATATAATAATTGACTTCAGACGTGCACGCTTGCCACTTCCTGAGCATACCTGACCAGAGCATTTTATAACCCTTCTAATAAATAACCGTGACTGAACAGATGGCTTATATAATTAGCTCTGTTCACAATTCAAGTTTGTTTACAAAAAGGAAAACATCTGAAGGCATCTTAAGGCATTTGATTATGGCCACATTTCCATATAAAAGTTACTAATTTTCACCGTTGTTGTGTGTCATTTCTCTTTTATATTAATCTTTACTCACAAGGCCAATAATTATCATTCATTTATGTAAAATCACAAAAGAGCACAGAAAGTGTGACTTAAAGAAGAAGCAATTTGTAGGCTCAAAATGCACAAAAATATGAAAGCACTGGATAAGGTGTACGGAATTTATTTCATAAAAAAATATAATAAAATAATGCTCACTACAATGGCTATAATTTTGGGCTGCCATTTGCACTAGTAGTATAGATGTTCTAAACATAATGTATAAACCACAATTTGTGGTTTAAATGTGCCAAAAAATGTTGTTCCTTTGTGGTCTGTAAAGAACCATGGTTTCGTCTCTGCAATACTTTAAGCAGTCCTGATCCTGGTTATAATTGTTACGAGGTTGTAGACAGCTGAAGCCTGTCCCAGCAGCACTGTGCTAAAACCAAGCACAGACCTTTCAGAGAAGGCCACTTACTTGTAGATCAGACTTGTTCATTCATACAAGGCCAATGTACGGTTGGCAAGTAAAAGTATCCTGCATGTATTCTGGATGCTACTATATAATAAAGATTAACTGATGGATTTGTTGATAAGGTAGAAAAATATGGATTTCAATTTGTTGATGTTATCCGATTAAATCCAGCACTGTTTGTCAAAACCTATCTAACTTTCTATATTGTAATTACATTAATTTTTCTGGAAACAAGTAGTATTTTTATTGCTGGGGGGGGGGGGGGTCAACATTTCATATATTTTATCTATCAATGTATTTTGAAAAAATATTATTTATGAAAATAAACTTTGATAACTTTTAAAAAATAGCCCTTTTGCGTGGTCTCTCTATATAATATATAATATATATATAGAGAGAGAGAGAAAAAGAGCGCAAAAGGGCTATTTTTAAAAGTTAGCAAAGTTTATTTTCATAAATAATATTTTTTACAAAATACATTTGTAGATAAAATATACACACACACACACACACACACACACACACACACACACATACACACATACATACATATACAGGGTGGTCCAGATCTAATTATGCAATTTTCATTACACAAAAACATAAGTTTATTACATAGAGAATTCACAACTGAATGGAGGACAAGAGGGACATTACATGGAAAAAATCAGTTGATTCAATGTAAGTCCATTTTCGTTTATTACAAGATATTTCGAACAATTGTTTTGTCTTGCATTGTCTTCCTGCATTACATTAAAATTTGCATAATTATATATGGGCAGCACGGTGGGGCGGTGGGTAGCGCTGCTGCCTCGCAGTAATGAGACCCAGGTTTGCTTCCTGGGTCCTCCCTATATGGAGTTTGCATGTTCTCCCCGTGTCTGCGTGGGTTTCCTCCGGGTGCCCCAGTTTCCTCCCACACTCCAAAGACATGCATGTTAGGTGTGATCCTAAATTGTCCCTAGTGTGTGCTTGGTGTGTGTGGGCTGGCGCCCTGCCCGGGGTTTGTTTCCTGCCTTGCGCCCAGTGTTGGCTGGGATTGGATCTGGCGGAACCCCGTGACCCTGTAGTTAGGATATTGCGGGTTGGATAATGGATGGAGATATATATATATATATATATATATATATGTACATACACATAAGTCAATGTGTGTGTATGTATGTATGTATGTAAGTTGCAGCATCACTTCTGAACAAACGGCTGGAGCGATTTTCATGAAACTTGGTACATGTTTCTCATTGGTCGACTAAAAATACTGCAGTGTGAAATCAACCCTAACCCACCCCCTTCTTGGTAGGGTGATCTTGCAGTCTTGTATGCATGTTATCATCCAGTTGATACTCGGCACAACCACCAGAGGGCGAGAGCATTCTTTATGTTTGAGCACCACCACACCCCTGTTGCTTTTGAAATTAAATAGAGTTGGCCAGTTATGAGTGTCAACTGGATGATAAAATACTGTACATACAAGACTGCAAGACAAGCACATTCGTAAGTCTTCATTGTTTGTTAATTTAAAGTTTTGTTTTTTTTTTATTTATATTTTTCTCAAAAAAAAAAAAAAAAAAAAAAACTCTTCATTTTCCTCCCAGGCAATGGCAGGTATTTCAGCTAGTTAGCATATAAATTGCACATCACAAAACAATGACATAATGCGTTACCGTTGATATATAATTAACATGTAGGAAAATATCCATACCATGATATGCATACTGAATATACGAAGTAGTATAATACTTCACAAATCATCTCTTGCTTTCAGCTAAATTGTCAGTTCATCCAGGACTTAACAAAAATTTTCTCCAATAACTGCAACCAAAAATGATTATGTTGCAAAATTTTTCAAATCATGTATCAAATTTTAAAATTACTTGGTATTTAGGGTATTTTTCACAGTTATTTAAGTGTAGAGCAATAAAATAACACACTTATTAACATAAATGATGTATCTTTTTAAAATTCTTTGAAGCATAAAACTTTTAAATTTGTAGGCGAAATAAAGAAAATGTTTGCAAACTTTGCCAAACTCCATAAAATGTCAATAGGGTAGGAGCAACTGACCTAGTTTTGAGTGGATTATAATGGTGCAATGGTCTTCTAAGTGTCCCCAAGTGCTAGGGAATTGTCTGCCAACAATCCTAGACTGCTTATTGTGGCCAATTGCCACTGCGCCACAATACCTCAAAAACCAAAACACGCATACAGAATGAATACCACAAATAAAATAGAACAAGTGACACAAATTAATAATAAGTAAACGAGAAAAAAAAGCATACACATACATACATACATATAAACAGATCCTGCATTGTGAGAGTACTAATCTTGGGACACACTTTGGCTGTGGTATGAAGCAGTGGCATGGGAGTGGCAAGCTCCATCTCGTGAAGTCACGGCTCCAGGCACAGCGGGAACTTTAAGGCTTTAAGGCTTGTTTTGAGCTGGTATCTGGGCACATGGATAATCTGTATGCATAACTAGCCATGCAATGCTGGTGGCATTCCTTGGCATTGCCAGTTATACTGCAAGCTTTTTGTTTATGTATTTATTTTAAACAAATGGAAAACTGGCAGTGTTCTCAACCTTTGTGGTGCCAAGATACATTTTTACGTTTTTAAGTTCACTGATGACCCACATACAGCAATCAAAGAGCCTGGGGAGGTAGAAAAGACCGCAAGTGAAGACATGAGTGCAGTTAGTGACAGGGAAAAATGCAACACAGCACTGCTTGATGGATGGTGTTGTTTCAGCCACCTTAATAGCTGAAACAGCATTGGCCAAGTGAGCATCGATCTTACAATAGGTATGCATGAAAGTTCTATGCATGGCTGTTACATCTCTGTGATGTCACAATGGCATCGCAAAGCATCACGAGGAGCTTGGAGAAAAATGTTTGCCTAAGCTAGCCACAGTGCAAATTTCCAGGAAAATATTAGGCAAATAAGGTCACTGGCAAATGTAGAATATTCGCTACGAAAAATGCTTTGGCAAAGATTGCTGATCAACACTAACTGGGACAGCTTAGCTGTTACCTAAACAAGCTTGATGGACTGCATGGTCTCCTCTAATTTGTCAGATTTCTTATGTACTTTCATATTCAGGTTTAAAGGTAGTTGGTCCACTGTAAACATTTTGAAGAAATGATTATTATGAGCACAATTTTCACAACACAGCCATGAATTGGCAGAGGGCAGTTAGTTAAATAAAAGGCCTTCAATTTAACAAAGTTTAGTGGATTTATTGTAAAGTGCAGTTTAAACAGGACTTCATGCTCTAGCCACATCGTCAACTCCAGCTCCACAGAACAAACGATTGAAGAATTCCACAGCTGCAAGATCTTGTGGTGAAGGTGAAATGGTATGCATGTTAGCTTAATTAAATGTAAGCAATGAAAAAGGAAAAAAAAACTCCTTAGTAACAAATTAGGCAAATTATAAAACAATATTCTTGCAACGCGGAAGACATTGCTTACTACATAAATACGTGCAGAAAATTTGAGCACAAAAACTTAGAATTTGTGCTTCTCTCTGCATGGAAAAACTTACACAAGCCATACATAGATGGTCTACTCTCCATTTCACTTTAGCACTTGCTTTGTATCATCAATATACTACCAACCCAACTGTCCTTCCCATTCACTCAGAATATGGAACCAATATAGGAAGCACTTCCAAGACAGAGAAGCTTTTATCTATGGCAACTCTAAACAAAAAAACACCTTTAATTACCCTCTCAAACTTTCAGTTTTTAATGTTTGGAAAATGTATAGGATTACATCATTTACAGATTTGTATAAAGATAACGTCTTTGCATCCTACGAACAATTACACTTCAAATTTAGCTTCCAATCAACACAATTTTTCCACTATTTCCAAATCAGAAACTTTGCTAAACAAAATCTGCCCAATTTTCCTCACCTCCCACCTATTTATATTCCAGAAGAAACATTGATCAGTCTTGAAAACTCTTGCAGCATTTCTATATTATATAATCACATTTTAAAGTTCCTTCCTTTCAAAGATCCCAGAGTACAGCGAGAAATGGATCTCTTACTCAACATTTCAGAAAAGGAGTGGAATGCAGCCATGCACAGAATTCACTCGAGCTCCATATGTGTAAAGCATAAAACTATTCAAGCTAAAATCTTTTATCAAGCACATCTATCTCGTTTAAAATTGTCCAAAATGTTTTCAGGGCAAAATCCAACCTGTGCATGTTGCAATCGAGCTCCAGCCTCACTAGGCCACATGTTTTGGGTGAGCACCAAATTAACATCATTCTGGACAAAATTTTTTAAATGCCTATCAGACACCCTTAGTATCACAATCACTCCTAATACATTAACAGCTATGTTTGGTGTATTCCCAGATGGGCAAACAAATTGCTTTACTTCACTACTAGCACATACTGTAGACTAGATCTTGATCAACTGGAAGAATCCTAGCCAACCCCTTATAAGTCAGTGGGTAACTGATGTTATATACTATTTAGAACTGGAAAAAATCAAATTCTCATTAGAGGATCTGTTCAAAACTTTTTTAGTATCTGGCAGGATGTAATCAATAACGTTTTGGAATAAGCATTTATATTAGGGAAAGGGATTCTTTTTCCTCTTTTCTCCTCTTAAAGTTTTACTCTTGCTGTTGACCTTCCTCCCTTTCTCTTGGGTGGGGGTTGAATTGAATTCAGTCTTGTTAGGTTTGACTTGATTGCATGGAATGTTACTTGCTTTTAATAAAATCAATTAAAAAAAAAAAAAACTGCGCTTGATATCTGTAAACCCATGCAAATTTTAGGCCTACACACTTGTCCATATTTGCGTGAATTTTATTCTGCATTTTCCAATGTTTTACCAGCAACAAGCAGTCTCAGCCATGGTAATCTAACAAGGTAATTTTTATTCTCCAATGTTCTTACATGCTTTTTAAACTGGAGATGGTTCTCAATTGTGGGCTTTTTTCTGTGCTCTAACACTACTTAATAAAGAGTGCAAAACACTCTACCTGTGCTTTCATGCATATTGCAATATTGTTTTAGGTGAGTTGTCATTGAAATATTAGCCGGGAAATGCAAAGCACTTCTTTTTGCCATGTTTGGACTAATTAAACTCTTGTCAATATGCAAGAAGAAGCAGCAAAGCCCCAAAAAGTATAGTAACCCTGTTTAATGCAGGAATTTTATTAAATGTGCTTGGACTCATAAGATATGCAGTAATTGGTTGATTTTACATTAAATTATGCGATCACAGAATCGCATAATCCTGGAGTAACTGAACATTATCAATGAATGCTCATTCATTGATAGAGTAGTAACAGAAATAAAAATGTAATGAACAAAAGTAAATGATTAATAAGACGAAAAGTTAAATGTAACAATATCTACATCATAATTTGATACATTCAAAACAAGAAAATTATTAAAATCATTAGTAGCAGGTTGTACAAAACTGGGAAAGGGTCTGAGAAAGCGCCAATACAGTTTAAAGCACAGAACACGTCACAAGATAATAAGGTACAGAGAAAAAGTATATTTATCATTTTACAATACTATTAAATTTTACTTCAGGTACAGGTGCATAAGAAAGAATTTTCCAACTCTGTTTGTAATTCTGTCTTATTGCCTGTTTTTCACACTGAACTTGGCCGGATGATTTTGTGGGGAAGGCAGCATAGAATAATGGCACTGCTGCCTCAAAGCTCAAGGAGACTGGATTCAAATTTAAGCTGGTAACCATCAGAATTATTATAGCACATTCCCACAATGTCTGTGTGGGGTTAATCCTGCAAATACTCTGGCGTTCATTTAACATTCCAAAGAAATGTGAGTAAGGTTAAACGGGCACCATAAATTACAGGTTGCATTTGCTAGTATACCCCTACAGTGTACTGGAATACCATTAAGGGTTGGTTCCTGCTTTTTGCTTAATGATGCCAGGATAGGCTCTGCCTCCGAGCTATGCACAACTACAAAAAGCAGATTCAGGAATAGATGGCTGGATAGACTTCCATAGGTTGTAGCAATGAACAAAGACAAGCCTGAGAAGAATGCCATGGTGTTTCCTTTATTTGTTAAACATGCAAGCTAATTAACATTATCTTTAGGTGTGAATAAGGAATAGCTCACACATGAAACTCAACTCCATTAAAGGCGTTAGGTCAGGTTGGGAAGCATGCACTGGTACAGTGCATTGCCACACCCACCACATGACAAAACAGCTCAGCTTTGCCACAGCCATTTATTATATGCTCACCCCCTTGGCCTGGTCCAGCTGCTTGGGTCCTCAACAATGAGAATCCTGTGAGCCGAATCACCCTCTGAGAATCACACCATGTGGCCGTAGTGCTGTAACTGACGTTCCCTCACAATGCAGGTAATGTGCCTCATTCGGGACTCCATGAGGAACCACTCATTCAACACAAAGTCAAACCAGTGGTATCCAAGGATTCTCTGATGAGACAGTACCGAAGGAATCCAGTTTTCATCTCAGGTCACTGGAAAGCGTCCATGTCTCTCAACCATATAGCAAAACAGGAAACACCAGGGGCCTCATGTATAAATGCCGCGTACACACAGAAATGTTGTGTAAGAACGTTTCCACGTTCAAATTGCGATGTACAAAACCTAAACTTGGCGTAAAGCCACGCAGATTTCCACAGTACCTCATACCCTGTCGTACGCAAGTTCTCCACTCGGTTTTGCAGACTGGCGGCACCCAGCGTCAAAGCAGTGCTACTGTTCCCGTGTGGTTATCCTTTCTTTTCCTGATGCAACGTTATAAATAAACTGAAATTAACCACATATTGTTTATTAGTTTAATGAATCTGATTGTAATTAACTTGTAACAATATAATGGTCCACAGAATACAACAACAACATTTATTTATATAGCACATTTTCATACAAAGAAATGTAGCTCAAAGTGCTTTAAATAATGAAGAATAGAAAAATAAAAGACACAGTAAGAAAATAAGAATGATCAAACTATTCTAAATACCATAGCTGCTTTAGCGTTCTTACTCTCACTGCACTTTCTTTTTCTTCTTTCAGCTGCTCTTGTTAGGGGTTGCCTATGACAAATTATGACAGTTTGACCATTACTGGGAAAAGGTGCTAATATTCTAAGTGTTTTCTATTTTCGGAATATGGTTCTCACTGCTGTGGCCTGAAGAGGGTGCCTCCTGCCACCCAAACCCAACAAAGACAGATGCAGGACACAAGTTCACCACACACCCTTTATTTGTTTTTCTTTTTCCTCTTGGGAAACACCTTCCCCCCCTTTCCCAACTGCACAGCACAGTTCCAAAGCACAAGCACAGTACACACTTTTCTTCTTTCTCTCATCTCTCTCTCTCTCTCTCAGTTTTCCTTCTGCATCCTCTCCTCCTGGCAAGCTTTGTCCTCCACCTCCCGACTCTGGCTGCCAGAGAAGTGGCAAATGGCTCCTTTTATAGAGCACCCAGAGGTGTTCAAGGTGTCAACCCTCATCCAGCAGCACTTCCATGTGTGTGTCACATGGGGCTCAACAGTACCAGCAGCACGCCCTGGCGGCAGCCATGGAACCCAACAGGGCTGCACCAATCTTTAACTCCCATGGAGACCTGTGGGAGTCTGAGGCACCACAGCAACCCAGGGGGCTACAATCTATTGCTCCAGGGAAGGTAAGGCTCTAAATATGTTCTCTCCCCAGATCTTTTCAGCAAAGAGGTGCCTCAGCCAGGTAAGGGCACCATCAGTCTGCTGCACTGTGTTTAGTTGACATTACAGAATATAAAAAATGGCTTTGCACCTTTTTCCATTCCGAGATGTATTAATAACTTTTTCTTGATTTTCTGTCTTAGAAAATCATAGCATTGTATGTTTATTTTCTGCTGGCAACTTGATTCTGATGGTTGAGATAAAATATGTGGGGCTGATCAGGGCTGGTTAAAATCAAACCTAGCTTTATTTCATCAGCTGACTCCAAATATACAATTTAACGGGGGCAATTGTTCATACAGTACCAGTTGGTTTTGGTTTGCTTTGTTCACTAGCTATTGCAAAGTAAATCAGTTAAGTTTTTTTTTTTCTTCCCCCGGGGAGCTTTTCTTTATGTAGTATAAGGATTTTGGCAGAAAACCTGTAAACATTGAGTGAAGGGATAAACACTTTTTATTTTTTTGGTGAAGACATGAACATTTTTTAAGCATTTCCATGAATTTCTTATGACTTATGCAATCTTGACCCTGGATACAGTCATCAAGGCTTCAATTTTAAGAGCTAAAGTTAATAAGTTTTATATTACATAGGGATAACTTCAGCTAAGTATTCAAAGAGATGATCTAATTATCCTTTTAAATGTGTTGAATTCACTTGGCAGCAAGGACGTTTTCACACCTTATGACAGAATGACTATTCTGTGCATTAAACAAATAAAACGATTAGATTAGATAGACTTTATTAATCCCAAGGGGAAATTCAAATGCATACAGCTGCAGAAACATTACAAACATGAATACAGACTTGCAGGACAGATCATAAATTTCGATCAATAAATAAATAAAATACACTTAACGTGTACATCGGGTAGAAACATTGAATTGCCTGAGCACAGAAGGCAGAAAAGACCCCCAGAGGTGCTTCTTAGCACCTCATGGTGGAATGAGCCAGAGTTTAAAAGTGCTCTAAGACAGCACCTCCTGGATGGAATGGAGAAGATATTTCATGATGGCACTCAATTTTGTCATCATCCTCTTTTCCACAACAGCCTCCAGTGTGTCCAGGGTTCATCCTGTAATGGCACAAGCTTTCTTGAAAAGTTTGCTCAGGCATCTTGCTTCTTTTGTGCTCAGGTTGCTTCTTCAGGAGACTGCAGCATAGAAAACCACACTGGCCACTATGGACTGGTAGAACATTGTTAGTAGCTTGCTGCACAAATCAAAAGACCAGAGTCTCCTTAGCAAGTACAATAAGCTCTGACCCTTCTTGCATAGCACCAGTCCAGTTTGTTGCTTATGTGAAACCCCAGGTACTTGTATAACTTTCCACTACTTCCATGTCATCTGTCTGAATGGTAGCCGGTCTCAGAGGCTTCTTGGCACATTCTTTTGTCTTGTTGATGTTGAGCTGCAGGTTGTTGTCCCCTAACTACAAGGCAAAGTCCTCCACAACTTTCATGCACTATGTCTCATCTCCATTACTAATACAGCCTTTGATGGACGAGTTTGAAAATATGTAGATGACAAGTGCTAGTATTGGGCTGGAAGTCTGTTGAGTAGAGGGTAAACAGGAAGGGAAGACATGACACTTCCCTGAGGTGCTCCAGTATTACACACCACCATTACAGTCATTAATACAGTCTCTCAGTCTCACAAACTGCTGTCTGTTATCAGGTAGTCCAAGATCCAAGAGAATGTGGGAACATCAAGATTCAAAGCCTTGAGCTTTTTCCACAGTCGATGTTGTCAGACAGTGTTTAAAAGCAATGGAAAAGTAAAGAACATGATCCAGACTGTGGTGCCAACTTTGTCGAAATGGGTATGGGCTCTGTGGAGCATGTAGATGACAGCAACCTCCACACCTCTATGTGCTGCATCCAAATGTGATTTAATTTTTCCTCTCACAGATTCACTTTTACATACTACTACAGTCAGTGAAAACATCTAAACAATTCAACATTTTAAAGTATACATTAATGCATGTAATCAAACAGGAGATGTTTAGACACTGTAATATATATATATATATAAAACTGTTGCATCTTAAATAAATAAGGATTGTGTGTTAATATTCCTTGTTTTTTGGGAGAACACACTTAAAAAGAAGAATAAACAAGTTATGAACAAAAAAAAAAAAAAAAACAAAAAAACAAAAAAACACACAGCCTAAACCCCACCCTATGTTAACAGCAAAAAAATGACATGTGTAGCAGTTATTAAGCCTAAGACATACCAGTCTCTCATTCAGCTACAAAAGACAGTAACATAAAGTCATCATCATTAATGACAATAATGTCACATTCACTTTGATGCATGAATCTGAAAGGGGCTGTTATGTCTCTGATGATAGTGTAGAAGTTGTAAAAGAGATGTTTTCAAGAGGAATAAAAATCATGTGGATTTAAAAGATTTTGTTATAAATAGGACAGTTTTCCTACATTTGTCTTATAAATGTATTTTTCTTATAATAAACATATTTTCTTCCTTTTAAAAAAATTGACTTGCAAAAATATTTGAATAGGAAACCTCTAAGAAATGCTAGGGATCAAAAGAACCAAGACTGCAGACCTCAGCAACACAGCTGCTAACCACCAGCTGCAAAGAACCCCTCAAATCAGAAAAAGATAAAATTGTATCAGTTTAGGTATGTGTGCAAAAATTACCAACAACTTTTTCTTGGTGTAACATATTATACATACCTGACAATCACCACATATGAAGTAATAAGGATATTCTTTGACAATAGTACGCTCTATTTAATCTCTATTTCAGATTTAGTCCTGGATTCTATCTATCGATCGATTCAAATCCTGGCCTAGGCACTACGTGTGTATTGTTTTCATGTTTTATCTAATCTTGTGTGCTTTTTTCAGCAAGTACTTCAGCTTTTCCACTAAAGCAAATAAAATTAGCCAGTTTAAGATTGCCATTTAACCTTAATATGATAGACTGTAACTGTGTATGTGTGACAGTGTCCTTCTGTAGACTGGTGCCCTGTTGAGGGTAGGTTCCTGCTTTGTGCACATTATTACCTAGTTAGGCACTGGCTCCTTCTGCCAATGAACTAGATTAGTGGATCAGAAAATAGGATTCTTAAATGCAGATTCATCTATGCTTTTGTTGTCAACATTCTTTTAAATAAAGCTCAACACCATTAACATTAAGTTAGCCCACCAAAAAAAAAGCCTCACAGAAATTAGCAACAGTAACAAATAATATAATGTAAGAAAATAGCAACAGGAACATGAAGTGAGGGGGACACAGAGACCTTCCCAGGGTTTGAATTTTCCATTTGCCAGCATGTGAAAAATAATAACAAGGCTGACAAACTGCTTAAGCTTCAGATGAAACAGTGGATGCATTGGATAAGCCTAATTTTGTTATTGTAAGTTGACATTAACAGTCACCTTGGGACATGCCATGCCACAGACACATGAATAGGTCGATGGTTTGAGTCTACATTTTACACAAGGAATCATGCTGCCAACTCTTTTTTATACTGAGGTGTGAATATAAAATTACATAACTGAATAAAGTTTTCCATACTGTTTTGAAGAGTGAGCATATAAAAAAATTTTATACAAATGTATATACTGTTGTGCAACTGATATACTAATGATTAGGATTATGGTCGAATAATAAAGAATTCTATTATTAGGGAACTAAATATTTTTCCTTATCATAACCTTGCCCCCTTGGTCAATATATTAATAATTCAGTTGAATGCATGCTGGTTTGTATCTATTTTTAAAGGTTGATGATTTAGATTACCAAGTTATATTCTATTTGTTAATGCTAGGAAAAGATGCTAAAAGAAAAGGCTCTTGTGAAAATATATTATTGATCAAAATAATTAGAAGAGATACATCCACACAAGACAAATCTCATTAACAAAGGACATCCTGTCAGCAGGTGGCTTTAAGACATATTTACATTTTCCCTCCTTAATTTTACTGAATATTTTTCCTTTAATGTGTTGGCAACCAATAGCATCTAATCGACTAATGCAAAATGTTTAAATAACCTGTCTGCCAAATTCTGAACTCCTAATAATGCCAACAGGAGTGCTTGTTCTTAATTATCACATTTAATTGAGTCCTTATTAAAAGGGAGAGAAAGAGACAGAGAGAGAGAGAGAGAGAGAGAGAGAGAGACCACATGATTAAGATTCATAGTTTTCCATGCAGTCGGTCACACATCTGATACACAGCTGCAAATAAAATTTTGAAATACTGATTTTCCAGGTACCAGTCTTTCAGAAAAATCACTTAAAAATAGATAATACCCTGCAACTTGTGATTTGCCATCATTAAAAGGCATCCCATCTGATACAAAAAGGATATAAGGTTTTGATATTATATTCTAAAATCAAAAAAAGTAATGCAGTAAAACTATGATCTATCACTAACCTGTATAAAAAAGACCAAAATAAATCCACTTCAGTTTATTTTAACAAAACAAGCTTCCACTTTTGGTGTAAGCACTGAGCATGACATGCCATTTACAAATACAGCAAAGTTAGAATATAAAATAAAATGATATGAAACAGAAACAAAGTTGGAATAAGTAAAAACAGTGAAATACATATTTTTAAAAAAGTAATGAAAGATTATTTACCCATATTTCAACTGTCTATAAAAGTCAAATTGTTCTTATTCCTGGTATGTGATTCATTTCACAGTATATTTTATATTTATATTTTTAATTTTATTTTTATATTCTAATTTCTTTAAACTACTGTTATTAACTGAACTGTTCTAAAAAATATCCAGTTTTTTGAATTAGAACTCTAATATGATTTCATTTTAGAGATCTTACAGAGATTTGTTACTAAATATTGAACTTTGGGGTATTAAAAGTTTAGAGACAAGAAGAGGAACATAACACAGTTGAGAAAACTGACATGAAGATGTGGTATAAAAAAAAAATTAATGTATTCTCAAATTCTCTGTGCTATTCTTAAATTTATTTTCATGTGGGCCCAAAGTTCTGGAGACTTCAAATTTTACAGTTCATTCAAAGCAAGACATTGTATTAAAATATTGAATTTCTAGTTATATATAGTTTGAATGCTTTGCAGGGTATATTAATTATTTTTAACTTAATTTTCCATATATCTGTCTGACTATCTACAGGCACTGTATGTATTTAAATAAGATTCCTATTAGCAAAGGTGGTATTTGGTTAATACAGGACAAGAGAACAGGCCAACAAGGGGGAAGCAGGAAGTGCAAAAACCCACATTTGCAGTTTAAATGACAGTGTAATTAAACCATTGACAATAAGCTCTGCAGAATGTATGGACTGCTGTGGAGGTGCTGCTCTTTAGCTCAGTAGATTTAAAACAGGACTAACAGGAAGGAAGATTCTCTTAATTGTCCATCCTAGACATTCACAGAAATGCAGGGAAACCAGGAATTTCCCAAGTAACAATAACAAAAGTTTTAATTTATTGAGCTGTATCTCCTACAAATATAAAAAAAGACATGTACACTCCGTGTTTTTTTTTTTTTTTTTTTAACTTATTTAAAGTACATAGTGACTAGCACTGAGGACACATTTATTCACTTTATTTATTTATGATTTTTCACAGCATACTTGAATAATTGCAAGGATACATTTCAGACTTAAACACCATCATGGATAGGACACTGAAAAATAAAAACCCAAATACAAAGCATCAGGGTTCATATGCAACTGCATTTTAAATGTTCTCAAAAGCTGCCATTCCCAACAGACAAGTCCTCTCTTTTCAAAGCCACAGTTTTCCAACAGCAAAGAGAGAAGCATGCTTGTGAATCTGAGAAGCAGCCAGTGCCTCTAGAGATGACATGGCTCAGAAATATTTCCTTCGGTTGGGTCGACAGAATCAGCATTTTTTTAAAAAAGTATTCCAATTTCTAGAAACTTTTAATCACTTAACCATGGAACATAAATACGTTTCAATGAGATGATTAAGCTAGTTGTAGCTTTTATTGATTATGGTTCACATGCACAAGCATTAGCACATAAAGATGAGGCCAGAACATTTTCTATGCTTTAGATATCAATACTCTGACTTAGATATGTGCTAACCCACAAAATTCTAGGGAAATATACAAGGTGTTGGTCCGGGAAATTAGCATGTAATGTGGAATTACCTGGGATTGTTGACTTAATTTCGTTCACTCAGCTTTGTTAGCAGCAAATTATTGTGGACAGATCACACATATTCTACATCTACTATATTGTAGATATAGGACTTTGTCCATTGAAGCATTCTGGAAAAAATCAGATGGTAACAGCAGCATTATCTTGTATATAATGAAGTCTCTGATGCATCTTGTAACTGTAACTTAATAATGAAGTTTGTACTCTATTGTCACCAAGGTTATAATGCTGAACTTCGACATTAAGACAAACCAGTTCACTCTTTATAATTAAGTGTAAAGAGTTATAATATGGTTTACTGCTATCTCACAATGATCATCAATGATATTAGCTTTTCCTATTTAATAGGCAATTTCCTAAGAGAAAATGTAATTTTTTGTTGTTATGCATACTGAGCTATAATTACACAGAGGACAAAGTGTACTGTGTTAAACATTTTTAAACCTCAAATTCCTAAAACTAAATACCAATTTACTGATACACAGAGCATGGTATAATGCCATCTGACAGATGAGACGATATTTGTCACATACATTTGAAAGGCTGAAAATAATACAAATTTCTTTGCAGCTTTGAATTATGCATCATTAAATTTTGTGAGCTAAACTGTAAATTTAGAGATTTTACAATGTGTATTGGACTTTAATAAACGTTTCTCATAGGGAAGGAAAAAAAATACACTTGGTTTCTAACCTAGCTATTATAAATTCAAAAGTTATAAAGGCATAACACAATTTATTTAATTCTGATTTTATTTTCTAAAAGAGTATTTTAGTGAAAAGATCTCTGGTTACACACATGACTTTTTTACATTATAAATCAGTGAAAAAACAAGACTAAATATTATGTCAGACTTTCTAAAATTTTCTGTGTTAATTTCTCCTGCAAAACTACTGTTTCCTTTAAAGGTACTTCATATTAAAATGTAAAATTAAATATAAACTGTGAAGCCTTTACAGAATTATTTATTCATACATAATTTTTCAATTTATATTTAACTGTTTTCTTCATATGTGGTGTTATACTGTTGATTGTAGCTGCAATAAATATGAATGATTACAACTGAAAAGTGCATCAGTTGGCTTCACATAATAGTTGCAGCCTATGTTTTGTCCTCGAATAGGGAGAAAAAGAAAAGTTCTGCAGATACGGTAGGCTCATGTTGAAATATTAAGCATACTTCATTTACAATATGTTACAATTCAACTTCTGCAGATGTGACTCTCATAAAAAAAAACATCTACTCAATACACCCAATTCACCTTAAAAATGCAACTTAGACTCAAAAATCAAGCTTAAGAAAGATGACCTGATTTTTATCTTTTATTATATTAACATTGCAAAAAGGATATTCACTTAAGAAAATACAAGATGAAAAGAAACAGAACTCTTTATAAATGGTAAAAAGATTTGAAGGTAAAATGATTTCAGACTATGGATATTTTTCAAATCACTAACCATTTACATGCAAACTAGCTGTGATACTTGTCTAAGGTGGGTTGAAGTCCAAGTAATTAATGTAGATTGACCTCAGCGTTAACGTTTGCAATACACCATGCAAAGCGTAAGCTTCTGTTATATGCCACTTTGTATGTGAATTGCAAAAGCAGTGTTATTGCTTGTGATGCAGCCAACCATTGGAATGACTTTTATTAAGGTGGATTCCCTTAAAAAGAACAGTAGAGAAAATTTAAGATGTTACAAATGTTTAAGTAGTAAATGAACTGATTATTCTGTTTACTTTAACTTATTTTTATACAGTGCAAATTCCCACTAATGGATTTGGAGAATTACATCTTTAACATAAAACTTATATTTGATCTCCTGAAGTCCTCAAAGGAAAAACACAGCCAAAAACTCCACAAGATAAATTTCTGCATTTTTGTTAAATGTTGCATGGTTTTAGAACCTTTCCCATTGGATCCCAAATCTTTTAATTGTTGATTTAAATTTCAGTAACACAATAGAAGTAGGGTCACTGTTCTTTCTTTTGTTAGACAAGGTCAATAGTAACTGAGCATGACACAGCAAAACTTTATGTTACCCAAAAGAGTAAACATTCAGTATTCAACAGTTTGGGCTGTTTTACGTTGTTTATCATCAGTTCTGAAAGCTAAAAATTATTTTGAAAAAATGCAAAGGAATACTTATTTTCTGTTATTAGCATGACTCATAATGTAAAGGAAACCATTACAACCTATAAAACATAACAAACATAAAGTTAGAATTACATGAACCTCAGTTCTGCTCCTTTATTAAAGATCAAAAGGAGCATGAAGGTCTTTCAAGCAACATTTTTTTTTATTACCACCATTTCTTGCAACAATATGGCTGAATCCCTAAAAAGTGGAGATGCTAAATATAAATATTGTATCGGTATAAAAAGGCCATTCCTTTCATATTTGAAATAATCATATACCTTTGATACTTATGGGACAATCTGATTCACTGTTACTTTTACATCACATAGTAAGGAGTGAAAAGTGAGTTACAACATGCATAATTGTTGCCGTGCTTAATACAGCAATGAAGTGATGCTTTTTTGTTTTATCTGATTACATAATTTTCTGAAATATTAAAATGATTTGTAAAATTGCTATAAACTTATGTAAAAAAAATGCAAGAATGTTAAAAAAAAAAATATTTAATGATACCTGAAATACACACATTCATCTGTTTATTTTCAAACATACTTAAACCAACTAGGCACAAGGTATCACTGAACTCTTAACAAAGGTGCCAGCACATACAAACTACAAACAGGCAGCGACCAGGATTATATCTGAACTCAGGACTCAGGAGTTATAAAGCACCACCTCTAATGACTGTGCTAACAGGCTTATATTCCTTCCATTATAAGCTTGCATAGCATGTGTATCTATCATAACTTCTTCTTATTATTATTCTTTACGCTGCTCCCATTAGGCTACTCCCATTTTTCCACATCTTGCTCTGTCACACCCATCACCTGCATGTCCTCTCTCGCCACATCCATAAACCACCTTTTAGGCCTTCCTCTTTTCCTCTTACCTGGCAGCTCTATCTTTAACATCTTTTTCCCAATATACAAACCATCTCTCCTCTGCACATGTCCAAACCAACAAAATCTATCATTACTATACTTCTAAAATAATCATTTCATACCTTAAAAATGTAAAGGTCATTTAGAGGTAATTTGTACCATTATACTCATTTCATGCATGGGTCATAAATTACATGCTAACAGACAGCTTAGTTTAGTTTAGTAAACAGAAGTGTAGAGACATGTATGAAACATTGGGTTTCTCATATTTCTTAAGCCTTTGAACCTTTGGATTTGTTTCTTTTTAGGGATTGCAATCCAAGCAAAAACTACCAAAAGACATCAGGTTAGTGAGGAGTAATGTAACTGTGGCAACCCTTCATGTCAGTAATACACTCTTACCAAAAACTGAAAATAACAGAAAGTGGAAAGTTCTTAATGGTTATTGATAAGGGCAGAAAGAGTAAATACTTGGGAGCATTCTTTAATGGTGGTAATGGTCCTCCTTCACCTGCATATGTGCAAGAGCAAACAGTCTATCTAAACAAACAAACGTACACCTTCTTTACTTAGAAGTGTGATTTCAAGAAAACTAAGTTTTAATATCAGAATAGAAGGCTATCGATTAAGTGTCTGTCTTTACCATTAAATATAAATTACTACGGTGCTTAAAAGAACAGCAGCAATTATCACATTGGAAAATTCCGTCAAATCATATAAAGTGTGAAACAGCTTTTTCCAAATAAATTCTAACAACTGTACAAAGAATGCAATTTTAAAAACAGAACAGCAGGAATTCAAAGTTCAACCAAATGGCAGCTCTTCAGGTTATCAAAGGAAAGAAATTTAAAATAGCTTTTTACAAGTATGGCCAAATGTTTAAAATAAAAACATTCCATTTAATTTATAATGCACATTTCATCATTGCTAAGAAGAAAAGTAGAAGCACTGCTGTTTTGAAAATATTTTGAAAACAGTTTGCATTTATACTGCTGACATAAACATAAATTTCATTTGTGTCACCAGCATGAAACAGTACGAATTCCTCCGCATGAAAACTAAAAAGGAAATTTCGGTTTCCAAGAGGGAAATATATCAAAGCTCTACGTTGGTAACCACATACTGAGGGCAGACTTTGGATTCACTTAACTTTCCCTGTGGGTAGGTCACAGTGCCAAGGGGGTATACTATTTGGCACATGCAGTAATGATGTATTGTTAAAAATGTCTAACAGAACCCAAAAAAAAAAAAACAAACAAAAAACAGCCAATTCACTACCTGAAGGCGAGTGTTCATTTCCAAGAAGTAGAAGTTTCTCTGTGAATCCACCAGGAATTCCACGGTTCCTGCAGAAGAATACTTCACTGCTTTTGCCAAAGACACTGCTTGCTCTCCCATTTGCTTACGTGTGTTTGGATCAAGAAATGTGCTGTTTTATTAAAAAAAAAACAAAAAAACAACATATATCTCATACCTAGATATGCATAACATGTGAGCAAACAAAGTGTGGTTAACAGACAATGAAAATATACTTCTGTGCCCTATATGTGTGCCCTTTGCCACTATCCCCCCCCACCCCACCTTTAAATTATTATGATGTACCACACAATTTACAAGGGCATTGCTGCACCTTAAAGAAAAAAAAAATCAAGACTAGCTAATGTTCTTGTTAGAGTGCACTATTAACATTACTCAGTGACACTAAATAAGCAGGGTATGGGTGTGTACTTCAATGTGGGTTTTCAGTTTGTAAAATGGAAAGAACTAACACATTTTTAGCTTCCTATTTTTCTCCCATCCACATAACGGTTAAATTACACATTTTTGAATTAGAACCGGAAAAAATGTCATTATACTCTAGCAAGCACTACACATTTTACCAATCAACTGTGCACCACCTGAAAGTAGCACAAACCACTACACTATAAATGTTCTGTGGCATGATGAGAACTCCCAGATGGAGTCTGCAGTTGTCAAACTGAACTTTGCCAGTCATGTTACTGCTAATAACCATTGCATTGTTGAAAACACACAGATCAAAAGTGTTCAGAATGCGTTTACTGACTTATTTGTGCATGTAATAGCTCCCTGAATAATTGTTCAAGGTTTGTTTATTTAGTCATGTTTACACAAGAAAACAAGAAATTTGCCTCTAATCATAGACAGAAAGAAATAAAACAACCTGGATTGTCTCCATTTGTTTAAGACAATATTTATAGTGCATATTTACCCAAAAATGATTACAGGATGCATATCAAACCTCTATTACTTTCTCCATTATTCCTTATTAGTCATATGGCACTAGGAAGAAAGGAATTTCTGAAGCGATTTGTGTGGGTGTTTTAAAATGACTATCCTTCCTGATTTACTGAAGTTCTACATGTAATGGATGACTGTCGTCAGCTGAGGTTATTTCCAGTTTCTTTAGAAATGTCCTCTGACACATTCACCATAAACCCCAATAATTTTAGCTGCACGTTTAGTAATCTGTTGGAGCTTTTTAAAATTTTGGTTTGTTAGACTACTAAACCAGGCAATGAAGCTGGCATTTCTATCTCCTCCCCAAGAACAATGGGTGAACATACATATTTCTGTTCCATAAAATCAAATATCAAATATTTTTGACATTCAGAGCAAAACAGTTCTTACTGCACCAGTTTACAATACAGTCCACTTGATTTAGATAGTGGCTTTCAGCCTCCCCAGATATGCGTCCTATGAGCACAGTATCATCCACATGCTTTATAATGGAGCAGTGGTCATTGTTCTGTCTCAGGTCACTTGGGTAATTAGAATAATAAGACAATACTGAATATTCTCACCTCAGACAGCATCATTGGAGCTTGTGTGAACTTTTGCAAAATGTGTGTATTATATCCATCCATCCATCATCCAACCTGCTATATCCTAACTGCTGGAGCCAATCCCAACCAACACAGGCGAGGGCGCCAGCCCACCACAGTGCGCACACACACACAAACTAGGGACAATTTAGAATCGCCAAAGCACCTAACCTGCATGTCTTTGGACTGTGGGAGGAAACTGGAGTACCCGGAGGAAACACATGCAGACACGGGGGGAACATGCAAACTCCACACAGGGAGGACCCGGGAAGCGAACCCGGATCTCCTTACTGCGAGGCAGCAGCGTTACCCACTGCACCACCAAGCCGCCCGCATGCGTGTTATATGTGACATAGAATTCATTTTCACATTTCTGTGTTTTTGAAATCCTGCTTTCTTCAACTCAGAAATATTGAAAAATCCAGGTAATTTCTTAAGCTCCAGAAACATTAAAAGCTCACTTATTTTCTTAAGGCTGAATGCACGGACTACTGTGTGGACTTATAGTCAGGATGTTCAAATTGTTTCCTTACTGATCTGTGGTTACTTAAGAACACAGACATGAAGAATCATAACAAGCACTAAGAAATTTGACAATATAAGAAACACAGCCATTAGCTATTGGGCCCCATCTATCTTGGCACTTAAATCAAAGATGAAAAGATTATTTTGGCATAGCATTATACTAAATGTTTTGGTTCACTAAGTCTTTTCTATTATCCATCTCTTCTCTGAGTCTGTTGTTTTATTTAGTTCTCCTGGGAGAGGAGTCATCACTAGAAATTGACTAATTTGGAAATTTTTTCTGTACAAATGAAAAGCGTTTTTGTTTGCCCATGGAATGTTCACAATGAATATTTACACATACTGCATACAGTGTTACTCCCATAAGCAAAATCTAAAACTAAATATGTCGTTAACGAAAAATAATCATTTTGTTAACTAAAACTAAAATAAAAATTAAAACAAAACTAGTTTTTGTGTTATTAATTTTGATTTTCACCAAATTAGTCTTTGTGTATAGCTTTTCCTTTTAAAACGGTGAACAAATAAAATAGCCTGGTCATTTGTTAACCCCTTGTTGCCTAAATTTATTTACAATTATAGAAAAAAAGAAATTATTTGTGTTTTTGCTGTCAAGTAGATGCTAAATTAAGTGGAGACTGTTAATTTGAATATAGCACACAAGCAAACAGTAAGCTGGTATGTATTTTTATCTTATCACAGCTTTCCTCAAAATTTGGACAGTTTCTTGAAATTAGCAGCCAGAATCCATATGCACAGCCACGCCAACACTTTGCTTCCATCAGACGGATGTAGTTTCCACTACGACTGCTAGATGGTGTGACCAGTGCTTCCAAAACGATCCTTGTTACGTATCGAATACGATAGACCAGCATTGGTGAGATACATACGTCACCTCAGCTGCATTCAGGCCGGAAGCGATTTCGCAACAATCGTCTACAAGGGGTTAAGGCTTTTTTCCTGCTTGTTTCTTAATCTAATTCAAAACACTGATTTTCTAAATTTTATCATTAGTGTGTAATCTGTGTTATTAATGTCACCTCTTTTGTTTTTGTCTGACTATATATGTAAAGCACAATGAGCATTTGAAATAAAATGTATTATTATTACTATTATTATACAGTGCCACAAGTTTAGGTTTGATAGCTAGCCTGGTCAGTATCTGTATGGAGTTTGCAAGTTCTCCCCATGTATATATTGATTGAGTGTGTGTAACTGCAAATATTGTTTTAAACCTGGATATTAGAAGTGTGTCATTAAGCAGTTTCAATTACTAAAGTCTGTTTTTTTCCTACATGTGTTGTTAAATTACATCCTGCCAGTTTATGGACACAGGGAGCACTCCAGGTTTTCCATGTTGCTTATTAAGTACATAATCGGAGATGTTGTTATAATTGATGTTCCATATTTAATATAGATGATATGTTTGTAAAAATGCAGTATATCCATTGAAAAAGTTAAAAATATATTTTCAAAGCTTTAATATGGTCTAATGATATACAGTCCAAATCTGGAGATATCAAAAATAAATATAAAATAGGACTATATGTGTATGGTAAAGTTGCTGCTCAAAAAGTGAATCTCAAAAACAAAATGAAGTATTTTTTGAAATTAAACAACAATTTCCTTAAACTTGTTGCAGGTTAAGGTAACTAATAACATCAGAGCACACCTGTTATTTGATTCTTGCATTTTTGTGATTATACTGGAAGCTTTGAACTATCACAATTTCAAGGGAAAATTGAGTTCTGTCACAAACAGTAAAATTGTTTGTATTAAGTTGACAGGTACAACATGAATGATGCCCAATTTGACAACTATAAAGGAAACTCCGTCCTTGAGGACATTTTTGGTGATCAATAGAAAACTAATAAAATGTAACCAAAACTAAAAGTTAATTCCTAAAATATTAAATTTAAACAAAAAAAGAAAAAAAAACTAAAATTAGAAAAATGATTAAAACTAAATAAAGAATAAAAAAGAACAAACAACTAATTAAAAACTAAAATTAGAAAATGGTTTAAAACTAAAACAAAAAAAATCAACAGATAATAAAAACTAATGCTTAAAAATACATTAAAATGTCAAAACACTGACTGTATATTGCATGATGTTTATTTATTTGGCTCATGAAAATATTTTTTGTTTGTATTGCATTATAATACAATGAGATCCTAAGTAGTGTGCTAAACATGAAAACATTGAATAAAAAAAAAAGTATGTTTTACGTTGGATGATACATCCACAAAAGAACATGGTACAAACCATTCTTATATGGATGTTACTAAAAGGACGAAAATATGTGTACATCATTTGTAGTGTGCTTGAATTAGTTTTGCCTTTTCTTGGTTCTTAATTTGTTTTTATATATACAATATATATGGATGATCTGTGGAACCACATTACCTTTCTTAATAAGTAGTTAATGACACTGAATCCTAGTCAAAAGTTTTTTGTACTTAGCACTACAGGTTAATACACAGTTCACTTATGTACCTGAAGCCTGACCTTTCATATTTTAAAATCAAACTATAAATGTAATGACCAGTTAATCTGTCAGTAGTTCTACTTTAATCTGAAATGCAAAAGTATGAATGGGTTCCATTACAAATCATCTGAAGCACAGTCAAATGTTTATGAAACATACTGGACAATCTGATAAAAGCCATTTTAAATTTTCATGCAATGTTCATAAGATTCAAACAATAGATTTGGATAAAGCCATTAAAGACCCTAACTTACTCCTCTGTCTTACTGAAATAAGCACTTCTTTGACTTTGGTACTTTGGCAGACTAAATCAACCTTCATTTAAAGGTTTACCTACACTTTTTCTTGTTTTCATGTCCCTAAATTTAGACAAATGTCCTACTCTATTTAAGAGACCTTCCTCTTCCTGATGAGACTTCACCCCAGTTTTCCCTTCCTGACAAAGGTCATCCTAGCTTTGAGCATATTTAAACACCACTAAGGATCACATCCAGTAAAGACTGTCATTTGTCTGAGGTCACTCAATAGTCATATGTCACCCTAACCTCATTTTGGGCATTGTCATTGACCCCAGAACTCATACACTAAGCAGGAAGCAAACAAACTGCAAAATTTCATAGGTGATTCAAGGAACTTTCAGAAAGAGACAGCTTGGTTTCTTGTGCAAACAAAAAATCATCAATACAGTCAAATGTAACCTGGTATAGTAAAAATATTGGGGTTTATAGAGTATGATAAACACGCAAAAAAGCTGTCCTGTGCTTTGGGTACTCAAATACCATGAATTCCGAAAGTATTCAGACCCCATCACTTTTTTTCTTTTTTTTTTTTTTACATTTTGCTATGTTGGAGCCTTGTGCTAAAATCATTTAAATTAACTTTTAAATGAATACTTTTGTTAATGTGATTTTTTTTATTTTTAATAAATTTGCAAACATTTCTAAAACCCCATTTTTTTCTTTGTCATTCTGGGGTATGAAGTATTGCTTGATATGGGGATAAAAATTAATGATTTTAGCACAAGGCCACAACATATGAAGGGGTCTGAATGCTTTCTGAATCCACTATAAGTCATACAAGATTTAAAATTAAGTTTTGACTTAAAACTAATATGACAGAGTCTAGGTTCAGCATTTAGTGGAGGAAGACTCTACAGCTAATCACTGAGAATAATATGAACTAGCAAGATCAATGATTAAGTGTTATAGACAGACATCTTGAGTTAAGCTAGGGAGCCGGTAAGGAAGTTTTTTTGTTACTATTATGCCACAGAAAAGTATGCACATCCATTTAAATCACTGGGATAGACAATGAGCTTGACTATGGCTGATACACATCAAAAATCATTTGCTTCACAAATCTCTTTATCACTGTACACTAGGAAAGTGATCGCGGGTTGGTGATGAATGGATTTTAATCCTGTTGCTATATAAAGGGCTGTTTAATAATAATAATACATTTTATTTATACAAGGTGCCTTTCTAAGAACTCAAGGACACAAAACAAACAATAAATAAAAAAAACACATTATAAACAACTTAAAACATCAGAAAATATAAAGATTAAAACCAAACAAAGCCACTGTAATCATAGAGAAAAAGCCATTTTAAACAGATGGGTTTTAAGTTTACATTTGAAGGAGGAAAATGATTTCATATTTCTAAGCTCAGTAGGTAGTGAGTTCCAGAGCTTGGGAGCAGAACGGCTGAATGCTCTGCTCCTCATGTTGGTTAGATAAGCGAGAGGGACCATCATATGGATGGAGGAAGAGTTTATGTGCATCTAAATAAACTGTATTGATTCCAGGGAAGTAAGGATGATAATATGGAAGAAAAGCATTTATCAAATATACATTGGATTTAAAATAATGTTTGTAATTTCTATATATTTATTGATCTACTTACAGTATCATTAAATTAGCACTAAACTAGGCACCATAAAACATGGCAATGTAGTACAATATTTACATTAATACATTTAAAATTACAGCACTTATTTATGCTGTGCACAAGACATAATGAAAAAATTTAAGTTACAAAGGAATTGGAAGAATCCCTGCATTTTTTAATATATGTTTAATGATCAGAGTACCAGAGAAGACTGGAGAATAAAAACTCCAGCTGGCAAAAATGCTGGAGAAACTAGTTATCTATGTCATCCAACACCAAAAGACCACCCAGCCCTTTATGGGTATTCCACATAACTTAAGTGTATTAAAAAATTTTCTATGGATGATGAAAAGTCCTAAAAAAGTGGATGTTGCAGGCATCACCATAATAAAATAAATACAATATAATATTTAAAATGTACAGTTAACTGAATTTGGAGAAATACATGAAACTACAATACCTGGGCGCTTCCTCTATAACCTTCTGATTTCTTCTTTGAATGGAGCATTCTCGTTCATTCAGCCATAGGGCATTACCATGTTTGTCAGCTAAAACCTAGAAGATAAAGACCACAGTTCAGGAAATATCTAATGTTACATTTTACAAAGCCTTCAAACATTATATATAAGTTCAGATCCAAATAAACAGCAAATTAAAAAAAAAAAATTATATATATACACACAGTATATATATATATATATATATATATATATA
>JANRMT010028174.1:160596090-160617357 GCA_026402145.1 Polypterus bichir lapradei
GGCATATATATATATATACACACACACACACATACATATATATCAGCGTTTCCCGATTCATTTTACCCTCGCACCCCCTGTGACGGATGATCCCGATTTCGAACCCCCTTGGTTTGAGAAGAAGTATGAAAATATATGAGGTTAACGCAGAAAAACAGATCACCAATTGAAGCTTTATGAATAATGGATACTTTATTCGCCATCAATAATTGTTTTGGTAAATCCATCCATCCATCCTCTTCCGCTTATCCAGGGTCGGGTCGCAGGGGTAGCAGCTTAAGCAGAGGCGCCCAGACTTCCCTCTCCCCGGCCACTTCTTTCAGCTCTTCCGGGAGAATCCCAAGGCATTCCCAGGCCAGCCAGGAGACATAGTCCCTCCAGCGTGTCCTGGATCTTCCCCGGGGCCTCCTCCCAGTTGGACGTGCCCAAAACACCTTATCAGGGAGACGTCCAGGAGGCATCCTGATCAGATGCCCGAGCCACCTCATCTGACTCCTCTCGATGCGGAGGAGCAGCGGCTCTACTCTGAGCCCCTCCCGGATGACTGAGCTTCTCACCCTATCTTTAAGGGAAAGCCCAGACACTCTGCGGAGGAAACTCATTTTAGCCGCTTGTATTCGCGATCTCGTTCTTTCGGTCACTACCCATAGCTCATGACCATAGGTGAGGGTAGGAACGTAGATCGACTGGTAAATTGAGAGCTTTGCCTTACGGCTCAGCTCCTTTTTCACCACGACAGACCGATGCAGAGCCCGCATCATTGCGGATGCCGCACTGATCCGCCCGTCAATCTCACGGTCCATTCTTCCCTCACTCGTGAACAAGACCCCGAGATACTTGAACTCCTCCACTTGGGGCAGGGTCTCTCCTCCAATCCTGAGAGGGCACTCCATCCTTTTCTGGCTGAGGACCATGGTCTCTGATTTGGAGGTGCTGATTCTCATCCCAGCCGCTTCACACTCAGCTGCGAACCACTCCAGAGAGAGCTTAAGTTCACGCCCTGATGAAGCAAACAGGACAACATCATCTGCAAAAAGCAGTGACCCAATCCTGAGTCCACCAAACCGGACCCCTTCAACACCCTGGCTGCGTCTAGAAATTCTGCCCATAAAAGTTATGAACAGAATCGGTGACAAAGGGCAGCCCTGGCGGAGTCCAACTCTCACTGGAAACGGGCTCGACTTACTACCGGCAATGCGGACCAAGCTCTGACACCGGTTGTACAGGGACCAAACAGCCCTTATCAGGGGGTCCGGTACCCCATACTCCCAGAGCACCCCCCACAGGATTCCCCGAGGGACACACTCGAACGCCTTTTCCAAGTCCACAAAACACATGTAGACTGGTTGTGCAAACTCCCATGCACCCTCCAGGATTCTGCTAAGGGTGTAGAGCTGGTCCACTGTTCCACGACCAGGACGAAAACCACACTGTTCCTCCTGAATCCGAGGTTCGACTATCCGACGGACCCTCCTCTCCAGAACCCCCGAATAGACTTTTCCAGGGAAGCTGAGGAGTGTGATCCCTCTGTAGTTGGAACACACCCTCCGGTCCCCCTTTTTAAAGAGGGGGACCACCACCCCGGTCTGCCAATCCAGAGGCACTGTCCCCAATGTCCATGCGATGTTGCAGAGACGTGTCAACCAAGACAGTCCTACAACATCCAGCGCCTTGAGGAACTCGGGGCGTATCTCATCCACCCCCGGAGCCCTGCCACCAAGGAGTTTTTTTGACCACCTCGGTGACCTCAGTCCCAGAGATGGGAGAGCCCACCTCAGAGTCCCCAGGCTCTGCTTCCTCATTGGAAGGCATGTTAGTGGGATTGAGGAGGTCTTCGAAGTACTCCCCCCACCGACCCACAACGTCCCGAGTCGAGGTCAGCAGCGCACCATCCCCACCATATACGGTGTTGACACTGCACTGCTTCCCCCTCCTGAGACGTCGGACGGTGGACCAGAATCTCCTCGAAGCTATCTGAAAGTCGTTCTCCATGGCCTCTCCAAACTCCTCCCATGCCCGAGGAGTTTTTGCCTCAGCAACAACCGAAGCCGCATTCCGCTTGGCCTGCCGGTACCTATCAGCTGCCTCCAGAGACCCACAGGACAAAAAGGTCCTATAGGACTCCTTCTTCAGCTTGACGGCATCCCTCACCGCCGGTGTCCACCAACGGGTTCGGGGATTGCCGCCACAACAGGCACCAACCACCTTACGGCCACACCTCCGGTCAGCCGCCTCAACAATAGAGGTACAGAACATGGCCCATTCGGACTCAATGTCTTGGTAAAGCAATACTCAGTGTAATCCTCCTTCCATTTTCTAATTTTTTCATGACTAGCCATGATTAAATGAACGGTAAAAAAGTTAGAGCGAAGCGACGGTGACTTATTGAGGCAGGCAGGCGAGAGCACAATAGCACGCGGGCTCGATGTGGTGCGCGTCAAGTCGATCTAAAATGCGCGATCAGATTCGAAAAAATATATCTTTTCAAGTTCTATTTGGATATAACTAGGTTCTATTTAGTCGACAGAAATATATTTGGTAGGAATGTAAATTGAATTTAGTCTTTAAATTTCTATGGTGAAGAAAAATTTATGCAATGATGACTAAATTTATCTTACATTCCTACCAAACATATTTCTGTCGACTAAATAAAAATTACTTATATTTAAAATTTAAATAGAACTTGAACATAATACCCACGCAGTACTAAGTGCACGTAAGAGCGGAAGTCATCCGTTTTAACAAGCAGCATATTGCACTAATATGAAATAGCCTGCCCATTTAATTATTTAGGAATGGATAGATAAATTAAGAATTTGTACAAATAATGTTTTTCATTTTTCTTCCTCGATGGATTCTGGCACCCCCAGCAACAGCTGCTCGCACCCCAAAGGGGTACATATATACATATATACATACATACATACAGTGGTGTGAAAAACTATTTGCCCCCTTCCCGATTTCTTATTCTTTTGCATGTTTGTCACACAAAATGTTTCTGATCATCAAACACATGTAACCATTAGTCAAATATAACACAAGTAAACACAAAATGCAGTTTTTAAATGATGGTTTTTATTATTTAGGGAGAAAAAAAAATCCAAACCTACATGGCCCTATGTGAAAAAGTAATTGCCCCCTGAACCTAATAACTGGTTGGGCCACCCTTAGCAGCAATAACTGCAATCAAGCGTTTGCGATAACTTGCAATGAGTCTTTTACAGCGCTCTGGAGGAATTTTGGCCCACTAATCTTTGCAGAATTGTTGTAATTCAGCTTTATTTGAGGGTTTTCTAGTATGAACCGCCTTTTTAAGGTCATGCCATAGCATCTCAATTGGATTCAGGTCAAGACTTTGACTAGGCCACTCCAAAGTCTTCATTTTGTTTTTCTTCAGCCATTCAGAGGTGAATTTGCTGGTGTGGTTTGGGTCATTGTCCTGTTGCAGCACCAAAGATCGCTTCAGCTTGAGTTGATGAACAGATGGCCGGACATTCTCCTTCAGGATTTTTTGGTAGACAGTAGAATTCATGGTTCCATCTATCACAGCAAGCCTTCCAGGTCCTGAAGCAGCAAAACAACCCCAGACCATCACACTACCACCACCATATTTTACTGTTGGTATGATGTTCTTTTTCTGAAATGCTGTGTTCCTTTTACGCCAGATGTAACGGGACATTTGCCTTCCAAAAAGTTCAACTTTTGTCTCATCAGTCCACAAGGTATTTTCCCAAAAGTCTTGGCAATCATTGAGATGTTTCTTAGCAAAATTGAGACGAGCCCTAATGTTCTTTTTGCTTAACAGTGGTTTGCGTCTTGGAAATCTGCCATGCAGGCCGTTTTTGCCCAGTCTCTTTCTTATGGTGGAGTCGTGAACACTGACCTTAATTGAGGCAAGTGAGGCCTGCAGTTCTTTAGACGTTGTCCTGGGGTCTTTTGTGACCTCTCGGATGAGTCGTCTCTGTGCTCTTGGGGTAATTTTGGTCGGCCGGCCACTCCTGGGAAGGTTCACCACTGTTCCATGTTTTTGCCATTTGTGGATAATGGCTCTCACTGTGGTTCGCTGGAGTCCCAAAGCTTTAGAAATGGCTTTATAACCTTTACCAGACTGATAGATCTCAATTACTTCTGTTCTCATTTGTTCCTGAATTTCTTTGGATCTTGGCATGATGTCTAGCTTTTGAGGTGCTTTTGGTCTACTTCTCTGTGTCAGGCAGCTCCTATTTAAGTGATTTCTTGATTGAAACAGGTGTGGCAGTAATCAGGCCTGGGGGTGGCTACGGAAATTGAACTCAGGTTTGATACACCACAGTTAGGTTATTTTTTAACAAGGGGGCAATTACTTTTTCACACAGGGCCATGTAGGTTTGGATTTTTTTTCTCCCTAAATAATAAAAACCATCATTTAAAAACTGCATTTTGTGTTTACTTGTGTTATATTTGACTAATGGTTACATGTGTTTGATGATCAGAAACATTGTGTGACAAACATGCAAAAGAATAAGAAATCAGGAAGGAGGCAAATAGTTTTTCACACCACTGTATGTGGATGTGTGTATGTGTGTGTATGTATACTCAGCAAAAAAGAAACGTCCCCTGACTTTCAACTGTTTTTACTTTCAGTAGACTTAATGTGTAAATATTTGTATGAACACTAAAAGAGTCAACACCATAAGACATAAACTAAAAATGTTTCACAATGTGTCCCTGAATGAAGGGAGGCTCAAAATCAAAAGTACCAGTCAGTATCTGGTGTGGCCACCAGCTGCTTGAAGTACTGCAGTGCATCTCCTCCTCATGGACTGGACCAGATTTGTCAGTTCTTGCTGTGAGATGTTACCCCACTCTTCCACCAAGGCACCTGCAAGTTCCTGGACATTTCTGGGGGGAATGGCCCTAGTCCTCACCCTGCGATCCAACAGGTCCCAGACGTGCTCAATGGGATTGAGATCTGGGCTCTTCGCTGGTCATGGCAGAACACTGACATTGCTGTCATGCAGAAACTCACGCACTTTTTGCCACTCTTGTCTGGTCCAGCGGAGGTGGGTTTGTGCCCATAGGCGGCGTTGTTGCTGGTGATGTCTGGTAAGGACCTGCCTTACAACAGGCCTGCAAGCCCTCAGTCCAGCCTCTCTCAGCCTATTGCGGACAGTCTGAGCACTGATGGAGGGATTGTGTGTTCCTGGTGTGACTCGGGCAGTTGTTGTGGCCATCCTGTACCAGTCACGCAGGTGTGATATTCAGATGTACCGATCCTGTGCAGGTGTTGTTACACGTGGTCTTCCACTGCGAGGATGATCAGCTGTCCTTCCTGTCTCCCTGTAGCGCTGTCTTAGGCGTCTCACAGTGTGGACATGGCAATTTATTGCCCTAGCCACATCAGCAGTCCTCATGCCTCCCTGCAGCATGCCTAATGCACGTTCACGCAGATGAGCAGTGACCCTGGGCATCTTTCTTTGGGTGTTTTTCACAGTCGGTAGACAAGTCTCTTTAGTGTCCTGCGTTTTTAGAACTGTGACCTTAAATGCTTACTTTCTGTAAGCTGTTAAGGTCTTAACGACCATTCCACAGGTGCATGTTAATTGATTATGGTTAATTGAACATGCATGGAAAAGATTGTTTAAACAATTTACAATGAAGATCTGTAAAGTTATTTGGATTTTTAAAACATTATTGTTGAAATACACAGTCCTGAAAAAGGGACGTTTCTTTTTTTGCTGAGTATATATACATACATACATACAGGACAGGCCAAAGGTTTGGACACACCTCCTCATTCAGAATGAACACATGTGGAGTTATGTACTTAACAAAAAAAGGTGAAATAACTGAAAACATGTTTTATATTCTAGTTTCTTCAAAATAGCCACCCTTTGCTCTGATTACTGCTTTGCACACTCTTGGCATTCTCTCGATGAGCTTCAACAGGTAGTCACCTGAAATGGTTTTCACTTCACAGGTGTGCCTTATCAGGGTTATTTAGTGGAATTTCTTGCTTTATCAATGGAGTTGGGACCAGCAGTTGTGTTGTGCAGAAGTCAGGTTAGTTGGACGATCATTTATTTTTCAACAGGACAATGACCCCAAACACACCTCCAAGCTGTGTAAGGGTTATTTGACCAAGAAGGAGAGTGATGGTGTGCTGTAAATGGTTATGAAAATAAAGAAAACACATTGAATGAGGAGGTGTGTCCAAACTTTTGGCCTGTACTGTATGTGTATATATATATATATATATATATATATATCAGCAACACTCATGATTGTTAATGTAATTGTTTTGCGAAGCGCGGGTATTTTGCTAGTGCTCAATAAAACAGAACAAATAAGTCCTATACTTTCAATACAGGAATTGTTACAAATATTGTTAGTTCCTCATCTGTCTATTTTACTTACAGTACAACAGTAAAAAATTTAAATCTAACATCCATCTCTCAGTTTTCTAAAATAGATTTTTTCATTACAGGGACATCAGGAGCTGTAGCCTATCCCAGCAGGGAACCAAGGAAGGAATAAAATCTGGACGAGATGCTGGCTAAATATGACATTCTTACCAAATCATGAAATTTTAAGTGAAAAGGTTTTTTGGATTCCTATGTAACACAGATTTGTAAGTCCACTGCTTCAAGATGCACTTATGTTCTTATTGATTCTAATTTAACACTAATCTTCATTGTAAAAAGCAAATGTCATCATATATGATGGAACCTCAAAAAAGGGGTTATAGCAAGGATTAAAAAGCAGCTTAGGTATACTATGATGACACGCTTTCTCTACTGGCCTCTAGTGGTTTTTATAGATACTGTGACATACTTCTTTTAGGAAAGCAGAAGGAGGAATGGTTTTAAAGATATAACAGAATGGCAAATATTAAAATCTCGTAAATTTATGAAGCAATGCATACTGCAGTTTTTGCATGGAAGGCTATTTAGCATGGTATTGCTGAAAAATATAATACTGCTCTTCATTTTATCTGACTTCCTCAATCTATTCCCTAAACCCTCAATGGTAGATTACACAATTGCCAAGTAAATGCAATGATTAAGATGGGAATTCAACTGCAACCTTAGTTTACAGTCCAGTAACATAGTTTCTGTGAAATGCACCACATAGCAAGGAATTGAAGTGTTTCTGGTTTCTCTTTAATGAGCTATTATATTGTACTTCCTTTAAAAAATTCCTCAGGAGTTTAATAAAAGCACATGACAAATTACAATCTGAAAAATATTTACTTATGCTGTAGCATAAATACTCCATTTTCTTAGGTTCCAAAAAAATTAAAACAATGCACTACATCATCATTATTACGGATATTAGTTGAATGTTTAATATTGATATCAACCCTTATATTCCACAGTGTCAGAGGTGGCTGGGGTGGAAACCCGGCCGGGACGCCCAAGAGGACTGCAGGAGGGCTTGCGCCTTCCCCAGACCATCTGGGGGCGACCGCCCTGGTTCCTTTGGGGGCCACGGGCACAGAGCTTTGAAGATCCACCCTGTAGGGGCCCGTAGTCACCGCCAGGAGGTGCCCCCGTGCCTTTGGAGCCCTGGGCAGCAGCACTATCGCCACACCAGGAAGTGCTGGGGGGAAGAGGACCAGGGACACCCGGAGTGCTTCCGGGGATACAGCTGGCACTTCCGCCACACTGGGGCGTGTCGGCAGGAGATTGCTGGGAAGCACCTGGAGCACATCCGGGTGTGGATAAAAGGGGCTGCCTCCCTTCATTCAGCGCGAGAGTCGGGAGTGGAGTGGACTGAGCTTGCTGGAGGAGGCAAGGAGGCGGCCTGAAGAAAGTAAAGCATTGTGTGGCCAGGACTTTGGGGGTTTGTGTGGCACCCTTGTAAATAGTTGGGACTTGTAAATAAACGTGTTTGTGGGTGACATGAACGTGTCTGCCTGTCTGTGTCCGGGCCAGCCTCCACAACAGATAAATATAATCAGCATTAAACAGAAACTGACCTAATGTGTTGCATTGTGTGATTTTGTGTGTGTGGATTAGGATGAACTAGGGTGCTTACTCTTTTGTGCTCCATATGTCCAGGATAATTTCAGCCCTCTATAACTCTGAACTGAACAAAATGTTTCGACAAAGTAGAATAAGGGCTAAATGAAAATAAAATGTAAGATTACTCTTAAGTTTGAAAAGGAAGTGCAGTGCCCAAAAAACTCTCATATCCTGAACAATATCAAACACACTGTAAACAGATTTTTACAACCGAGAAACTGACGTTAAAGGTATGATTACTTCAAATACCAGTGGACTATTACAGTACAGTATATGTGTTCCCTGATGTTTAATTCCAAATAGGGTATTTAGCAAATAATGGTCTGTTAAAGATGGCTAGATATACAATAAAGTTTAGAACAGGGATATCAATAACTTATAATTTCAGTCAGTATTCAAAACTGAACAGGCCAGTATTAGAATACAGTTTTATCTACTTGTAAACATAATTCCATTTAATATCAAAGCTAAACTACTCTGTAGGCTGAGTAAAAGGCTGACAAGGAAACACTAGGATTTCATTTGAGAGTTTAAAGCTTTCAAATTATTTGGAAATTGTCTATTAACATGAGTCAGTGCTTAACTGGATCTTTGTCTAAAAAGATCAGCTTAAGATGGAGAGCTTCACATACATGTAAGCAAATGTTTTGTTGGTTTTTTTTTTTGCAGCTGCAAGTTAAGATCATTTAGGCCATGTACAAGCTATTTACCACTAGCCACAGCTTTACAACACAGCTCTGAACTACTGTCCTTCATTTCATCATAACTGTGTCCTGAACTGAATGCAGCCTTATTTGCAGCAAGTGTTAATTTAGACAGGGAGGGTCTAAAATGTATAGCTTTATTTTGCACAACACCAATAGCTGTGAGTGGCCTGGTGGCTGACTGTTTTGGCTTTCCAGCAATGTACCCTTCAAATAAAAAGTTTTTCACTTTCATTTTCACACTCACCTCTCTCTTTAATGTTATATCTTTAAAAGTATTCATTTGTCCAGTGCAAGAGGTCTTTTCCCAACTGGGGTTTTTGTCTTTCAGTTTGCTGTTGGAGGACAAATGAAGCCTTGATCTCCTGCTACAGCAAAGCAGGTTACAGGAAGACTTCATCAGTTTCTCTTGAATGAGGCAGTGATTACCAAGCTGTCTTTAAAGCTTTTAATTTGTTTTGGTAACTAAGCATTTTTTTTTTTTTTGCCAAGCCTAAAAAAGGTCTTATTTGCAACGAGCTGCATTCCTACATTACATGTGCATTATTATTATAATGTAACAATATAGCGCAAAACCTCAAATTAATGTTCCCATATTTAAAGCTTTTCCATATTTAACATTTTGGGATTCAGTTGTTAAACATTTATTGTTGCCTAACATCTAATTTTTTTTTTTTTAATTAAATATTGTGGATGGTCTAAATCCAAAATCTGCAGTCAGGGCAGCTGATGGAACGGTCCATACGGATGACACTGCAGTTGTGACCCACTGGGCTGGCTACTTTGAGCAGTTGTTTGGCTAGGACATTGGATATCTCTGGGTCCACGGTTCTTGAGGCTGATCCTCCAATTAGCTGTGAGCCACCAAGTCTCACTGAGATTGCACAGGTGGTGAACCAGCTGAGGGGAGGAAAGGCTGCAGGGATCTGTGGCATCCGGGGTGAACTTCTCCAGGCTGGTGGTAAGGCTGTCCTCCTGGCATTGCAAGCAATCTTTTATTCCATTTGGGAGACTGTCATCATCCCAACTGAATGGAAAATGGGACTTTTCGTCCCTATCTGGAAAGGGAAGGGTGATCACCTGGATTACAGCAGCTACTGGGGGATAACGCATCTCTCGGTGCCGGGTAAGGTCCTTGCTAGGGTCGTCCTCAATAGGATCCATGACCACTTGCTCACCTACCAGCGACCGGAACAGTCTGTTTTTACACCTAAGAAGTCTACTATCGACCGCATCCTGGCACTAAGGGTTCTCATGGAGTGCAAACGCGAATATCGTTAGAGTTTCTTTGCAGCCTTCAGCAATTTTCGCAAAGCATTCGACTCAGTTCATCGAGCTGCCCTGTGGGACATCCTGAGGATTCGTGAAATCCCCTCAAGGTTGCTGAATATCATGGCCAGCCTGTACAATGGTACTGAGTTCTGTGCAGAGTGGAGGTAGGATCTCTGTGTTGTTCCCCAGTTGATTCTGGGGTTTGTCAGAGGTGTGTTCTTGCTCCTACTCTGTTCAATGCTTGTATGGACTGGGTGTTAGGCAAGGTTGTGGGGTCCAGCAGCTGTGGGGCATCTGTTAGTGAAGAAACGTTCACGGATCTTGACTTTGCTGATGATGCTGTGATCTTCGCGGAGTCAATGGAGGCTCTGATCGGGGCGCTCGAGAGACTGAGTGAGGAGTCTGAGTGTCTGGGCTTGCGAGTGTCCTGGATTAAAACCAAGATCCAGGCCTTTAATGACCTCTTGAGCACAGCCATCAGCAGTGTATCTGTTTGCGGAGAGAGTGTTGACCTTGTTCAGAGGTTCATGTCTCTGGTGACGCTTCCTATTAAGTCAGTAGACGGATTGGTAGAGCATGGGTTTTCATGAGGTCGCTGGAAAGGGGTGTGTGGCGCTCCCGATATCTATGCAAAAGGACAAAGGTCCAAGTCTTTAGAGTCCTGGTGCTTCCTGTCTTGCTATATGGTTGTGAGACATGGATGCTATCCAGTGACCTGAGACAAAGACTGGACTCCTTTGGTACTGTGTCTCTCTGGAAAATTCTTGAGTACCATTGGTTTGACTTTGTGTCGAATGAGCGGTTCCTCATGGAGTCCTGAATGAGGCACATTACCTGCATTGTGAGGAAACATCAGTTACGGCACTACAGCCATGTGGTGCGTTTCCCCGAGGGTGATCTAGCTCGTAAGATCCTCATTGTTGGGGACCAGAGTGGCTGGACCAGGCCAAGGAGTCGCCCATGTAAAACCTGGCTGCAGCAGATAGAGGGTCATTTCCGGAGGGTGGGACTGGACTGTGTGTCTGCCTGGGGGGTTGCAAACCAGGATCCTGAGTTGTTTCGTTGTGTAGTGGGTGCGGCAACGCACTGTACCACTGCATGCTCCCCAACTTGATTTTACTTGACTTCTGATCCAAATCTGATAGGAGTGTGTAGAGTTTTAGCGTTGTTACACTGGTTATCGGTGTCATTTAGAACTGACTTTAAAATACTACTAATGTTTTATAAAGCTTTAAATAATCTTGCTCCGTCCTATATTTTGAAATGCCAGCCCCCTACACTCCAATTCATTACCTCAGATCTTCTAATGGTGGTCTGCCTATAATTTCAAGAGCCAGGCTTAAAAGAAGTGGTGAGACATCCTTTTGCTGTTATGAACCTAAAATCTGGAATACTTTACCAATGGAAAATTCCCAGGCTAACACTTAACATTTAAAAAAAACTGCTAAACACCCATTACTTTAATTTGGCTTTTTTTGTAGCTACATTTTAGTTGTACTCCTAGACTATATGGGCATAGATTTATCATATTCTTCTGGGATCTGTAATTCTTTAATAATCTCTACTTTTCTCTGCTGTCTTTTCTGGTTCTTCTGTAGTGGGAAACTGTACCACAACCTGATCAAGGCACCATGCAGCCACCTGTGAAGATGGAATGTAGGCAGGTGCCTCAGCTGTCCACAAAATTGACTTCATTGAATCCTCTGATATAAAACCTGGAAACAAGGAGGAATGACTTAACCCCTTGTAGACGATTGATGCGAAATCGCTTCCGGCCTGAATGCAGCTGAGGTGGTGTATGTATCCCGCCAATGCTGGTCGATGCGTATTCAATACATAACATATATGTATGATATAAATCATATTGGAAGCACTGGTCACACCATCTAGCAGTCGTAGTGGAAACTACATCCGCCTGATGGAAACAAAGTGTTGGCATGGCTGTGCATATGGATTTTGGCTGCTAATTTCAAGAAATTGTTCAAATTTGAGGAAAGCTGTGATAAGATAAAAATACATACCAGCTTACTGTTTGCTTGTGTGCTATACTCAAATTAATGATCTCCACTTAATTTAGCATCTACTTGACAGCAAAAACACAAATAATTTCTTTTTTTTCTATAATTGTAAATAAATGTAGGCAACAAGGGGTTAAGAACATTTATGTTAAGTAGAATGCCCAGTGGGGGCTGGGTGGTCTTTTGGCCTTGGAAACCCTGCAGATTTTTTTTTTTTGTTTTTTCTGTCCTCCCAGTCATCTGACCTTATCATCGGATGCATCTTTAGAGACTTGCATTATGACAATGTATGTAACGATGTTATGCTTCTACTTGATATTTACCTGTTTTTTGAGATCATTAAGATAGTTTGATTTTTTCCTTTCTTTGTTACTTATGTTTTAATATTACTGCCTAATTTTATTAGCTCCTCTTTTCTTTTAACTTTCTGTTTGACATTTGTAAAGCACTTTGAGCTACATTGTTTTGTATGAAAATATGGTATATAAATAAATGTTGTGTTTGTTATTGTCGAGATATCTATACAGAATGTATTCCTCATGTGCAAAATGAATAAAACAATTTTGTCAGAGAGATGCCATCTAATAGACAGATACTGATTGCTATGCTACTTCACATCATTTCAGTACCGAATGCCTGTAATTTCTTCAGCTCAAGATAGAGAAGAGAAACAGAAAATGAAAAATCATAGCTGTTGAGTTTGGTGAAGTTTTACTACCACATCTCTACGTAGAAACCTGGGGACACAAGAGAGGTGGAAGCAAGCATGATGTTGAGATTTCAACGTAAATCAGTGGTTCAAATTGCATAATTACTTTTTTCCTCAATAAAATATAGAGTGGTTGAACCCAAAAATGCAACTTTTACTCATTACCCAGGATTAACATTCAAACTTCGCATTGAAATTTAGTTATCTAAATAAGTTAGCTAGTAAAAATGACTCAGTCAAAATATCATGAGAAAAATTCATAGAGAATTGTCAAATGGACTGAAAGTACACTAAACTATTAATAAATCTTACCTGCAATAGTTTGAAGGCTGGGGCAGGAAAATCAATTCCTTTAAATAAGGCTAGAAATTACATTAGGAAAATACTCCCCTATTCACTGACTTAATTAAGAATGAGCAAAAAGAACTTCCCTCCAAGCTACCTGGACACGGGCTACACATGATAAGGCACTTCTAAGAGAACATTTTAGGCATTTATTTTATCTTTGTTTAATAGTGATAAATTGACAGACATTATTGAATATAGAAAGTAGCTACCTGTGTCAGTTACAACTGCTGCGCATCATATTCATGTTTTGGCAGAGAATATCCAAAGCCAAATGATAAATGCTATCAGTCATGCTGATGATACGTTAATATCCTTTCCTGAACTGATACAGACATGATGCATGTATGAATTTATGTCCAGTATTTTGACAGAGCAGAATTCAGGGAAGAAAATGCAGGTACATTCAGATTGGTTGGGGGAAATGATGGCATCTGAGCACTTGGCCCTTTTGCTTTAAGTGCCACTTTTCACATGCTTGCGTCCTTTGCTTTTGAAGGGGAACCCTCCTGTTCATTCCCCTTGTATGCACTGACTTAAAAATCAAAGCAGTGAGGATTTAATTTTGTTATGAAGTCTTTACTGCAAACTGTGCCTTGTTAGCATGAATTCAGCACCTGTCTCTTTTAAACTCAATTCATGTAACTGATTTTACTGTACATAATCTTAATACAACTTAAAAAAGCTAGAGGTTGGGGGTATGCCTGGGTCAGGGCTGGCATCATGGGAAAAATGAGGAGTTTGAAGGTTTGGACGGTAGCAGATGGTGATTTTTGGTTGAAATGAAGCCACAGCAATGACACAAATGAAATGCTATTTTCACCTTTAGTCAACCTCCTTTGAACAATTAATAAATGTTAATTATTAAAGAGACCCCCTGCATAACAACACATATCATAATGCAGAGACAAACTACATAAATATGTTTGAAGTTGGCATGGGTCAGGGTCGGTGCCAGTGGGGAAAAATCTGTAGGGGGTGTCTGAAATTTTGAGGGGTTGATAATATTTCAGTTGAAACTGAACCACTGCATCTACACAAGTGAAACTTTACTTTCAGTCACCATAAACTTGAATATTCAGTACTAAAACTGGGTATTCAAAGTCTATAAGCTACTTTATTTACAGTAACAACTTGATATTGCATTATGCTTTTAATAACATCTGCTCAAACAAAATAAAATTATTTTGTCTCTGACTTAACAAATTCAATATATTGGAACAACCCAAGGTATAAAGGAGGAACAACTGACTCAAGGACTCAAGCAAATGTTAATAGCTCTTGGAATGATTGGGCCCCAGGCTAATACCCAATGAAATACTTAAAACTTCCCAGGGAATTGTTGTTTTCATCACCTCTCCTTACTATGTTGTCCATTTTCTCCTTTTCCAGTCCATCCTACCATGCTGTTTACCTCACCTCATTTAAGCCACTCTAGCACACATGGTTCCAGCCCTACAAAGTTCCTCAAAGTCACAACAGCATGTATAAATGTTAATGCAAAATAAATGTACTATACATGGCATACCCACTGTTATGAAATGAATCTCATTTCACTAATTTAAAAAAACAATAAAGACTCAAAATGAAAATACAATTAATATTAAGCACCTACACACAAATGCTGAGAAATTTCTGCAAAACATTATTCCAAAACAGCATTGCAGCACTGAACTACAGAAAAGAATTATTGTAAATTGGACACGTGGGTGCTAATGCTGCATTGCATTAGCACAGTTCAAATTAAGTAAATGAAGTGTTCAAGTAGAGGAGAGCAAGGTGCACCATAATAGAGTGGAAGGAATGAAGCCTAGAGGGAAGGTGAAGAAGATATTGTCGGAGATGAGATGGTGTTAGATGACATGGAAGCAATCGTTCTCACCATAAAGGATGCTCATGAGCACAGAGGATGAAGGAAGATGATTTGGAGGGCAGCAAGTTAACGCGAGTAAACCAAGAAAATGATAGTTACGCTGATCATGATATTGACGAATACCAATTAACATTACTAATACTACACAGAAGTCAAATGTTCCTTTATTTTTCTTCTGTTTTCTTGTATTTAACAACATACAGATTTATTGAACTTCAGACTTTAACTTAAACATGAGCTTTCAAAAGTCCTCAACTTCTTTGTATATGTTGAAAAAGTAAGTGTTTTTATCTATGGTGATTTTCAAGCAGGCTAAATAGAAAATCCTGTATTAAATTCTAGCACTTTTTAAATGCTTGCTTAACACCAATAAAAGTATAACATTTTCTTAGCTATTTCTACACTGTAATTGGGAAATATATACACTTGATGGCCTTCTATTTATAAGCATCCTTTTCTTTCAAGAGCAACAAAGAATTTTATCTTGATTCTGTAACTGGACCAACAAGACCACAATCGCCCTAGGCCTGCTACCTGGCTCACTTTACAAAAGACGGCTGTGCTAGTCTCTAGATTATGCCCTCCAACATAAAATATTACCACAGAGCGAGTTCATGAAGAAAAAGAGCGATTTTTTTTCTATCTTTTGGGCAATTTCAACAATTCTTTCATTTTTTTTTTGTTCCAATTTTGTTATTTTTCTAATTAATGTATTCTGTTACTCTTGTTTTTCCATTTTTATTTCAGAAACATGTTTTATAGCAGTTTTCCCACCTTCTTCTGTTGCTCTTTCAGCTGATCACATGTAATTTATATGGTGAAGGAGTATGCATTCCAGATGGCATTGTTCTCACTAATCATGTACAGTAGTGAGATTGTCATTTGATGTCTTGGCCTAGACAGGGTCAGCCACAGCTTGGCTTACATGTAGTATTTGATCTCCAGGTCTGTTTGAGCCTGCACCAATTCCCACAGGGTTTTATTGGTTAGGTTTGGTACTTTTCAAGTCTAGGTTATTTTTTTCACAATCTCAATGTACATTAACTGGACACAGGAAATTGTGTTTTAAAACAAAAGCCTTAAAACTTACCGAATAGATCCGCTTTTCAAGCCAAGAATATTGAGTAGTTATTAGTGTCTTGAGATTGCAGAAATGCTCTAAAACAGCAGTTAAGAAAAATTATATTTCTGAACGATTCTTTTAAAAGAAGTCTGGCAGTACTCTTCACATTATTGTCCGTCTCTCTCTGTAGCATCCTTCCACCCCTAAGCGTGTGGTTTCCTGCAGCTTGTGAATGCTACAATTGTTATTTTGAGTGCTTCCAGTGGTTGGGGCAATATATTTCTTCAAATTCAAGTTTACTGTCATGTGTACATAGTACAAAGACATTCTAAGTTGCAGGTCTCCTCAGAAAAGCTTCAGTAATGCAATTTCAACAACAGAGGCACACAAAATGACAGCAATCAGAGTGAAACACACACACAGTTACACACAACACACACATACAAGAAAACATGAAGCAGTTGTTATGAGTGGCTAGTTGGCAACCTTATTACCAGTGGATGAAAACTTTCTCCGAAATTACTGGTCTAAGTTTGAATGGTCCTATACTGTTTGTCAAAAAAGAGAGTTAAAAAAGAGACTGCTTACCTTTCAAAGAAGTATTTGTTATATATATCCTGAACAGAAAGTCTCTTGGAGCCATTATTGATATGTGAAAGTGAATAGTCTGGCTTACAAATATAGAGTATCACTTTGTTTCCATAGAGGAGAACCATTTGATGCGATTTCTTTTTAAATAACAACTACGTTCGCAGTGTTGCCAATCCAAATAGTAAATGTTTCAATTCCCAGCAGTAAAAAAAAGGGTACAATTTGTACCATTTCTAAGAGCTTAAAAAATATGTAAATTGGTAATTTGCATGAATGGAGACTTTGCTAGTTAAGTACAACAGTGTTATCCTATCTATAATTTTTGGTAACATCAAATCTGTGTAGTCAAGTATATAAATAGTACCATTAATAACATTCTAAAAGCATTTTCTCTATGCAGATTACCACTTTTTGGTGTTTTGACACAGATAAAGAGTATATTACACTAAATATATTTTTTATCATGAAATGTGACCGTGTCTCTGTATGGTCCAGGTGAGTTTAAATCCCAACTCTAGCAATTTTAGAAAGGATTATTGGTTAATTAATTTTAATTGTGAATTGTTTTTGAATATTCAAAATAAAATAAATTAGCCAAGAGCTGACTGCTGATGCTTTCTGAAGTTGCACAATAATAATAATAATGTTGCATAATAATTTCAAATACCTTGTTAATTTCATTTTAAATGATTTGAATCTATAATTTGTGTCAATTTCAATGGAAAAATTTGAAAACTCACTCTTACATATTTTCTGTGGTAAAATGTTGCAGTACATGTCTTTAAAGAGAGTCACAATATGGAGAGGATTTAGTAAAAACTGGTTAAGCATTTTTGGTACTGAAAAGAACAATTTCAGTCTGTAGTGTAAGTCATTATTTGTAAAGATCAAAGCTGCTAATCCATGCATGCAGCATTCCTTGTATGTCTTAAAGTTGCCTGATGTGTTGCTTCCTTTAATATGTAATATATAATTTGACATCTCGGCTATGTTTGAAGAGATTCACATATTGAATTATGAGATACGGTATATAGGTTTAGTTTAGCACTAAAGTCTACTTATAGAAACAAAAGGATCGTTTGTGAGCTTATGAATGCTGCAATTGTTACTTTGAGTACTTTCAGTGGTCGAGGCAAGCTGTTTCTTCAAATTTAAATTATCATGTGTACATGAAGGTGCCATGGACCACATGCTAGTAATATTGATTTACATTTGCTAGCTCCAAAACAGATAATACACTACATGAGATTACAATAACTTCATTATCAAAGCAACTGCACAGATGAGAATCTGTATATAGCTATAATACTTTGGGGGGAAAAAAATGGTATAGTCTTGAAGCCTGGTCAAAAAACGTAATGTGTCATACATTTAGTCAAATTTTAAAAAAAGAGATTAGGTTCTTTTGGGCTGATTCTAATAACCAAAATCAAGATACTGGATCATACAATACCAATAATGACTTTTTCTTTATCTCTTTAAAATCTTTTACAGTAAGTTTCTGCATAAACAGGCATGGAAAAGCCTTACATATTTACTTGTTTAATTTTTATTAACAAAATGAAATTGTGTAGGCTCATTGTTTAGTGATTACAAAATACTAAAATAAATAAACTTCCTTAATAATACATGCATTTGTTACTAATAAAATGCACAGAGAAAATATCCATACTACAGTATATATATTTCTGTAATGTACTTATCTGAATAAAACCTTAATTAAAAAAATAGTTTTTGGCATTTACATATATGTTGTCTCATACATTGATTCAATTAATTGATATTGGCAGTTAAAATTGCTTAAATGTAACTATACATTCACTTAATGTTTTAATCATGTTAATTATTATTTGCACTTTATTGCTTTATTTTTGCTAGAAATTTATAGAACTTCTCTCCCAGTGTACCAGCTAGACATTCCTAATTACTGAGATAGAATTATAAAGATGAATTATCATTTTAATTATGCAGTATTTGCTTCTTACCATAACTGTCTGAAAGACAAAAATCAAACACACAGAAAAACAAACAAAAAAAAAAGCTGCAAATCTATCAAATGTTCATAAGATGTTTATCAAGAAGATACAAAGCTAACATGCTTAACAAGTATACAAGTGAAACAGACAAATTTGCTCATAAACTAACAAGCCTATTGTTAATTAAGCAGTAATTGCAAAATTTTCTTTGTCCCTTCTTTTTCTATTTGAAAATGTGAGCTACTTAACACTCACTGTTCAAACTCAGACAAGTAGTATCTGTCTTAATTAAAGGACAAAATAAAAATGTCTGAAAGCCATCTGTCTAACTGCACAGGACGACTCCTCTGATTCCTTTTTCTCAGTTTATTTATCCATCTTTTTTAATACTAGGGGGCTTCGCCCCCTGCTCGCTACGCTCGCCAACCCCTGTGTTTGGCTAATCAGATATAAAATTTTAATTTTTTTTTCTTTGGAATTGTTTCAATTTCATTATTTGCACTTTTACTTTAAAGCTTCATTAAAAATAATATTTTTTGGAGACACATTGTGCCAATGCAACGTATAACTGCCCGTGAGTGAATATTGTTTGTTTCTCTAATAAATAATCCAACTTTTTCTAATGTTTGTCCCTGTGATGTATTGATTGTCATAGCAAAAGCTATTCTCACAGTAAACTGTAAACACGAATGGCATATCACGATCTCCTTTGGTGTGTAATGTTATTCACGGAATATATACACTGCCTTTCTTTTTGCCTGTTAAAATCTGCATCGCTTCTCCGTGATTATCAATATACACCTGACTGAACTGTGTATTCTTTGAAATTAAACTTGTCGTTGCTTTAACTGTTGCGGAACCACAGATTCTTATAGCGTATGGTCTATTATTGTGTAAATCCACGTTTTGTGCATAAGAATGATGCGAATGCGAAAAGACTCTACTCTTTGCCTTTTATTTCTGACCTCGATTTGTCCTGCTCTTTTTTCGATCACACCTGGTTCTGATGGTTAATCATCTTTCGTTTTGCGGTAATGCAATCTTTTCTATCTTTTTTTTGATACTGTAGCGACTGACATGATAAAGTGTCACAAAAGTTTTACTTGAACAATCACTGACTTCGCAACTCCAAACACAACTTTCTAGCACCCTCTCCAATTCCTCATCCCCCGCGTCTCGCCCCCCCCCCCCACCGCATCAATCAATACCCCGCTATTAGTCTTCCGTGCTGTACTCCGCCCTCCCTCAATCGGACCGAACAGTCACTTAAAATCAAAAAGGCCTCAACCTAGCTGGGACACTACAATACTTTAGAATTTTACTGGCTTCATAATCTATCTGCCTTTTTTTCTCTCCATCGCCTTTGGGTGTCTACTCTCCGTATTGTCCTTATACGCTTTATATGTGTTAAGAGCACAGGATGTGTGTGCACTACATGCTTTTACACGACCGACTGTTTTTTGATGTATGTGCTCTTGTATGATATCTGTTGTAAGTAGGGCGTGTCTTGCAAGAATCTCATGTTCTACTCTACATTATTAGACCAAATTTGGAAATGTGACTTTATTGAGGATTTACAATCGACAGCTGGATTAAGAACTCAAAAATGACTGTTAAGAATACAAAAAGAGGAAATAAATTACAAACAAATTATCATCCCAGGTAAAAGCATAAAAATTAACTCTGAAACAGGAATAGCAGCTCATTATGAATAAATGGACATTGAGTGAATGGTTATGCTCAGCTAAAGCTTTTCAAACTTTACAAGAAAAAATTTTTAAAAACATTTATATATACTTCTAAAAACACTTTTACTTTCACGCCATGCCACATTCAGTCTGTATTGATCAAAGGCATTCATTAAGATTACTGAATATTTTGATTTCAATTAAGCTGAGCTGACTTGCTGTTTCAGCAAAGCATTTTTATTTGTCTATGGTCATGGCAGTAAATTAACCTTACCACAGTCGTCCGATGAACGTCACAGTGCTAACAAAGAATTTTCAATTCAAACTATTTCAACTTTACAGCAACTTTATGAGATTTGTAACAAGGAATGTGGTTCAACAGTGGGGGTGGTGGCAGTATGGGCGCAGTGACTTTGATTGACATGAAGAAAAGCAGCCGCTCGGCTATTACAACAGCTTACAATTTACCTTGTCTTACAGCAGTCAAGCTGTTGCAAGGACTTATAGCTTTGAAGCCTTATTACAGTACCGCATTTATTAAAGCATGAGGTATGGATTCTGGGTTAAAACGAAACAGGAATTCACTTTTGCAACATTTTCTCCAGACCTGTGTACATCATGTGGTGTGTTCAGAATCTCTTACAAGTGTTACAGACAGTTTTAGATTTAAGAATTAGTTCATTCAGAGGTATTAGGAAAGATACCCATATTAGAGTTCTACACTGGGACACTGACAGCTTCAGTGCACAATTAAATTTGACTATCTTAGATATATTAAATACTAGCAGAATACCCGCGCTTCGCAGCGGAGAAGTAATGTGTTAAAGAAGCAATGAAAAAGAAAAGGAAACATTTTGAAAATAACGTAACATGATTGTCAATGTAATTGTTTTGTCACTGTTGTGAGTGATGAGTGTTGCTGTCATATATATATATATATATATATATATATTTTACACACACACACACAAACATATATATATACATATCTATACATATACACATATATATACACACACACA
>JANRMT010028174.1:160632357-160654006 GCA_026402145.1 Polypterus bichir lapradei
TAAAAATATATATATATATATATATATATAAATAAATCTATCTATATATCATTATATATATCTATATACTGTATATATTATATATATATATCTCTATCTCTCTCTCTATCTCTATATATATAATTTGAATAGGAATATATGTAACAATCTGATTAAATTTGCAAATGATAACAAGCTAGGTGAACTGGCAGATAATCTAGAATCTACTGAATCATTACAGAAGGAATTGGACAGTATACAGGCTTGGGCAGATTTGTAAATGTAAAGTATTACATGCAGGAAGCAAAAATGCTAGGTTTGAATATACAATGGGTGGTCTGAAAATCAAAAGTCCACCTTATGAGAAGGATTTATAGATTCGCAGTGGAATCAACACTACCAACTACCAGACAGTGCTCAGAAGCCATTAAGAAGGATAATAAAATGCTAGGTTATATAGCACGATGCGTGAAGTACAAGTCCAATATGGTTATGTTGAAGCTTTATAACACACTGATTACATCTCACCCGGAGTATGTGTACAGTTTCGGTCTCCAGGATACAAAAATGACATAGCAGTGCTGAAGAAAGCCCAGAGAAAAGCAACTAGGTTGATTCCAGGACTAAGGGTATGAATTATGAGGAAAGATTAAAAGAGCTGAGCCAGCTGTTTCAGTTTAAGCAAAAGAAGATTATGGGGAGACATGACTGAAGTGTTTAAAATTATGAAGGGAATTCGTTCAGTGGATTAAAACTGTTGCTTTAAAATGATCTCATCAAGAACATGGGGACATGGTTGAAAACATGTTAAAGAGTAAATTTCACACAGACATTTGTAAGTTTTTCTTTAAACAGACAACTATAGACATGTGAAATAAGTTGTCATGTAGTGTGATAGACAGTAGAAGTTTAGGGACTTTCAAAACTAGACAATGTTATTTTAGAAAAATTAAGTGGACAGGATTGGCAAGCTTTGTTGGGCTGGATAGCCTGTTCTCATTTAGATTGTTCTAATGATCAATTTTTTTTTGTGCCAGACCTATTAAAGTCATAATCTTAAGATATTTGTGTATTATGGTTTCTGAAGTAAAATTTTTCAGTATTATTTTGCTTTTAATTGTACTACTATTTCATTTTTTGTTATTCTGGCAATGTTAGATTGTGAAAAATCTTGCATGCCCAATACACATAATTGCCAGTCACATCATGAGGAGGTCTTCAATTATAACTATTGCCATTCTTATCTCTCCTCACATTTTTCTTCTATGCCTCTCATCTCAACTCACTCTCTTACCTTGCCCAGCAAATAATTTTCTCTTTAAGGACTACTGACACCAAATTTTCCTACATCTTTCTCTAGAGATGGAAAAAGACCCCCTTTTTCTTCAGAGCAACAGAAATTTTTTCCCCAGAAATTTTTATGTTTTTTCAATTTCATGCAATAAGAATTCATTAATCATTTAGCACAAATAAAGATTGAATTGGTCTTCAGTAATAAACCATGTTTACAACTGGTTGTCCTTATAAATTAAGAAAGAATTTGTTGTGTTTATTGCTTAATCACCCATTTTTTAGAACCATCCTCATTGTCAGGACATCTGGAAGCTGATACCCTTTATTCATGGATTAAGTTTACCCTTTACTTTGGTCTCTATTTTTTTTTATTTTTTTTTTTTTTATAAAAGGACAGGGTGGGGGGTTGTTTTCTTATTTTTGCTCTTTTTTTATAGTTTATAGATTTATTGCTTCATTATTATCATATGTACAGAGTGCAGTGAACTTCTTACTTACAGGTGATAATCAATATGCAACTCATCAACACTCTGACAAATTTTAATTTATTCTAAGTTTTCTAAAATAGTTTAAAAATGTGTTTGTTTTGAACTATTTTATTTTCTTAACAAACACTTGGTTAGACTCTTCAATTATTTCCATGGATGATCTGTACTGCATATAGAATAGTCTAGGAAGAGTACTGACAAGAAATATACAATAATGCCAACAGTGAATTTAAACCTACCAAAAGATCACTTTGGCATTGAGATTTTTTTTAAATTAATAAGCTTTTCCCACTTAAATCCGATATTGATTTGACAAAAATGGGTATTTTGTCCATGTACAGCAGTAGAATAGGTACATAAAGAGAGCATAAAAGTTGCATAAGTAACAGGTTAAGCACAAATGTTAAAGACGCACCTGTGCTTACATCACAGAAGAACTACAAATTCACATTCCATAAATAATACAAACTTTACAGAACAAATTACAAAACTAACCTGAATTTCAATGTGTCGAGGGTTATCAATAAACTTTTCTATTAACAGTCGATCATCTCCAAAGCTTGAGGCAGCTTCCTGTGAAGAAAATCTGAATCCCTCTCTGGAAAAAAAAAAAAAAAAAAAAAAAGGTAAATAGCTGCAATTATTAAAACTGTACCTCAGACATAACTGTAAAGCAAATTACAATGGTTACTTAAAGTGTAAACTTCAATGAACTATTTCAAATATATTTTATGTTCCTGAATATAATTTTAAAATTAATCTACACATATACAGTATTTATCCATAACTTTTAATCAAAAAATCATGTTTTGATGTTTTCAAAAATTAATTAAAAATAAAATGATTAACTAACTTTGTTGGACAAGCATTCACACTTGTCATAGTAATCCTATATAACACAGGTTTAACTAATTACCTTCAAAGGATAAACCCTGCAGCTGTTGCTGGGTTCTCTCTTTGGAATATTCATCACAACACAGAGAATCAACCATAAGCCACAGATTAAAATAAAATAAAAAAAGCATAAAATACAATAAAGTAAAAAAGGTGTTGGAAATTTCTTGCATAGTAAAGTCACAACAATTATTAGCAAGACGACAGTGCATGACATTACCAAGAACTTAGAGGTTTTTGTCATCACTCAAAATAGAGTAATAAAACTGTGTAGATGCTAATCTCTGCACCAATTTTGATGATTTTTTGCTCATACTCATCAAAATATACATGCGACATGTTAAACATGTAAGTATGGCGAGTGCCTTACATGGTCTTGTTTGGGTAAATACAGGGAGAAGAATAAGAATGATACATAGATTGCAACCTGCCGATGACAGGTGATGTAACTTCTGCCCCACCTTCAAAGACTCACCACTTCCATAACCTCAGTATAAAAGAAACACTACCAGAAGTAGCTCTTTACGTTTTTATTTTTTTTCCTCCTTGTTTCCTACATCAACTTAACAGTGTTTTCCTAGTTCGGAGACGATAAGCTCCATTGCATCTAACCTGTCTCTATGATTACAGACAATATTCACAGATTTGGCATGTAATGAAAAGTAGTAAGTAAGAAGCCTTTACATGAGAAAGCTTTTATAGTATTCAAAGATTCACAGTAAGTTAAGTAAGAAGGACCAAGAGTGAAAGGCATATTGGGCCTTGGAATAGTAGAGATTCAATCCGATATAGGTTGGGTTCAAAACTCAGCAAATCTAAACAACCTTGGTATATAAAGTAATGATAAACCACTCACAAAAGATTTGAAAAAAAAAAAAAATGCTAATGGATGGATGGATAATTACAAAAGAAAAAAAAAACACAGAACAGCAGCATGTTTTGTCAATTTATATTTATAATCTATTTTTCTGGACTGTCACCTCATGTTTGTTTATGTAGTTTCTACATGTACATAGTTGTCATTTATCATGTATTGCTTGTTTGTACTGTAAAACAATTTCATGATGGTGTATTCCAAACAGTATGATATATAAAATTGATAAGTGACAAATAACATGATACCAAAGAGATTTCTCCCAGGCAATGAAAAATTAAAATGTGTAAATTATGTGGTTTGCAATACATACATGAGACACATCAAATGCATTTCTCATATCATGACCAAACTAAAAGAATGAAGTCGAGGAGGTACTATGGCTTAGTGGACAAAAAAAAAAAATCTTATGATGTCCAAATAAACACTGTGCTTTTCATAAACAATCTGATTTTTCTTTATATACATTGTCAGACGTGCAATTGGTGGGAGTTTTCAGAGCTCCTCTAAGAATATTACAACTACTCCCAACTGAGAGAGTGCACATTTCCTGACTCCATCTCCTTTTTAAACTTGTAGACCTGAAGAAGAACTGCCAGAAGAACACATATCACATCCTGATCAAACTGCAAAACCCTCCTCTTCCATCTCCACCGATATATAAAATTAGACCAACTTGGAAGTTGGTATTCATTTGAAAACCCAGAACTGAGAAAGACAGAGCTCTTTCTTCTACAGAAGCCAACATTTGACTGACAGGTCCAGAGTGGTACATCCTCATTTTTTTTATCCCATTCACAAATCTTTATCATTTTTCCCTTTATTGAATGGGTTATTCGCATGGAGACACAAACAAATAACAAAACGTTGCCATCTTTATTAAATAATGAATTTCTAAAAAAAAAAAAAAAAAGGTAAATTACTTTAAGAACTGTGCAGTGACTAATGAGAAATGTTAAACTAAAGTATTGCAAACTAGAATGTCCACTGACTCTAAAGTTAACTTAAAAGTACTGTATATGCAACTAACTGAGTTCTTTAAGTTCAGTCTAAGAAACAAGGATTGTTATTACTGTATGAAACACTTTTAGAATACAATGACTGCTAAAGGACATGCTATCCTCCAACAAACACAGAACTTGGAAAATACTTTAATAAGAAAATTTATTTGAAAGAGATTACCATTATGCCACAGATAAAATGTGCCACAGTGTTCTAGAGTGTAGTTGCAAATCTTTGTTGCAATTAACAGTTTAACCAATAAGCAATTTGGGTCTTTAGTAACTTAGCTCTCTGATTAAAAAGAAGACAAGCATAATAAGTGTTATGCAGGCAAAATTAAGACTTTATATGTGAATGAAGGCTTTGACATTAAGACATTCATGCCTGGACCTGCTGTACATTTTTAACAATCAGTGCAGTTTAATGCTTCAAACTTTACATTGGGTTCAATAATTACCAAAAAAGCAAGTAACTTAAATGAAAGAGACATGAATGGTAAATCATTTTTGGATCATTAATAAAAGAATTAAAATATGTCCTGTTTAGAGGGGTTCGTTTCAGCACATTTGGTTTTAACCAAACACTTCACATGTAGATAATGTGACTACAAAATATAGCAAGAAATATTTTTTGCAACAACAAACACTTTTAAACTATGAAAAAAAACACTGAAAATTATGAATATTATCAATGTTATCTGTGTCCTTAGATGGCTGAGGAGTCCATTTCTTGAACCATACATCTAATGACACTGGAGTCAGAAAATTACGTTTTGATGCTGTTTCCATAAATTTGTGCTCTCCTCCATCTCCTTGCATTTTCATTGTTTGTCCAAGTTATCAAAGGGACCTTCATATTATATTCACCTTGGCTCATTAGAGAGTTGAGAACTTAAAAGTCAGACGATGGACCTTCAGATACAGTTGCTTATCCAACATAGTTGGCTCTTCAGAATTATTGTTTCAATATTGATTGTTTTTGTGTTGAGGTGACACAGCAATCCTCCCTGCTTACACAAAGGATGGATGGATAGATTGATAATCCCCAAGGGGAAATTCACATACTCCAGCAGCGGCATACTGATAAAAACAATATATTTAATTAACAATATTAATTAAATAGTGATAAAAATGCAGTGTAAGTTAAAAAAACGCAGGGTGGAGAGTGCAAGGCAGGTATAACAGAAGACAATATCATTGTATAATGTTAACATTTACACCCAAAGGGTGGAATTGAAGAGTCACATAGCGTGGGGGAGGAACGATCTCCTCAGTCTGTCAGTGGAGCAGGACAGTGACAGCAGTCTGTCGCTGAAGCTGCTCCTCTGTCTAGAGATGATAATGTTCAGTGGATGCAGTGGATTCTCCATGATTGACAGGAGCCTGCTCAGCGCCCATCGATCTGCCACAGATGTCAAACTGTCCAGCTCCGTGTTTACAATAGAGCCTGCCTTCCTCACCAGTTTGTCCAGGTGTGAGGCATCCCTCTTTATGCTGCCTCCCCAGCACACCACTGCGTAGAAGAGGGCGCTCGCCACAACCATCTGATAGAACATCTGCAGCATCTTATTGCAGATGTTGAAGGACATCAGCCATCTAAGGAAATATAGTCAGCTCTGTCCTCTCTTGCACAGAGCATCAGTATTGGCAGTCCAGTCCAATTTATCATCCAGCTGCACTCCCAGGTATTTATAGATCTGCACTCTCTGCACACAGTCACCTCTGATGATCACGGGGTCCATGAGGGGCCTGGGCCTCCTAAATTCCATCACCAGTGCCTTGGTTTTGCTGGTGTTCAGTTGTAGGTGGTTTAAGTCGCACCATTTAACAAAGTCCTTGATTAGGTTCCTATACTCCTCTTCCTGCCCAATCCTGATGCAGCCCACGATAGCAGTGTCATCAGCGAACTTTTGTACATGGCAGGACTCCGAGTTGTATTGGAAGTCCGATGTATATAGGCTGAACAGGTTTTTGGTAACAACAGTAGGATATTATAGGAAAACAATGGCACAAATGGAATTATAGATCATTAGCTCAGTTCATATTGGATATAATGGTTTTCAAACATCTCCAAGTATAATGTCCTGAAGGAAATTCTAGCACAGCTGATGTAGTATTAAAATACTTTGTCAATGGCTGATTTTTTAAATAATTGCCTGTCAAGGTATGGAGAGTGATCATTAATTTCCAAATTTTTTCTATTGATGGTTGCTGCTTAAGGCTCAGTTACCTAGCCAATGATATCCTGGCAGGGTATCTTGCTTTTTTCCAGCACTGAGAAACAGTTCTAAACTTTTGTAGGGCTTGTTGAAGGGATTCAGTGTTCCGTAAAGTAATTAAAAACAGTATGATCGCCTGTTGTTGTTCAAGTTCATAGAGTATCATCTTGGCCAGCTCTGTTTTAACCTTAATATGTTATACATTGAAGAACATCCTGTCAAACTAGTATTACATTTTTAAGCCTCAGGGACAGCAATGCAGGATTAGACACTTATTAAATAAAATGGAGGTAAATGGTGAAAATGGTAAGCACAATGGCATAACACTTTCTCAGCCTTGTTTGGATAGTGAAGGAATTTTTTTTAACAGATGGAGTCAAAGAGAAGATTTTGTTGGTGACCTTTTGAAAATTTCATAATCAGCCTTAATATCTCTGTGACATTAACATCAGGGCTAAAGGATATTATTCTTCATTTGTTTGATGACTTTAAGGATCTTTTCTATGTTTGGTGATTCATCCAGTTAGGTGCTTTCTGAATGCTGATAAATCACTCAAATAATGTTGTCTGTCACGGATTAGTAATTCAGTAATTATTCAAAGAGCTTCTTACAGAGTTGCCAGGTAACAGCATTATCTTTCAAGAGGATTTCGTCTTGGAGCCAGAGTGATACTATGTGAGCCTGGGTCATATAGGATCTCTGACACTCTGTATATAATAGCAATCAGCACATCTCTGTATCATTTACATTTTCACTCTTCCTATCTATTCTTGTTTTTAGCAATATTTCTCTGGCTGTCAACTTTGCTGTGTTGGTGTCCTTCATGTGTTTTTTTTTTTTTTTTTTGAATAGACAGCTAGGAAAAAAGCTACAGCTTGGTGGATTCAGATAAAGTGCTACTACAACCACATTTACAGGAAGCTTGGTTTAAAAAAGCAGTTTGTCAAAGCCCTATCAATAGACACAGCCTATTGTATGTATTTGTGCCAAACATTTTGAGGCTAAATTAATAGGGGGTATATTTGCCAGACCTGATATTAAAAAGCTGATTTCTGATGCACAATTTGATGGTGAAATGAATTAAAAGAAACTAGAGGTTTACTTATCGTTCAAAGAAGTAATTTCTAAATTTTTAGGGACCAATAAAGATCCAAATTATTAAGAAATTCTAAAAAGGTATTAGTTACGTTTAAGAAATTGGGTAGCAACATAAGTCTCAAAGTTGACTTTTTGGATTTGTATTTTAAATTTTTCCTTTTAAATCTCGGAATAGTGAATGAAGAACAGGGTAAAAGACTCCATCAGAATATCAAGGACATGGAAAGTTGGTACCAGGGACGTTGGGATGTCAGTATGATGGCGGACTATTGCTGGATGATTCACAGGGAGATACAAGAAATAGTGTAAACTGCGGGCCATTAAAATGAAGTTTTGGATAAAAGAGAAGAAATGACAAAGACTAGTGAATATGGATATGTATTACTGTTTCTGTTATATATATGTTTAAAAATTTTAAATTTACTAAATATCTTCATGTTAAACTGATAAAGAACATTACCACATACATAAACAAATTGTGTAATTTGTTACATTTTATTGCAATTTCTTTTTAAATTTTGCACTCAAATATGACATGATGTAAACTTTCTAAATATGTTTTTAATGTATATGAACACAAATAAAATATTCAAAATTAAAATATTTTTTATCAGTTTAATTTTGCACACTTGTGAAAGTCTTTCAAAGGGCTGAGAAACTTTGCTTCCCATCCTCACATACTGTATGAAATTACTGTTTTATCTCAAGTGGAGATGCAGCTGCCTGCAGACATGATGCAGTGAAAATTGGGCAGGGGACACAAATCAGGTAGCCCTATTTGAATGATATAAAAGGTGGAATGCTTGCCCTTCAAGACATTTATGTTTTATTTCTCTTAGAAACAAAGGTAACAGAAATTTTGCCTTCTGGTTGAGCAGGATGTTGAAAGCAATAAGGTTGTGTTCCATGCATTTGCTTGTAAGGAGGATGCCATTAGAATTGAGCTTTCTGACACCCCTCATTGTTAATGACTGCTATCAAATGCCTGAAGCTAAACCCAATACTTCACTTAAAGTTCTACAGTAGAATCAGCCTGTCTTCACTGATGACATTACTTATATTATCCCATGTGTGAGTTGATAATTTAATGTCCTTGCATACCTCTGGTAAATTTCAAGAGAAGAGAATTCTGGAGAATTTATCCACCATTATCTGAATAAGCAAAGTCAAATTTAATCACTTATTTAAAAAAAATATATCCCCAGTATGCGGAGTACAACAACTTGTGTGCCTTCATGTGTTCTTGTCTAAAAATCAAATGATTCTGGAGAATGTATACCAATTAATGACATGCACATTACAAGCAAAACTTATGAAAATTGTGTCGCTGTCCAAATACTTGTGGATAAAACTGTACATTTACACTAAAAAAAAAGTTTTAGAACACCCCCATTTTTCTGACTTTTTTGAAATTTAAGCAGTTCAAGTCCAACTTGAAATGGTATAAAGGTATGTGGTAAAATTTTTTTTTTTTTTTTTTTTTTAAGTTTTGGTTACCAAAAACTGAAAGATAATGCCAAGCTGTTTCTGAAAGGCAACAGCATACATGGATAAGTGTCTCAAACGACAACAGCTATAAGCACAGCTAAACAGCTATGCAGTGTTCATATCTACCAATTGTTTATTTGCTCTATACTTTTATTACAAAGCACACGGACACTGGTGGTGGTCCCTGGCCTAAGCAAGCATCTTTTTTCTTATTTTACAATTTCAGCTATGGCTTTCTTACTGCCACTAGACCTGTCAAAGCCTTTCCTTCACAAATGAAAAGGATACTTGCTTATTTTAACCACTGTCCAAAAAGGCACTTGTTATGCAGCTGTTGACTCTCAGAAATTTGTCTTCTGATTATGCTGTGGGTCTGCCAAACCTGTTCCTGTCAGAGCTACCTCCAGTTTCCAAGTTCTTTATCATTGTGTAGGAAACTGTACTCACTGACACCTTGGCTTTCTTTGCAATTTCATAAAAGGAAAAGCCTACATGTTTAAGTATTATAATAGTTGGTTTTGTCTGTCTTAACCTTGATAATTGTTTTCTTCTCATTATTATGATAGCAATATATAGTGTCCAAATAATGCTTCAGATGGTGTGTCAACATAATTTGTTCCAATATTGCTTTTATGTAGACAGAGTATTTGCAAGTAATTAGCAAAAGTAGGACACCTGTAGGAATTCTGTGCATTATTTTCAGGGCTTAATGTACCTCTATTGCTAAAGAAAAGCTATAAGTTCTTACCTATAGAAGGCCCTTTTTTGTAAGTCTGCAAATGACATAATTTTCAGTTTTTGGTAACCTAAATATTTTTTTTTTTCCTTTAACTGCTTACCTTTGTACTATTTCAGGTTTTCCAATGGATTCGAACTGCTTCAGTTTCAATAAAAACTGGCAAAATGTGGGTGTTCTAAACTTTTGACCTATAATGTATATATACACGTTAGTCCTTAAATGTGAAGAATTTAAAATGTTAAATGCTAAAAATTTACTTGCTAGGAAATTAATCTATTTTGTTTAACAGTTATACTAAGTACACAACCTCTTCTCTGTAAACTTACTAAAACTTGCCTTAGTAACATTGACACTTTAATAATTAACTTCTTTTAATAGAGGATTTACCACACTTAAGTAAAAAGTAGCACTAACCAAATCTATCACTTTAAACTATTATGTAACTCATGAGGAATTCAAAAATACTCTACAGTGCAATAACACAGACAGCCTTAAGGGACTGGTTAACTAGAATTTCCATATAGCATGAACTGGTACAGAAAACTGAAAAGGAAAATGCAGTTAAGAAGGTTACAGACGTGATAGGGTACATTAATTAATGTAATAATATTTATTAATGCTGTAATTCTTTTTTAATTATTTAAGTACACTGCCAATCTAATTTGTGCAGAGTGATTTCTCTGTAGACTTCCCAGTATTTGTCTGTTGAAATGCATGACAGAAAGAGAGATGATACACTAGCTAGAAATTAGCACTGGTACAAATTGTGCATTGAACCTTCATTAAAGCCTGGAAAATCTTGCAGGGTTCAAGCTGATCACCACATCCTTTACAACTATTACCAAATGTTTCAAAATGAAATGCCATATCGTTACCTTATTTTTCAATGGTGTATGAGGAAAGTTTTCCGTGATAAACGTAATTAAAAGGCTTTGATGGAAGCCAATAGTACTAACTGGAGCGAAAACTAAATTTAAATAGTATATTTGGCTGACATAAAACAACAATAATCTAATGTAAACCCAAATAATTTAAAACATTTTTAATTGCAGATTTTATTTATAATTAGTGATACACAGGAGGTGAGGAAATGGATGCACAGCTTGTCATTGAAGTTCCTATCACATATAAATATTAGAATATTGCCACAAGTGCTAGCAGATTCCCTCTCTCACTCCTGCTACCCACTTAACGTTTTGACTCACCTTTACTCATAGTCCTTCTCAATTTAATATTTGTGAATAAAACTGCGTATGTGAAAGAGATATTACAGACGCACAAATATTAGCTGCCTTACTAATTTAGCTAAACCACTAGGCTCTTAGAGAATGTACATTTCTCATAAGCTTGGTAATGTTACTTTTATGCATATTGGCTGTATCAGACAAATAACTCACAAGCACTACTAATTAACGTTAGTGGATCTCTTAACTCTAGTTAAAATAAGTAGTCATGTGCCATCTTATGACTCCATTTGGGACAGCCCATTTGGCTGTATGTAAAATTAACCACAGGTCGGTCATAAAATGCAATTGCAGTTGAGGCTCTGTGGGTCTGGTGTATAATCACCAGTAATTGCATACTTTGACCACCAGTAAGGAGTAGCAAAAACTGATACTGGAATCTTGGCTTACTATTTTCATTGTGCCACGCAACACTATAGAACTGCTGCTTAGCTGTTATCATGCCACTCACTCCCCCTCCCGTACAGTAGTTTGGAAGCATTGCACATTTGTGCTCCCACTCGTTATTCATGTGTCAGTGCTTAGCAATGTTCATCACATAATGAGGAAAACTGTTCATTCAATTGTTGGTGCTTCGCAGTTATCTATCGATGGATCGATGTTTCATAGGGTTAAGCTCATGCAGTGTAGTGAAATTAAAGAAATTAGTCATTAAAAAAATGTACCAAATCATCTATTACTCACACCCATTCAATAGTAAAAAAGTTTTTTTTGAAGGAACATTGGCAGTAAGTACAAATAGTCTCAAATCGGCAGGTCACAAATTGGCACGACTGCACTTAAAAGTAAAATTTACACCTGTTTATTTTTAACGCAAAGCCACTTAAATAAATTTAGGCAAAGTTAAGAGATGTAAAGAAGTCCATGATATGAAGTGTGAAGCTATAGTGTGGAAATGTTAATATAATGTTGCTACTGCTTAAAAGCCCTCTTAATTCAACTTCTAAATTAAAGGGCTGCTTCTGTATATATTTAAACACAGTGCTAGCATTTCAAGTTAAGTTTAAATTAAAAAAAAAAAAAAAAAAAAAAAAGTGCTTCACTGTATTTTAACAAGCTTTAAATGGACAGAGCTAATTCTTAGGTTGTATGCCCCTTTCCTTTCCAAACAGATAATTTAATTTCTATCCCACTTATACTTTTTGTAATTATTAATAATAATAACCTTTGCACAACTAAATGTGGAGGATAATCTTGTTACCTATTGTCCTGAATAATAAAATTATTATTTTTTTAAAATGCAGAGTCCTTATATTAAGTTTTAATTTTGCTCAAATAAACTATAATGAACTATAAAGAAACTAATTTACCAAAAATGTAGAGTTTAACTAACTAATGTACAAAGGCCGTTCACAAGGAATGCATCCTCTCTTGTGGACTAGTAATTTATGACCTAAACACATTTGTACATTATTTCTGTGTGGTGCAAGTAACGTATAACTATGCTTCTGTTGTGTTATCCAGGGAATTTATGGTACTTTTATTTGAAATGGTCAGCCAAGTTTTATAACTTAATGTTACAAAGAATAGAAATAATAAGAGATTGTACAGATGCATACAGGAACTAAGCTTTTGGGCAGAGCCATCAATCACCAAGATAGCTAGCCAGTCAATTATGTGTATTGTTGCATACACCGGAATCTTTGCTATATTATTTTCTATTATACTTTTTCATTTGTAATATCATATTTTAATAAATACCACATTGCTTTTAAATTTCTATACTTCAGATATAAAGTGACTAAAGTAAATATTGCTCTGGTGCAGAGGGAAGATTGCCATTTTTCTCATCCTTGTGGGATTTATTAAGACTGAGAGGTTTCACCTCAACAGGATGAACAAGTGTGATAGAATTAAGACACCGTTGGTTGGTTGATAAGAGGCATACAACCAAAAGGAGCCTTCATGTGTCTCAGGGACACTCATACATTGTTAGTGCTAGAGACATTAAGTCCACATGCATTGTGGGCATCACTCACACATACTTATTTCAGTGGGATCCTATGTGGAATACTACAGACAGGCTGGCAGTTAGGCACCACTAGTTCTTTTTCAAACAACTTTCTAGAATGTTATTCATTAAAAATTGAATGATTGCTGCACAACTTAAAGAAAAGAGGTTATATTAAAACTGAATCAAAGTACCAACCATCAATCTTTTGGTTGGATCAAATTTTTAATCAAATTACTACTTCTAAAATTTCCTAAAAATACAAATGTTTTTAGAACATATGAAGAAAGGCTGTGTAGTTTGAGGAAACAGAGAAAAAAACCCATTTATAACATCTACATACCAGTCTTTTTTTTCTTGCATATTTACTCATATTTGTACTTTCTTACAGGAAGATGCATTGCAAGTCATGCATACAGTAGGGCACAGTCTGCATGGTACTGTACAATTCAAAAATGTACTTCATGTGTAGAAACCTTTCAAGTACTGGACAAAATTGTATAAAACTATAAAAAACCTGTTGCTGGTTTCTTATTAGTTGTACAGGTAATCCCCATTGAGCCTACTGCTGTAGGGAGCACAGCTAATTTAACAAATGGCTGTCCTGTACATAGTATAGTGGTTTGCAAATGTAATTTATTAGAACATGTGTTAAGTGATGCCTTGTGTAGCCATTACCTTGAATGAGAATGATCTTGAAATCAGTTTTATGCGTAATTCATCCCTGAAGCTCATCCAATATTTTAAATAGCAAGAGATCTATGTGGAGATAGTAGTTTTGGATAATGGTACACAGAGATTAACACCTGTTTTAAGTGATGTAAATTTCAGTACAAGGTAGCAACAATGACATTTGGCATATGGTACTAAGCAAAGCAAAGATGATATATTACCTGTATTAAAAGGAGACAATTTAAGAACATCAGATCTCAGGTCTCATAATCAAGCAAGTTACTTCACCTAACTCTTAAACTAAAGCATTATTAATGAAAACTGACTCTAAACTTTTGACAATCATAACTCAGCTCATAGTGGTGCAGATAAGGGATCCAGAACTTTTGTAAAAAGTTGAAATGATCCTATTGTATTAATATGTTTTCAAGAAAGTAACTATGGTAAACAATTAATAAAAGGAACACAGGCGGAGAATAGTAACTGCTGGATATACTGTATTATATGCTTATAAGCTTTCATTTTTAGTCACAATCCAAATAATTAGGAGTTCAGATGGTTCATTGTACGATTGTTTTTCCACAGGTTAATTTTTTTAATGCATAGACAAAAACTTCAAAATTCTCAGTAATAAAGAAAAATATAATTACAGTATTTATTATCTTCTGAGTAGTCTCAAAAAGGATGAAATTAATGTAATCGGAGCTTACTTAATAACAAATTATCAAGACATTTACTTTACATTTGTAATTACCATTATGAAAACAAAATGAACAGATGGTTATTGTTAATATAAAGGTTAAAATAACTGTCCATTTTAACTGGCTGCAAAAAGTGAATCACTTAAGTGTCAGGAACAAACTGTAATAGCAAAACCTATAGACTGACATCTGTAGCAAACATAGCAGCTCAATAATAGTATATTATGCTCAGATGCGCCTATACAGTAAGTTTGGTAGAAAAAAAGAAGAGTTATTAGGGAAAACAGCAGTTACTTGAAGTGCTGATTATTAACTGGCACCCTGCAGTATAGCGCTAACAACTATCTAGCGGTCTGTATAAAATAATGCATTAGCATTCTAATACAGGTGGGTACAAAGGCATGGGATGCACAAAGAATGACAAGGGTGCCTTTTTTCTCACATAAGTGCTTTCACTGCAGCCTTAGTTATTTATGTATGGTACATAAGTGGGCTTTTTGATTATTATTTATGCAGCTCTGTAAACAGAATTAATGATCAATCACCTGCTACTTTTGCACTAATGCAAATCTCATCTGAACACCTGCCATTATAATCTCATAGGACTGTGAATCAAATGATAGTGAAGCCATTCTTTATTACAAATAGAGAGCATTACATGCTTCAATGCCATTTTTGTTGGGTGCACTACTAAGCTAAAAATGCCATATGGCGATAATCAATAAATTAGGGCAATAGAGAATTTCGATGAAAATGGATTAATACAATGATCTAAAATAACATCTAAAATACCTGGGGAAAAAGTATTTACAACAATAAATGAAAACTAAGGTACAATTCTTAATTTATTTGGAATAATACTTACTTTACTGCTTAAATGATGATAGTGAATTTCTCTCCCCAATTTTCTGGCAAACAGTACAGGGGCATTAACACTTGCACCAAAAGGTTCAAAGATGGTTTTTATCCTCCAGTCATAAGACTACTCAGCAACAACTCTTTACTGAAAACTGCATACCCATACTGTACCTTATGAACGATTCTTATATGTAGTGCTGTGAAAAAGTATTAAACCCTTCCTCACTTTTTCTCTTACTGCAAATTTCATACACTGAATGTTCTTCACATGTTCAACCATACTGTCATTTGTTGAGCAAACAAACATATCCAATACCAGGTTTATCAGTGTGAAAAAGTAATTGTCTTCTAGTTACAGTAAATCAATTTAATTAAATGGATAAACAGAATCAGCTAAGTGACCATAGCCAGGCTTAATAGTTTTTTTTGTGTGTTTGAGTGTGTGTGTGTTTTTGCTATCGATCAGTCTGTTGTGTATTCTCTTGATCTTTCATTCAGAATATTAACACAAATCGAGAAAATTGAAAGAAAAAAATTATCATAAACAATTATTTTCTACTAAAATGAATGGGGAAATATATGAGTAAAACTTAACTGAAGTACATTTCCATTCAGATTTTATGTTAAGCTTATCTGAATGCCTATATAACTATAGTTTGTTTGGAAGGGTTAGCAGAAAAAATGTCTCTGCTGTCATCAAATAACAGACTTAAGTGTCTACTGTAACTTTTAATGGGACTGAGTTATATGGTTAGTTGTGGCAAAAAAATAACTTTTTACCAACCAACACCATAGGTGATTTTTGAGAAGGAATAATAGCCATGCAGAAAAGTACCTCGTCATTTTTGATTTTGTGGAGCTGTTTCTCTGCCAAAGGCCCTGAACAGCTTCTTAGAATACATGGTACCATTGCCTCATCAAGTGTCAGCACATATTAAATCAAAACCTGACTACCTATGCCAGGAAGCTTAAATTAGGTCATAGGTGGATCTTACAGAAGAACAAAACACACCTCAAAATCAACACAGAAATGGCTCAGTTACAACAAAATCAAGGTTTTGACATGGCCATCCCAGTCCCCTGACCTAAAGCCCATTGAAAACCGGTGGGATTAGCTGAAGAGAAAAGTGCACAGGCATGGACCTCAAAATATGAAGGATCTATAGAGATTCTATATGGGGGAATGGTCTGAGATCCCTTACGATGTGTTTTCCAACCTTATTATGAATAATAGAAGACTTACAGCGGTTATCTTGGCAAAGTATTAAATGAAGGGGTGCTAATAAATATGGCATACATTTATTTGAAGAAAAAATATTTTGCTTTATGATAATTTCTTTTTCCAATTAATTATTTTACTTCAATTAAATGTTAGAAATTTGTTAATACCCCAGTCGCAAAGTTGCACAGATTATAACTGCTTTTAAATGGTGATTTGTTTAATTTTACTTAGGAACACACCAAGCCTTGACCTGGCTCTCAAACACTCACATACAACAACACAAAAAAGGGGCTCAAAATGAGTAAATAATAAAAATTATATTAAACAAATAAAAAAAAAATGCAATTAGACGACAACTAACACACACATAAAAGCTCTCCCGAATTCCCCTGACAACGATAATTAACTAATAATGAACAAAACACCAAGCACAAAACAATCAATGATAAATACAACAATGCAAAGTCCAAACACACTCCAGATCTAAATGCAAATGCATCTAAGATAATAAATAAATGGAAGTTCAAAGTGAACAGCTTTCAGTATAATACTATGTAAAGTTTTGTCCTGCCATGATGGGGAGATGATGAAAAATTGCAGATGTTGGAAGTGCTTCACAGACACATTTACCAACTCTGATCAGACTCCACAACATCAGCCGCATGATACAAACACAAATCCAGAAACTGTAGCGATCTGATATGGGGGGATGGGAAAGGATGTTGAAACACAAAAGACAGACAATTAAGCTTTTTTCCGGCATCTTCTGGCGCACCTTTAAAGTCCAGGCCACACATTTTTCCCACCCAGCAACCCCAGTGGTAACATCCACAGCATTAAACCAATGGTGAAGTACTACTGGGAATTTGTAGTTAATTTAAGTAGTGCAGCTATAGATCAGATAAATAGATGGATATTTACGTAGATTGAAAGATTGATCTTTATTTGTTGCCAAGGAAAAAATTGGCCTTTTACAGAAGCTAAATAAATAAGTAAATAAATAAATAAATATACATACATACATACATACATACATACATACATACATACATATACACACACTGAAGTCTGAACACATACCAGATTGACCACAATGAAAGAAAACTTCAGACTTGGCAGGTCCAGTCACAGTAAGGCATTATATGCAGGTGTATTTCCATTGGTATAAAGCGGCCTCAGTAGCGTTTCCTGACACACATGTGCTGAATGATTACTTGACAAACTATGCAGTGTTAGTGTGTCAAAAAGAGGATAATGCAGCATTGTTCACAATGGATCTCAGTTTTGCTTTCATTCTCTCCTTTGCTACTACCTCCAGAGGGTTGGGTGTGCATTCCATAATTGAGCCTACTATTTTAATTAGTTTGTTGATTCAGTGGGTCTATTTTGAAATGATGTTATGGGCCCAGCACACCACAGTGTAGAAAAATAACAGAGGACATCACATAGTTGTAGAATATGTGAAGGATGCCAAATTAAAGGAGCAAGGAAAAAAAGAACTTCTGTATTATGAGACCTGTCCAACCTGTCATTGATGTGGACTCCGAAGTATTTGTAGGAGTGCCCCAACTCTACTGTGGGAGTTATTTTCTGCATATAAGGAAATGAAAATTAAAATTATAAAATTAAAATGCAATTTCTCTTTTGAAATTTAATTTTCAAAGTCTATGGGCAGGAATGCTGCAAAAATGAAAAACAAAATCAAATAAGACAATTAGCAACTTCATTTTCAGAGGACTTCTTTGGCACAGGTAAGATGGTGGTGGTTTTGAAGCACTTTGGGATAACTGCCTGCCTCAGGGAAATTTAAATGATACTGTATCTATAAAGATATGTCAGCTTGTCTGCACATTTTTCTCACATCAGTAGCGGACAAGCACAGTATATGTTATTCCTGAGGATTGATGGACTTCCTCACTGGTATACTTATCAAGGAAAACCATGTGTAAAACATATTTAGAACATCTGGAAGGGAAGCATTACCACTGCAGACATGTGGTGTGGTCTTATAGTCTATGATGGATTGGATTCCCCACCATACTTTCACTTAGCTACTTTGATGCCCCAAGATAGGTTTGCCTTCACTGAGCTGAAGACAACCTTATCACCTAATCTAAAGGCAGTATTACAGGCTTTTAACAGTGCATGTACTTGCAATGTCATCCACAGTTTCTGATCTGCACACATTCTGATGGTCTTTGAGACAGTCACATAATCGCTGCACTTGTAAACGTAGCCAGTGACTGATGATACATTCATCTCTAAGTTGATTTAATGGCCACACTGTATGTGTCAGTTGCTTTAAACATGGCCCAGTTTGTGTGCTTGCATGGTTGGCAGCTCTGTAACAGTTTTATGAATTTCACGCAGTGCTTTTTTCAGGATTAATTCCTGGAAGAATGTAAATGGACACAAAAAAAGTCAACTAGGGATTGACTGGACTTTATTTGATCAATTAATAACTGTTAATTATTAAAAGAAGAGACCCTATTTATTAACTTTGAAAATGACACCATTGGAATCTCCTAGAAAAAGTTTTACTTATGCGTTATGTGTGAGAAAATTAATTTTCTCAATTAAAGAAAATATATCACACATTGACTACTTATGAAAAGTGATTAAAAATCCTGAGTGATTAGGAAAAACAATACAAAATTTTATTTTTTAGCATAACCTCTGTGAGCACAAAACACTGGGTTTCACATTCAGAAAGCTTTCATATGCCATCCAATTACAATGTTTCATCTTCCTTGTGCAACCACTTTTCTGCCCCTGACTTAATGTCTTCACTAGTGGCAATGCAAGTCCCACAGAGTTAGCCCGTCAGATTAGGGAAAAGGTGTTAGTCACTCAGAGCTAGGTATGAAGAAAAGTATGGGTATAACATCTCATCCAACACAGAATTTCACAGAAAAGCTGTGTGAGCAGGGGTTTTGTTTTGAAGACACAACAGGGAAGTCAACAACTTTTCCCTGATGGACTGCCATAAATGCTAATGCATATTAGCATAAAACTAACCTGTAAGCTTTGTGAGGCATGCAATCAATATACACTGTACACTCTGAACACCATAAAAAAAGTATGCAACTGACCTTGCTGGCACTGGCTTTCACCTGGAATTTGTTTGGGCTTTGAAAATCACCATGCTTCCACCATTTCAAATGTTGCTTGAATAACAATCCCCATTTACAATACATTTCTAAAACTTTCTCCCAGTACAAATTCTTTACCTTGAGATTCTCCCTGAAACTGTTAAGAGGCAGCAATACTTCATTTCCAGAGTCAGCAGTCAACATGCTCAGACCTTGCTCATGTTTAATTTAATAAAGAATGAACTCAAATGACCCATAAATAATCCCTACCTTGTCTGGTATCTAAGGCATAGATACCTTTGACTCTCATATATGATTTGATCTGTGACAACAATATTTTCTTCCATCATCGATGAAGAAGTCCAGCAACACTTTGGATTAGAGGTATGCACTTCCGCAGGACTTGCTGGACTGAATGCAATTTTTTGCGAGACTGATTTTCAGTATTTCGGGTGGGAGCAGGTGGTAACTAGAGTCTGGGAAATTAAAACTAAATTTAGAACAGAATGTACATTCTCTCTCTCTCTACACTAGCAAAATACTCGCGCTTCGCAGCGGAGAAGTTGTGTGTTAAACAAGTTATGAAAAAGAAAAGGAAACATTTTAAAAATAATGTAACATGATTGTGAATGTATTTGTTTTGTCACTGTTACGAGTGTTGCGGTCATCAAGGATTTGATTATCATTATTTCTTTCAATCAGGTTCGTATTTGGAGGATGTGTTGTGTTCAAGTTATATTCCGTGTTTGTCAACCGCTGTAAAGATAAACAGGTTTCATTCATCGAAGTGTTCACTACTCAAATCGGTACTTGTGAATCAAAGATGTTTAACAGGCATTCCTGGTATTAAGTTGTGGATTTGCTTGCAAATATTTAGCGGAAGCGTGTCTATGAACTTAATTTAACCTTTCCCAGTCCTGCAAAATCAGTTCATGTGAGCTGCTCAGGGTACATGCATCGAAGCTTCTCAGCTGTGCTTGTGCTATCTCGTGCGAACTCGCGATGTCCACGGCTTTATTTAATGTTAACCCAGACCTGACACTTTTGCTGAGTTTGCGCCAAACAATATTCTATCCCTGACCATCTCATCTTCGTTTGCATAAGCACAGTCCTTCACCAGCAATTTTAACTCCGTTACAAAGTGCTGAAAAGTCTCGTTTATACCCTGCGTCCTCTCATTAAACTTGTATCTCGTGAATATCGTATTTGTCTTAGGCATGACAAACGCCAACGGCAGCGTGTCTATGAACCTAATTTAAAGTTAAGCTTTACACCCTGCTTTCCTATTCGTTTGCATAAGCACACAGCAATTTTAACTCCGTTACAGCAATTGTAACTCTGTTACAAAGTGATCAAAAGTCTCGTTTATACCCTGCGTCTTCTCATTAAACTTGTATCTCGCGAATATCGTATTCATTGCAGGCATGACAAATGCCAGCGGCAGCCTGTCTACGAACTTAATTTAAACTTTAGGTTTACACCGTGCTTTGTTTCCGCGGTAGCTGCACTTATGAATATGCTTGTATGTGTCACTCGCTTCATATTCTTTTGCTGCCTTCTCAATTGTGTAATGCGTTTTTTGAACAGGTTTCATTCATCGAAGTGATCACTACCCAAATCGGTACTCGTGAATCTAAGATGTTTAACAGGCATTCCCGGTATTAAGTTGTGGACTTGCCTGCGAATATTTAGCGGCAGCGTATCTATGAACGTAATTTAAACTTAGGTTTGTTCAGCATCAGTGGGTTTCCGCAGTAGCTGCACATATGAATATGCTAAGCACAGTCCTTCACCCGCGAATATTTACCTTATATGGGCAGGCACTCAATTACGTG
>JANRMT010028174.1:160659006-160702797 GCA_026402145.1 Polypterus bichir lapradei
ATCTAACAACATCACATTAAAGTTCAATAAATTCTGAAAAGAATGATACCAACATATATAAGTAGGTTTTAAAATAAGCCAGATTTAAAGCGTGACAAAAAACGTGACATAAAAACGTATATGTTCCAAAGAGGTAAAAAAAGTTTTAAAAAAAAGGAGAGTACAAGACTGCAAAACTCAGTAAAGGGGAGTCTGACATTTGGCAGTAATTTTCAATTGTTATCGATGTTGATAACAACCAAATGCCGTTTGCTTGCTGCGATAAATGTGCTAATAACATACAGTGGACACAAGTCAGGTAACTCATATTTAAAGCAAAGGCTGCAGTAGCGAAGGCTCATACTAAATTGGCATTCTTGCTAAACCTATCAAAAGCAACAATTCAAATCTACAAGCAAATCACAGGATAAATAAGCAAATTTTGTTTGCAAGAATATTAGGCTTTACAACGGCCATCAAAACTGGAAAGTTTGAAGTTTAAATAGAGTCTGCCCCATTCAATGACTGTATCGTGGCATGTGGTAGAAAAAAGCCAAAAACTGAGAAAGGATATTTTATATGACATGCTAGAGACTGTCAATAATTATGGGTGTGCGGTCAACCAATGATATTTGGATATCTTTCATACCTGCTACCATCCAATATATTAATGAGAGCTACAATCTTATGTCAAGGGTGTTTGTGACCCCGTTTGAACCAAGTATGAATTGACAATTAGTGACCAAGGAGCAAACACAATCATTGCTTTGTGCGGCTATAGGAGATTAAACTGTAGTGGCCACTTTCTTAACACGATGCTCTCAGAATTTTAAACATATTGGACAACAAGGCAAGTTTACAAGGTCACTCAAACAGTCTGTGGATACAAGTTATAGTGCTGAATTCAGTGCTGCAGCAATATACCAATTAGTCGCATCAACCAAAAGATACTGACAACTGTGGTCTCTTTTCTGAAACCATTCAATGATGCAATGACTGATTTAGAGTAAGATATTATGACTTCTTGAAAGAACCTGTCAACACAGTCATTTGTTAAAACTATACAAGAAAGAAAGAACATGGAAAAGAAGCAATTTATTGTATAACAGGAATATGAAAGCAGCAAGATAAGGAAGATGATCTGGGGCTTGCCGCAATTGTTTGTCTGTATCTGGGACTGAAATTTCAGGGGCCTAAGCCACTGAAGCCTCTCACCTGATGATGCCACTGTCCAGTTCAAACACCATTTAGCTGCAGGTTGTTAACATCAGTTCTTTACTATAATAATCATCAGATAATATTGTTTGAACAATTATGTCTCAATAATGCTTAAGTAATTTATTTCCCCTTCCATTTATCATCTCCAGAGAAATGACTTACTTTGTTAGTTAACTTAAAGCAGCAGGAGAAGTATGCTGCTGGATGAGCTGTTTGCACGCACTATGCCCAGCATTTGCCTCACTAGAACTGAGCATCAGAGTGGCTATCAGATGAGTAAAAGAGGAAAATACACAAAATTTACAAGTTCAAGAAACCTCTCTCAAGGTAAAATTGAAACAGCATACTAATTTGTTGTTGAAGTTATAAAGAATGTTTCTCTGTTTAAAGAAGAACGAGTTCCCAAATTTGTTGATGCTTTTGAATGGGAAATTTGGAAAGATTAAAACTTCATACAGCATGAGCTGTTAAGAGATATCTGTGTAAAAAACGTAACTCAATAAATTTATTTGACGAAACAGTGTGCCACATCTCAGCAATATGGTGGTATCGGGGCAGACAGACAGACATATGGACGGACAGCCAGACGTGGACTTTCCCAATATTATATGCAAATGCTCCTAAAAAATGATAATTACTTTGTGTCTCTTTCATCTGCTCTATTGTACACTCTGCCCATTTTCTGAGGTTTTTTTTTTTTTTTTGGATTGTGCATGTAGAAGACACGGCACAGAAATAGCAGCTTGGATTTAAAAAAAATCTAAGCTTATAATAATAATACAATGCAGTTCAGACATTTTGTTATGTAAACAAAATACAATGAAACTCATATGTGCGCTATTCACTGCACCTCCACATAGCTTGTATATGCCTCCACAGTCTATGTTAAATAACAACAAAGAATGTAATGCACCATGAATTTGGGGCTCAGTGTTGAGTTGTTGTAACTCCATTCATGATGGCCACTGCAAGCAGACAAATAAGTAAGAAACATATCTTTAGCTCAAGAGAATACTACCAAGAAGCTTTGATAAAATTAATTTGTTTTTTTACCACTGCACAAGGCTACATCATAAACACAAAAGGCATGTTTTCTTAAAACGAAACCTTTGCCACTTCCAAGTGGAAATATTTAGTAAGCTGTAAGTCTTTTTCTATCCTCTATAGACCCATGTACCCTAAAGCCCCATTGTAAACTGTAAGAACAGAAAAGGTACTTTTAATTTATGCAGAATGCTTCCCTTTGGAACATAATTTCAAGTGGAAAATTACTATACAGTATACCAATTGTACACACTGTATATCAGACTGAAGCAACAAACAATTTCTAACTATGTATTCATCCAAACCTTCACTTTCAAAATTATTTTTCATTCCAGTCCTTGACACAACTTCTGTTTAATCACTAGACACATTGTGTACACTAGATTGGAGTTTTCATAGTGCAGTTCACAATTCTCCTGCCTTTAGCTTAGTGCATTTTTATTTATTTCTTTTGTTTTCTTACATCAGGAATAAAATAATGTGGCAATAACAGCGCGCTCCAGCCCCCCAAACCCTGACACAGACAGATGCCACACAGCACACGTTTATTCATGTGGGAAGCACTTTTTGCTCACTCCCTACAACACAGCACAGCACAAACACCAATATACAGTCCTTCGTTCTTCCCTCTTCTTTCATTCTCTTCCACTCGACTCTGGCTCCCCAAGTGAAGTGAGGCAGCTCCTTTTAAGCCGCACCCGGGAGCATTCCAGGTGATGTGTTAGGAAGGTCAGGAATCACTCCCAGGAGTGACATAAGTTTCAAGTGAGGGCTCTATAGCCCCACTTTTGAGCTACCGGTGGCAGTCATTGGTACACAAACACGAGACTTGTTCAAAGTATAATCAAACCCCACCCAGCCCCTACAGGGATCAAGAGATATTTTCATGAGATATTTTTTTCCCTTTTCTGCTTATGCTGCCTTCATAACCCTACCCAACACCCACCCCAATGCAATGCACTTTGATTTCATTTCAAGAGTCAAAACTCTGATCAGAATCTGGCTCAAGCTCTGTGCATAATGATGTGTAAAGATGAACAGTCACAGTCACAATTTATTTTCTGTCTTTTACAAACAGCTGTGACATGAAGTGCAAACGACCAATCACATCACTAGAGTGAGCTGAAACTGAGCTATCCAATAGAAAAGGGCCTTTTCACCAGATGTAGTTTGAAGAAGGCGAGATCTTTAATAAAAGCTGCTAGCCTTGGAGTATGTGCAAATCACATATTTTATTAATGAAAGAGACAACATGGAAACTTGTGATTTATTGAAAGAAGATAAACTTGAGTATGTAAAAATACCATTATTTATTTTGATTGACATGTGGGTTTTAGTGCAACTTACAGAACCAACTTTGAAATATGGCGGTGTTCTGCCGATTGGACATCTCGTGCCTAAATGGCTACCAGTATCTCATTCTGAAACAAGGAGGGGGAGGGCAAAATTAAAGCTTGTTTTGAGATGGAAGTTGGGTGCATCGCTAATTAAGCATGCCAATTGCCAATGTTGTGCTGTTGCCAATACACAGGGATCAGTGTTTTATATATCTCTCCGCTGGCAGTAGTCATTATGTTCAGCCAATGTACCTATCAAATGAAAATACTACAATTTTATTTATTTTTTTTTTTTAAACGAAGAAGAGAAATCTGACTGAAATACTAGTTGAAGCAGATCAGTAATGAACTAACTGAAAGAGTTAGGAAAGGGATTTTAAAAGATCTCCAAACAATTGGAAATGGAGTATTCCACAGTCCTGAAGATCATCTGCAAGCGTAGAAGATTTCGTACTGCTAACTTGCCTACACTAGGTCACCCCCAGCAAGTTAAACCTGACAGCAGAATGCAGAATGTTGGAGCAGTCTTTATGAATTTAATCATAAGACCTACAGGTAGCTCTTGCCACTGTTATGTCAAAGTGCATGAGTTTACCATTAGAAAGATTCTGCACAAATTAGATCTACATGGGAGGAGGGGGTACCAAGAGGAAAAACTTTTGCTGTCCAGAAAGAACAACAGGGCAAAACTAATGTTTGCTCATGATGTCTAGGCAAACACCAAGAACATAAGGAATAGACAGAGTTATTTGGCCACAGCAGAAGACGACATGTTTGGTGAAAACAGCATTTGACCAAAACAACCTGTTACCAACTGTAAAGCATGGAAGTGGAAATGTTATGGTATTGGGCTGCTTTGCAGTATCAGAGTCTGGGCAGCTCACCATCATAAAATCCCCTATGAATTCTGTATTGTACCAGAAGGTGCTTGAATATAATGTGAGACCATCTGTCAGAAAATCGAAGATCAACCTAAAGTGGACTTTGTAACATGACAATGTCACACAAGTAAATCTACGAAGGAATGTCTGAAAAGAAATAAATGGAATAGCTAAGTCAAACCCAGATCTGAATCCCATCAAAATGCTGTGTGGGGATTTGAAATTGGCTATAACTTCCTTTCTAGTCCAGACTAGGAATTGGCCATGGGGAAGAGGGTTGGGCAAGGCACTAGCTACCTCTCCCTGTAAAACATCTGGATGACTGAAAAAAATATCACCTGTTACTTTGATACCGTTATGTAAGAAGACTTTAGTAAAGGCTTCCTCTGCTCTTAATAACACTTACTAATCATGCTCAGGGGTGGTTTTGGCGAGACATTTTACACTTGATATTGCATACTTCATTATAAGACCTGTAAATCCTTATTTATAAGTAATTTTACCAGTGTATTAAAGACTCTTAATATTTCACACAGACATGAATAACCACTTTACTGATGCATTGTAAGTATTTTTAAGACCAAAAGAGGCCTTTGTTAAGGTTTATTGCATGACACTATTATCAGTATTAGATCTTTTTTTTTTTTTTTTAGCTATAACTAAAGTGTTACCAAACTCTGTCAGCTACAAAAACACTTGCAAAGGCAAAACTGGACATTGCAGCTCTCGGGGAGAACGGACTGATTTCCATCCTGTCAACTAGAGACGCAATTATCATCAGGACATGAAATGTGAGGGTGTATGTGTGAATTGGGAAGAAAAGGAAACCTACCATCTTGCCATATTAGGAATTAGTAAGTCAAGATAGACTGGATTTGTCCAGAAGAGACTAGGCAGAGGAGAGCTGCTGCTGTTCTCAGGACATGAAGAAGACAATACGCCACTTACATACTTAAGAAATGGCCTCATAAGGCAACCCAGAGAGCACTTATTAGATAGGAAGCCCTACGATCATTGTACCTTTCTTTGAAACACAGAAAAGGAGGATTAATATCAATGTCACCCAGTGCTACACATTAACAAATGACAGCAATGAAAAGTTTTACAGCAGACTGAAACAATAATACAAATCTGCCTAGGACAAGAGGTCACAGTTGAAAAGGTTAAAATGTCAAAATCGGCAACGGGTATGAAGAGGTCATAGGACAACAAAAGATGTGTGAAATGAACAACAATGGGAAGAGATTTGCTGACCTATGCACCACAAACAGTCTCATTGCTAGCAGAAGCATTTTCCAGCACAAATGGATACACAAGGCTACCTGGGTATCACCCGATTCATCTACCAAGAATTGGATAAGCAATATGTGCATCACCAAGAAAGCGATTCCTTTAAGTTGTACATATCAAGAGAGGGGCTGATTTTGCCTTAGACCACCAACTTCTGGTTGCTTGATGGAAGCTGAAGACAGCCCAGGCTAGAAAGGCAAGGTTGTGCCAGAGATGCAACATAGCACTTTTTGAGAGATGAAACCAAGTTGAAAGAATGCTAGCTCTCCCTCTTGAACAGGTTCCAAGTCCTGCAGGAGCAGCTAGAAGAGGATACTACCCATGAGAGGTAGAAGGGGGTCAAAGATGGAGTGACAACAGCATGCCAGGAAGTACTGGGCCCCAGAAAGCTTAGCTGCAAAGAATGGATCGTGGAGGCAATTCTAAAGAAGATCCAGAACAGAAAAAGAGAATAGCAGTGAAAAACAGCTGTACACGGTCTGAGAATGCCAGTGCCCAGATGGACTACACAGAAGTGGCAATAAGAATTACAAATGCCCTAGCAGCCAAGCCTGAAGTTGCACTTCAACAGAGAAGTATGAAAGACTTATGCACCATCACCAAGAAGCAGTCTGGAAAGTTCAGCAAAACCTATTAGGGTCACGGGCAGAAAGCAAAAGAAAAACAAATGGGTGGAGTATGTTGAGGAACTGTTGAATGGATCAACCCCCAGCATCTAACTGGCATCCCACCAGCTGATAGTGATTTTCCTGTAGACTGCACTGTTACAGCAAAGGAGGAGCTCCACAAAGCCATAGAACAACTGAAGTGTACCAAAGTAGCAAGACACAACACTTGTGGTGGAGTTATTTCTAGCATATAAGTTGATAAATATTTTGTACCTGAGCACTTTCATTGGTAACTGGTCATCTGACAGCAGGCTAGGTCATGAAGGCTCCCACACGACAAAAGAGATGCAGTGGACATGCTGAACCCAGCTGGATGAACTATTCCTTGCAGACGATTTAGCCCTTCTCTCTTATACCCAACAGTAGATGCAGGATAAGACCAGCCTTATCGCAGCTAACTCAACATGCACAGAGGAAAAAAAGAAAGGTCCTCAAGTTTAATTCTGCCAACTTGTCCCCATCAAACTGAAGGGCAAATCGCTGCTGACATAACGGCCAAATTTGGCAAGCCCAGGGCAATGTCCCTGCAACTAAAGAACTTCTTGTGCTCCAGGAATCTGTCAATAGCAACTACGATGAAGATCTTTAATACCAATGTAAAGTCCACCACCAAGAAAATCCAGACATTCTTCAATAACTGTCTGAGACAAATCCTCCATATTCATTGGCCTGACACTATTAGTAATATACAACTCTTCCAGTGAGCCAGACAACAGCCAGCTAGAACTAGTCTAGTACTACCAGACAAGCCCTCACAAGAGGAGCAGGGGCTGGCCAAGAAACACTTGGATCCATGACGTGGAGGCAGATAGCAAGAGAATGGGGACACACCAGGGGACAGCTTCAGCAACTAATTCAAACAATGTAACTTGGAGAGCCCTTTTCAGATGCTTATGCCCCGCACAGAGTAGCACATGTTAAGTAAGAAAGTGTGCACACAAGTCACTCCTCAAAAATCACACAACTGAAAGAATTCTGCACTGAGGAGTGGGAAAAACCTTCTAACAGTTGATCTCGATGTTAGAGATTGGAGAACAGTTACAGGAAACAGCTACTTAAGATTTCTGCCAAAGAGGGCAATACCAACTATTAGAACCAAAGACAGACACAGACAGAAATAGCTTATGTGTTCATTTTCATTGAATGTATTAGTGCAAAGTCATTTTTTTTCTCAATTACATCACCTTTATCTAAATATATTGTTTAAACGAAGATCAAATCTTAATATTTACATGTGTTAAAAGAAAAACATATTTCATGTATTTACATTTCACGTGACTTTAACAATTTTGGCAGAACATCTAAAAGCATTATTCTGAGTTTCACTGACACGTAACAAATGATATACTTGCTCAAGAATATCAACAAATTTGTTCATCCTTGCATCCACTACCTGAACCCACTTAATCCAATTCAAGGTGCTGGAGCTTATCTTTCCAGAATGTGCACCAGTCTGTCACTCCTTCATACTGTGGAAACACTTAATTTTAATCTTTCAGAATTAATATTCCCAGAAACACAAAAAACACTATTATGTGCTACAAAATTAAAGCATACACATCTTATCTATTTATTCTACCCAAGCTCTGATTATAACCACTTTGAAAACGTAATATAATCAATAAAGGCATACTTAATATATTTAAATTTTTGAAAAAATTCTTACAGTTTATAAGCGGCATCATTTATCATATAAGCACATCAGAGCTTCTCAAATTAAAAATTGTTAAAAGAGCTCTGTGGCATGCACTTCACACTATATAGCACAGAAAAAAGAATAAAGGTGACAATGAGATCTAAATATTTAAGAACAAAATGTAGTCTGCTGTTCAAAAGTCCTTTCATTTGGCATTTTTTTTATTCAGCATCAAAGTGCTTTCTATCTCCTCTTTTTTATTAATTAATTTAGGATTTTTAGAATTCCTATTCTAAACACTCTCTGTGCTTTCTGCAAACTATAGCTGTAGCACTGATGTATAAAAGGATGTAATGGTTTATGTGTGCTGCATTGGACACAGCTATTTATTATAACATAGTTTCTTAAAAAATTAAAACACCAGAAGTAAAACAAAAACAAAGACAGATGCCCATAAGATTTTTTGTTTATTTTAGTAGACCTGGAAATCAGGTAATGCCATGCCACCCTCTTCATTTGATCTTCGCAGTGTTTTTCTTTTATTACACAGCCTTTTAGCCTTTAACATAAATGAACATTACAATTGCATTAAGCTTTTTGAAAAAGGATTTGTAAGTTCTGCAGTTGGCTGGCGCCTTGCCCAGGGTTTGTTTCCTGCCTTGCGCCGTGTTGGCTGGGATTGGCTCCAGCAAACCCCCGTGACCCTGTCGTTAGGATATAGCGGGTTGGATAATGGATGGATGGATGGATTTGTAAGTGTATGTGGGAACAGGTCTGTAGGATGACATTGGAGATCAAGAAGAGGAAGACAGTGAGGGCAGAGCCAAGGATCAAATGGTAGAATCTGAAAAAGTAAGACTGCAAGGTTGAGTTTAGGGAGAAGGTGAGACAGGCACTGGGTGGTAAAATTACCAGACAGTTGGGAAACTACAACAGATGTAGTAAGGGTGACAGCAAGAATGGTGCTTGGTGTGACATCTGGACAGATTAATGAAGAAAAGAAAACCTGGTAGTGGAATGGGGAAGTACAGGAGAGGATACAGAGGAAGAGGATGGCAAAGAAGAAGTGGGATAGTCAGAGAGATGCAGAAAGTAGACAAGAGTACAAGGAGATAAGGTACAAGGTGGCGAAGGCTAAAGAAAAGGTGTATGATGAGTTGTATGAGAGGTTGGACACTAAGGAGGGAGAAAAGGACCTGTACCGATTGGCTAGACAAAGGGACCGAGCTGGGAAAGATGTGCAGCAGGTTAGGGTGATAAAGGATAAAGATGGAAACGTACTCACAAGCGAGGAGAGTGTGTTGAGCAGATGGAAAGAGTACTTTGAGAGGTTGATGAATGAAGAGGTAGTGAATCAGGAAGTGCAACGGATTACCAAGGAGGAAATAAGGACAACTATGAAGAGGATGAAGAATGGAAAAGCCATTGGTCCAGATGACATACCTGTAGAATCATGGAGGTGTTTAGGAGAGATGGCAGTGGAGTTTTTAACCAGATTGTTTAATGGAATCTTGGAAAGTGAGAGGATGCCTGAGGAGTGGAGAAGAAGTGTACTGGTGCCGATATTTAAGAATAAGGGGAATGTGCAGGACTGTAGTAACTACAGGGGAATAAAATTGATGAGCCACAGCATGAAGTTATGGGAAAGAGTAGTCGAAGCTAGGTTAAGAAGTGAGGTAATGATTAGTGAGCAGCAGTATGGTTTCATGCCAAAAAAAGCACCACAGATGCAATGTTTGCTCTGAGGAAATTGATGGAGAAGTTTAGAGAAATCCAGAATGAGTTGCATTGAGTCTTTGTGGACCTGGAAAAAGCATATGACAGGGTGCCTCGAGAGGAGTTTTGGTATTGTATGAGGAAGTCGGGAGTGGCAGAGCAGTATATAAGAGTTGTACAGGATATGTACAAGGGAAGTGTGACTGTGGAGAGGTCTGTGGTAGGAGTGACGGATGCATTCAAAGTGTAGGTGGGATTACATCAGCAATCGGCTCTGAGCCCTTTCTTATTTGCAATGGTGATGAGCAGGTTGACAGACAAGATTAGACAGGAGTCCCCGTGGACTATGATGTTTGCTGATGACATTGTGATCTGTAGCGACAGTAGGGAGCAGGTTGAGGAGACCCTAGAGAGGTGGAGATATGCTCTAGAGAAGAGAGGAATGAAGGTCAGTAGGAACAAGACAGAATACATGTGTGTAAATGAGAGGGAGGTCAGTGGAATGGTGAGGATGCAGGGAGTAGAGCTGTCGAAGACGGACGAGTTTAAATACTTGGGATCAACAGTACAGAGTAATGGGGATTTGGAAGAGAGGTGAAGAAGAGAGTGCAGGTAGGGTGGAATGGGTGGAGAAGAGTGTCAGGAGTGACGTGTGACAGACGGGTATTAGCAAGAGTGAAAGGGAAGGTCTACAGGACGGTAGTGAGACCAGCTATGTCATATGGGTTGGAGAGAGAGCTGGAGGTAGCGGAGTTAAAGATGCGAAGATATGCATTGACTGTGATAAGGATGGATACCTCTATGTCAAGATGCTTATGCAACCTGTATGTGTGTGTGCTAGACCATCAATTATGTTGTCTGTTAGGCTTTTGTTTCTCTGAATTCACTGTCGTAATCTTCTTTATTTATTTGGTTTGTACAATGCTATATACTGTATACCCTGCAATTCTTTCTTATATTCTGTAAGTGCCTTGAGCATGGGAAAGGCACTATATAAATAAAATGTATTATTATTATTGTTATTATTACATTAGAGGGTCGGCTCAAATTGGATGGTTGGGAGACAAAGTCAGAAAGGCGAGATTGCGTTGGTTTGGACATGTGCAGAGGAGAGATGGTGAGTATATTAGAAGAAGGATGCTAAGGATAGACCTGCCAGGGAAGACAAAAAGAGGAAGGCCTAAGAAAAGGTTTATGGATGTGGTGAGAGAGGGCATGCAGGTGATGGGTGTAACATGTTAGCATATGCGATTAATTTTAAAGGTAAAATGCATTATTTTTCCTTAATTGTATTTAAAACGTGCTGTTTGACACCTTGTTGTCTGATTCAATGGATTTCAAACTGGTGGTCGCAGCTCCAAAGATGTTAAAATTATTAAAAGAAATAAAATCCATTCTAACTTTAAAGATTGTCTTTAAATTGAATAGTTTTTAAATAAACATACAAGCAGCTGAAAAGTTATCAGTGTATCAGTTTAGTTATATATACACGAGACAAGTGGTCCTCAAGTTGTTCAGTCTGTCAGGTGGTACAATAGGGAACAACAAAATCTGTGCCATCTCACTGTGCTCCTGTCTTTTCCATCCTCATTAGATACTGTGGAGGATGGCCGGCCGTTTATCCCGGCCAATACCCCCAAGCCGCCAGGTGGAGCCCTCCTTGCAGCATGGAGGTCCCCAGAAGACCAGCAGGGCATCATGGACAATGGAGTTTTTACGCACAGCCCTGCTGGATGCCATGGGGGCCACAACAGGGAGCTGCAGGGAGGACTGAAGATTTCTTCGTGCCCTATGACCCGGAAGTTCGTCATAGGAAGAGCGACGGGCTTCCGGGGTGAATAAAAGAACTTGTACCTGACCCGGAAGTGATTGAGAGTCACATGGACTGGGGATTTGGAACACTTCCGGGTCAGGAAATATAAAAGGACTACAGGAGCTCCCAGACGGCGAGCTGAGCTGGGTGGAAGGGTGGCAACGTGTCTGGGAGTGGAGGATTGATTTATTGTGTAGTATTTGTGATTTATATTAGTATTGTGATGAAGAGTGTGCTTTGTGCACTGTGGAGATTGAATAAAGTCAGTATTTCGACTTTTACCTGGTGTTTGGAGTCGTGGACAGGGGTTCAAGGAAGCGAGAGAGTCCCCTATCTATCACAATACTCAACCATCACAACTGACTTGAGATATTTTCCTCTTTGTTTTCTTACCTGAAAGTCACACAGTATGTATAATTTCCATTTTCTTTTGATCTGGATTCAAATGTAACTGTATAATTTTTTTTATTAAATTTCAGAAATGTTAGCCTTTCTAATATGTATTCCTTATCAAACCAAGCTACTGTCATAATATACAAAAATTATTAATTAAAAAAGCATTTTATGTGCAAAAGAAAAATTAAAAGACATAAACAAGCATACAAAAAACTCTCTGAAATCACTTGTTAAATCTCCAAATTCAATATTAGTTTGGACATATTTGTATTTGTGCCTAGTAACAGTTCAGCACTTTAAATTTTAGGACTGAAAGAAAACGATGGTACTTGAAAACACCATAGTTACTGGAGGGTGGAAATCCCAGGCCTAAAGAAATCACGTGATATTTAATAACACTTGTGTCAACAGTCTGCTGTAGTGAAGCATTTGCTTTATTATACAAAATTATCCTGTGTGAATTCAGTTAGCAGTAACAGAGATCCAATACTATCTCCGCTGTGCAACATTGGCTTTGTATTAGTGAAGGTCCTGACCATATCTTACAACATTTAAGGGGGCTTTAACTTAATGCTTGGGAACCCCTGATATAAGCTATACCATTAATGATGGATGAGAAAGACAAAATTTATGATTACTCCTTTTGATTTAAAACTCTCTGAGGATTCAAAGGACAAAATTGTCAATACTTGTACTTGTATTAGGGAAGTGCAAACATCCTTGATTTGTCACTTGAAAACCTGAATAATGTCACTAAGATCAGGCAACAAACACGGCAATAATCAACAATCCATGAATATACAACTTGACTTACATTCAAGAATGAAACAAAATCTAAAGCATTAACTACTGCTACTTATTGCCTAATCGATCTAGTCAAACTGCAGACCTCTAAATATGGCTGCGGATACAGAGCTGAGACACATCTTTCAGCATGGTCCAAAAATTCATACACATTGCCTAAACATGGGACAATTGTTTCAAGTATGAAGGTTGTATATTAAAGGCACAATTCTTTACAGTTTGAGCAACTCAGAAGTTGAACAGCAGTCACATTCACCGAGACTACGGAGAACTGCTTAACTACCTTGGTTAAAGATGTGTTTAAACGTGATTAACTGAGTGACATCTTGTGGTTAATTCTGATTAAAACCTTTAATTATCTGACAACCCCAGTTTAGCTACTTTATGAAACTTTTCAATGTGTTACACTTTTCTGCAAATTATTCTGCTAGTTATCACAGCAATAAACATATTCTTTTTAGAAACTGTTTGGTAGGAAATACTGTATAATAAAGAGTTGAAAATCCAAAAATAATTGCTGGTACTTAAAATGCTACTGTAATATTCTTCCTTTGTATGCATCTGCATTAATTTGACTTGTTCACTGGTAACTTTTAGAACGTAAGGTTTACTGATTAAGTGATGTTATGGTATAGTGGTAAGATGCACACTTTTTGTACTTTGGAGGCTGGGTTTTGATCCTAGGGTGTTGTGCAAGTATTTGCTTAATAAATACAGGTTTTTTTTCCCTTAAGATAATATTCAAACAAAAAATAAAATACCAATGTACTGTTCAATTTCCATAATGTTTGCTCTGTGACTAATAAACATAAACAAAAGTAATGCTTTGATTAGCCGAGAACAACCTGAGTGCACTGCATTATATTACTGTATTAACCATTACTACCAAAAGCCTATAAACTGCTTAAAGAAGAAAAAAAAAGTCAAAATGATTCCAAAACAACTACCTATGATATATTTTAGCTGCTTTGATATACAATTTGATAATAATATAACTATTAAATAGTATTAAATCACTGCATATTTAACAATAACAGAAAAAGAAAATCTAACTACACAGTTACATTTTATGAAGTGCAGAAGTATTATAACATCAGATCAAGTAGGTGAAAGCCATTACCCATAACTCTGCTAGGAGTTTTTTTAGCTTTTGCCTCCTCATGATTTTAGAAATTACCAGTCTCACTCCAGAACACCCACCCTTGAAGCCAGTACACACCTGGCATTAACATGCATTTATTGTGATTCAATCAAGATCTGATAGTTCTTGACTGCATTAAAAACCTGGAATACACACACCTGCAACCCAACTATGATCAGACCATGACAAACACTTTCGAAAGCTGTCAGAAATGGACATTTCTCCTTTTTTATTCAGCGCATGTTCCCAGCCGAACATATTCATACCAGTCAGTAATGTGCACGTGCAGCAGCTTGTTCTACTTTTTATTCCAATGCAATACCATCATTTAGTCTGCATTCTAAGTTTACATGTACTGAATATTAATGAGTTATTTTCATCTTAATGGCATGCTCCATCTTCAAAGGCTGACAGTGAACTTTATAAAAGAAATGTCATAAAAATTACAGTATTGAAAACTGTAAAAAAAAGTTTTACCTTCATTCATGCAATTTTTTACCTCATCAGCACAGAACTAAAAATAAATAATACAAATAATACTTTGACACACTGTTGAAATGGAGAGCTTGATACAAAGCAAAATGTATGTAAAAACTTTCAGGCAGTCTTCCATAACAGTTTCTTCTTTCTTGTGCCCCTCCTTCATTTCATACCAGAGGGAAACTCATTTTCATCGGGCTGGTACTCTTAAACTGTTGTCACTAAAGCATGGTGTTACACCCTGCTGTGTTTGTTATTATTTGGGGAATAGACAGTCTTGAATGGGGGTGGGGATACATTTCTAGTAGCATGCACGCCTTTTAAAAGTGTGCATCACTTTGTAATATAAGGCAAATGCAGCAGTGTTATTAAGTCTGATTTTTAGTTTTTGAGTGTATTACATATTATTTTCATTTTTTCCATTTCTTTGAAAGCTGGCTTTTCAGTAAGCTGAAAAGACACATTTTATATTGGTAAAATTTAATATTTTACAAGTGCACTTATTTACACTTGTAAAAAATATTGTTTTTCATGAGAAATGCTGTATTATAAAGCCTAAATTATTTACAGCACCATAGGATACGTTACAAACTGAGTGTTTCATTGTCTGTCACACCATAGATATAATGAACAAGGTAAAATATTTCCAAAATAACAATGATGGAACAAGGAAACAAACTTAATAATAACAGCAGATTAAAGCAGACAACAAACCCTGAGTTGTTCCATTGCTAAACCATTCAATGTAATTCAGAAAAGTACACTCCTACAAAAAGACTTATTTTCACTGACACAAAATAACATCACATTCTCCTTTTTAAAACAGATTGTTTTATTACTTAACAGAATCTTAAATGGAAGGAAAAGAGAGAATCTTTCTTTGAAGCATTTCACTTATCCTGACACATTCATTTCTAGTCATGCAATGGGAATCTCCAATTCACCATCCTTAAAATGTTTTCCCTGACTGCAAAGTAGGACCCATTTTTCTCTGGAACAATAAAAATTAACAGATATTGTTCAACCCCAGTAAGTTTCAAATGTCAAATACTGTATTTGCAAGACTGTCTGGCATTTTTCCAATCTGCACATACAATCTCAAGTAATGCTAGCCTGTATCAAGCATCAAAACAAACAAAAAAAAAAAAACGACTTCCAGAGAAACAGCTAACATATTTTTCTAATTCACACTAACTGAAACTAAACCAAAGTTTCACAAAGTCATTTGTAATTTGCCACCATTCTCCGACAGACCTCATTCAATGTGAACACCCAGTTATCCTGTGGAGGTGAGCCTGCCGTTTCATTATATTAATATACAATTGACCTGGCTGTGGATGTTTAGTACCACATATACAATGCTGTTCCTCTTTTTTGTTGTTGTGTACTTCATTGATTCTGTTCTAATAATTATCTTCTTATACAATATGCTACCATGGCTGTCCATTTGTCTGTCCAGGATTTTAAATCACATGTAGCTCGCAAACCGTTTGACCTATTGACCTGAAATTTGGTACACATATACAACGTGACATATAGTATCCGCTTTCAGGGTGATGATTGACCTCCAATGTTATTTCTCTTTTTATTTTATTTTATTGTAGAATCAATTCTCGGCAGTGGCCAGCAGGGCGGTCGTGCAGCGCATGCATTCGGGCGCCATTCTCATTCCCTACCACCTTCGTTGTCACTTCCCCTACCTCTTCATATCTTAAATCGTTCTTGAGGCATATTGAAGACTTAATTGCCAGCTTAAGTGAAAAATTAGGCAAAACTTACTAAGTAATTGCAACACAAACATTGACTTAATCAGTTTTAATGCGAAAAGATGCCGACAAAAGAAGAGAAGAAGCGGGCCGCTAAAGTGGAGAAATCAAGAGCTGCTCAGGAAGCAGCAAGCGCATCAACCTATGAGCAAACAAATGCTAAACATATAGAGAAAGAGTATGAAAACTACGAATGCTCCAGTCAAGTGTATTCACTGCACGTTATTGTGCAGTGCGCCGTTACTGGTAAAAAATATTTCAATTGCGTAGCACTGGTCAAAGCCTATATTGGCAGCATTTTATTTGCTGGGCACACTTAGACCCATACATTAACACCCTTATTCACCCACATAGCACCACCTTCACTGCAGGTCACAAGTGGAAATTACATTTTTTTTTTTAAACATACATTCTCAATAGGCCCAAAGCCTTTTAATTTAGTACATATGCAAATCTACTGAAAGTCTAAGGAAAACCAACTTGGACATGTGTTGAAAATACAGATGCCACAAAGACTATGCATTAACCAGAGTCTTTTTCAATTTCCATAATATCTGCTGTGTAACCAATTTTCAAAAACAAAAGGTAATGCTATGATCAGCCTATGAACAACCTGGGCACACTGCTATACTGTATCAGTCTATCACCCATTACCACCGTAAGACAGTAAAGCACTCAAAAAAGTAAAACGAACATCAAAATGGTCCTCACAATACTTTAAGATTTCACTGCTCCAAATGGCATTTTTCCAGCTATATGGTTGCATTGTAGAAAGTTCTGAAACAATACAATCTCATGCAGGTGGCTGCAGGTAGTGCACTGTAAAACAATTCTGAATTCCTCACTCATTTTGAATAATTGTGTACAATTAGATTGAATAACAAATGTTAAAGATATCTAAAATGTCTTTTAGGCGGAGTATAGCTCATACAATGCAATGAATTATTTAGACATGGAGTGGAAATTGGATGCAGAAGGTTCTGTACACTTTTGCTGGCAGAGTTTGCTACTTAAATATTTTGCAAGAACATCCTGCATTTTTTACTGTAGTTTGGCTTTATAACATTTCAATGTAAAATAAATTCTTTAGAGGGACAACCAAGAGCCTACCACAATTCATTGCTTTTTACTTCAGTAGTACAGGTGTGCACTGCAGAACAACTTACAAAGTTAAGGTGAAGTTAAGAAAAAGAATAGTATTAACAGCAGTGAGTGGGTAACTAGTATTGTTGATTTAGGTTGCCACTGCTTGGCATAGATTACCATGAATGAAAACAACTACACTATAACTTAACCAGTAAACATTTTTTAAAAGATGAATTTCTTTCTTTTTTGTAAGCTTTAAAGTAAAAACAATGTAAACACCAAGGATTATAGGGGTATTTAGCTTTTGCTAAACTGAATATTACCATAAGGAAAGCAGGTAAAGATGCCTTCAATTGCATACTGTTTAAAATACCACCTTCTTAATAACTATTTAAATTAAATACCTATGTTAAGTGTGTCCAACTTGTTTATTAAACATGATCGTAATGATTTTTTTTCTTTTCAGAATTAAGTTTCCTAATTGGGAAATCACCATTTTGAGGTTTTGCATACTGTAATAACAGGTACAGAGCTAAATGTGTTTTAAATTAATGCATCTCTGTTTGATGCTATAGAAATGCTAGCTTAGTAGAACTTCATAAACCATATGAGATGCTAGAATAAGAAACTTCCAAAATTTTAACAATTCAATCACCTGTGTATAATGTGAACAAAAACGACATTTATTTCTACAGCACATTCTCATCCAAACAATGTAGCTCAAGGTGCTATACTACAAACTGTCATAAAAATCATTAGTGAGCTTTATGAAAATTTAAATAATATAAGTAACAGACAAAGTCAACTAGGCAAAAAAAAATTACTTCCATGGTGACTTTTTCCTTGTTTTGCATTAATTCAAAATTGTAAGATCCTACATACCATTAGAGAAATTACAACTTTGAAACCTAACTTAAATCTTACTCTGAAAAACGTTGACAGAATTAAATCGATTGCCAAGAATTTTGGTATTATTACAATGAATAACTACAATTGTAATTTTCTGATTATAGTTTTATTGAGTAAATGAACGATAGACATATGATTAAAAACTTCTTTAAATGTACTCTATTTTTATATAACATTTATAATTTAAACCAAGCAACACTTGATAGCCTGGGTTGGGCTGGTGCCCTGCCCAGGATTTGTTCCTTCCTTGCGCCTGTGTTGGCTGGGATTGGCTCCAGCAGACCCCCGTGACCCTGTGTTAGGATATAGTGGGTTGGAGAATGACTGACTGACACTTGATAGCAAATTTTACTCATTAATTTCAAGGCCTTGCATAATTCATACAAAAATTTACTTTTAGTAAAGTTTCAGGTTCAGACATATCAAACAGTTACCACCTGCAAACAGTATTTTGAATTTGAATTTTTACTCCTTTTCCCTCTCAGTATCAATAACTCAAAATAGGGACAAAAAACAGACAACAATTGCAAGATGCACCAAACAGAAAGCAATAAAACGTGTAAAAAATGCAAAGGGTAAAGAAAAACATTTGACAAAGATCCAAGAGACATTTGACAAAGATCACAACTATTTGTGATCCCCCTGGTCAAGGCTTTAGTGTCCATTAAACAATACCATATTTTACAGGTGGGAACAGTTAATTCACAAAAGTAGTTCTAATCAATACATATGCTATCTTTTGGAAGAATTTAGAAAACGTCCTAGCAGTTTTTGGTAAGATAGCATGATGACATTTTTCATGCAGATGTCCCAGCTCTGTAGATGACCTTTCATTCTAGTATGTTTTTTCTTTATGTGCTAAATCTGACAGTAACGTACCCAGCAGTGCATATAGCAAAGTTATCTTTCCTTAGATAATTTCCTTATGAATAATGCAGAGGAAGTCAATACATTTTTAAAAATCTTAAGTGATTATAAAAGGAAAGGGATTGATAGCAAGGGACAAAACAAAGCACAAAGTAAATAAAGGAAAATGCCCTATTGTCTACTTAGACCAGTCTAAATGAGCTGTGAACTTAGGTCCATCAGAGGCAAGAGCTCATCCTCTTGCCAGTCTCTCAAGTACCACAAAGCAATCCATTTCTCATATCACGCATGTTTCATGATCATGGCATTTTCTCAACATTGTTCCCTAAACTTTCCTTCAAATTTCAAACTCCACCATACTTCAAGTGAAGATACTTTAAATTTCTATGTGGGGCTTGGGCTCCTAACCAAGCCCAAGAATATCTTTTAGAGTCAGAGATAGGCTTGCTTTGCTATATGGTCACAAGGTTAGAATTAACTCCAATGGTCACTAATGACCCTGCACACCAGAGCCTACAAAACTCCTTGAAGTACCAGTTCTTTCATCAGCCTTCTCTAAAATGTATGTCTCCCTTAGTGATAAGTCTAATGAGTACCAGTCTTCAGACAGTCCTATTGAACACTCCCTTAATTGTGTATCTTTGCCTCTATTTCCCAAGCTAGTAGATTAAGGTAATTAAAAAATAAAACTATAAATCTAATTAATTTAATACCTAAATTAATTAAATTTAATACCTAAATTTTGGTAAATTCACACTCACAAATTTGTTAAAACTCTTAAGTTAGAACATAGAGTATACAAATGCAAATGAGGAAATCCGATCTTTAATTGGTACTAAACTCTTCTAAAATGGTGCAACTTTTTGTCATTTCAATGCCTCATCAACACAGGGTCTTCAAGTGGGCCTAAATTACAGGAGAGGAATAAAAAGGCAGAGAGGGGGAGGGACAAGAAAAGCTGAGAAACGAGACCATCTGTTAACAGAGATGGCTTTGCGTAAACAGTGACAAACAGGAGTGAATGGCATTCCAGTTATTTTCATGAACATGTGAAGCAACGCCAGCAGTTTGGTCTAACGGCACCCCATCCAACAGTGTAAACAAAAACAACATGCCTGCTGGGTTCTGTTCACACCAGTCATCTGCCTCTTCAAGGCCATAGTACCACCCTAAGACCCTTCACCTTTCTGTCTTAATGTTCATGTGTTTTTTTTTTTTTGTATTGGTGGGAATTTACAGCCTACATTAAAGTGAATATTATAATTTCTTAAGAAGCAAATACGCTAATTGAGAGGAAATACAAAAGTCTATAAGGATAAATATTGAATTCAAATATAAATCCATCACAGTAAACTATAAATGTGGGCTGCTAGAAATATATCGATCTGCAAGCAGCAAAGAAAGAAATGGAAAAACCCACCCTAACTAGAAACTAAACTGAACAAAGGTGGGTCAGCATTTCATTATGAATGAATTGCAAACAGGGTTGTCACTTCATTAAGTAACATCACGATGAACCATAACCAGCTGCATCAATTCGTTTTTTTTTCCTGTATGGAATTATACTAACTTTAAACAACTTTAAGGTATAAAAAAACACATTAACAATTTAATCTCTGAAAATGGTGTTCATGATACTCTGACTAAAATACATTTATTATGCAAAAAATAATCTTAATAATATTCATATAAGCCAGACTTAAACTGCCAAAATCTGGTTCTTTAAAGAAGACCTCAAAAAAGGTAAGTTTCATACTAGTATAGTATCTATTTTTATAACACTTTTTGACATTTTAAATAGTAGAAAATATAAATATTGTATAAGCTGCAAAGCTTATTAAGCTTCTTTTCCTATCAGGATATTACAGAACTGATGTTGTTTATTAAGCACAGTATTTTTTTTTTTTAGATGTGATTTTTGGACAGGGTCTCACCTGGTCTCTTCATCATTCCAGGCTATCCTCATTCCTTTCCCACCGCCACCTGCTGAGGCCTTGATCATGACAGGGTAGCCTATCAGTGGGGAACAATTAGACAGAAGTTCATACTTTGATCATTTGGTCATGTGAACATGACAGCTGACCATATGTCCAATATAATACCAAAGACAATAACCAGTTATTAAAATCATTTTCAAAACGGTACACCAATATCCCTTAAAAAAGGATGCAGCAGCATGTGAATTTCATTAATTCTTTTCAAAGATTACTGAAACTTTATATTTATAATTTGCTCGCTGTTCCTTGATTTATAAAAGCAAATAGTACAGATGAAAGTAGCATGTAGCATCACTCTCAATTACGTTTGTTTAAACACACTAAAGAACTAGGATTGAAAACCAATCCATTCCATTTGTTGCCAAAAAAATTATTATATAATTATACATACATATATACACAGACACACACGGATATATATATATATATATATAAAATTTATATTTATATATATTTATATATATTTTTATATATATTTATATATATACATACATATACATATACACACACACACACACATATATACACACACACACAGTAAATACTAATCTGTCTATATAGAACAACCAAATGTAAAGAGCTACTAACTAAAAGGACAGCTAAATCTGTGATAACTGCTGCAGTACAATGAAATACTTTAAAAAAAAACACAACGAATATACCTTTGCTAAATAAAAATGCTCAAGGAACTAGTTAAATAAGCATTTTACTAGCTTAAACAGCATCCTTTTTCACTTATGATGAATGTGAACTGAAATTTATAAAAAAAAAAATGCAATAAAAAACTTACCAATTTCTCTTGCAATACTAATAGCTTGATCAGTATCCTAAAAAATGGAGACGATGGAAATGTGTATTAATACATCTAGTACAGGAACATTGCTGAAAAGGTCAAACATTTTGTCATAATTGTCTTTATCGTTAATTGATTATAAAATCGGCTCTCATTTTTAGCTACATTTTTGACAAAATTAATGCTATTGATGACAACCATTACATTTCTTCATTCTAGTTTATATTCTTAAAAATAAGAAATGAAATGATGCTATGCACTCACAGCCATACAGACAATTTAAGTGCAGGCTTAAATATTGTAGATATGATAGAAAAATATAGATTACTATTAAAATCAGAATATAAATTAGAACAATATCAGAAGCAGCATTGACTGTTACGTTGCCCCACTTTCTGCCAGCAGGGGGAGCATACTCTCTATTATTTTCTTATTTAGAAATGTTGAAGTTAAACAGCAACAGCTGCTGAAAGAAAAACAAATACAACAAAATTGAGCAACACAAAGAAATGTATAATTCTGGAATTATAAAATATGTGAAAACATTAATGTTTTCCCTTATCAGAATTACCTTTGCTGCCAGTTTTACATCACAAATTGTTAAATAAATAAAAGAACATATGAATTCAAGCTAGCTTTAAGTGGAGTATCTCAAAAAGGGGAAGAATGAATTAAAACATGACCAGTTATTGTCTGTGGCAAAAATTGTTGCTTAAATGGTTACCTTGAAAGTAATCAAAATATCCTTTATTCCTGCCTTCATCTGATACTCTCTTTGTGCTTCATTTTTGAAGACTAGCTGTACTCATATATTAAAGGCATCTGTTTATTTATTTACATCTTTTGTGAACAAATAGGTTTATGATAAGGAATATATGGCTACAAAAATGGATAAGGATACTGCTTAACTTGCCAAGTTTACCTGTAACAACAAATGAATGCCACAGAGAGGGAAAATTTCCAGAAAGTCAAACCCATTGTATATAGCATTTTTCAATATTATGAAAAGTCTCTCTAAAATTAAAACAAAAATCTGAAAAGGATTATGAAAACAAAGTTGCCAAAAATACCAGCTGTTAAGTGTGTATAAATCTGTAGGGGCAGATTTATGAACATTAAAATGAAACCTGATAGGCTTTAAATTTTTCACAACAACTTATTCTGAAAGCTGTGCTAAACATAAATTGCTTCTAATATCCTGCAGGTTAAAGCAAAATTAAGTATAAGACTATTTAAAGGAAGCTTACAATTGATCAATGCCTATTAAGGAAAAACATACAAGGCAAACCAAAAAGACATTTTCTAGAAAGATTACCAAAATCATAATAATTTGGATATTTTACTATGTGTGAAATTAAAATATTTTACTCTTAATTATGTATGCGGTTTTACGGCATAGTTTTTTTGATGTACCTCCCCACCTTTTTATTTGCTCTAAAGGATATAAATGAGTGGAATGTTAGGAGTTTCCACACATTTGGATTGAAAGTCCTTTGTTCTTACATGCAACAGTTATGCGAGAATACTTGCATTTAATAGCCACTCAGTCAGGAAGTGTTAAAAACACTAAATGCAGACAATTAAAGTCCCCTGAAAAAGTATACAAGCAGTGCTGAATGAATACTGATAAACAGCAATACTTAAAGTAAAACAAAAGCAATTATGTCCAGATCATAGTATTTACAATGACTGTCTGAAATGTACCTTTAACAGCAAGCCACTAAAACAAACTGACTTGATTTTTTGGGGAATTTATTTATTGCAGATAAGACAAGCTGAGAAAAATAAAACTCACATACACAAATTAAAGGTTTATAAATTAATATGAAAATAAAGGGACACAATCTTTAAACATTTCTGTAATGGAAGATGTATAAAAATAAGCATAAAAGTGAGCACAAGTTAGAAAAGCGATTGTGGTTCAATATGGAGAGATATCTTTTCAGTTTTATAGTATTTTGGTATTTCTAGACATTAAATATAATTATCTTCAATATGTTTCTCCTCTTTTTCTAGTACATATCCATCAACAGTACTGATGCCTAACTCTGTAGTGTACAGGAAAAGAAACTCTTTATTGATGTTGCTTATGTGACCCACTGATGTAATGTCTTCAAGCAGTTATTTACAACTTCCTAATGGTTTGTTTCTCAAACTAGATGGCACCGCACTTTAGTTTTATCTTAGTTACACTGTTCTCATTTACAACATGTGAATGGTACGTGTGTAAATTTCCTTCTTTCTCATTTGCTTCACTTTGTACAACTGTAACACAAATGTCTAAGCTTCCTCCATTCTCTTTCTGGATTTTTGAGAGACATTTACTATTTCCAAAAAAATTTTTTGGCATAATCAAGATGCAGAGCAGCTCACAAAAGAGTTAATGATATTCTGAATGAAGTCTGAAACTTGGCCAAAATTCAAAAATCATGGTATCTGCAATATTTGTCCTTCATTTGTCTACCCCACTCATTCGGGTTCATACAATTTTTATCTTGCGCCACCTGGAGCTATATCATGAAAATTTTACTACTGTAAGAAAATATTTTGCAGTTTTTAGATTTTCTCCAATATTTGTCCTTGACAACAATTATTGTAGTCAGACAGAATATTCTTTAACAATAACGTTATTAAAATAAATTACTAACAAAACTTAAGTAATATTTCATATCATCATTTTGTTAGTTATAATAAAACAAGAGCTGTTGTACTACTGTGACTTTTTACAAAAATGATAATACACAATAAAGCTCAAACTGTGGTTTAGTGTGATAGGATCTATTTTCCACCAGGAATGATAGTGTGTAACAGAAAAACCAGACTATAATATAATATACATACAAAAAAAACACAAAAGCATACTTTTTTTGTATTCCCAAGACCTAGACTCTTAAAACTTGTCCCACAAATTTAGTTATCATGGTGCATCCAAAAGCAATTTCTCACCTTGACCACCCCATCAAAGCCAGGGATGGTGTTGACCTTAGCATTCTTGGCTATTAATTTGCTTTCAATCTTGTCTCCCATTGCTTGAATAGCATGTGTGTCTGGTCCAATGAAGGTGACACCTTCTGCTGCCTGTGGAGATAATGAAGGCTTTAACTTTACAGCAGAAACAAAGTAGATAACAGCTGTGCATTTACGCTTACGTGAAACCACAACAATTGTTTATAAAACCCTGGATCCCCTATTATACTTCACCCATGATTTTAGCATGCCTTCAATCCATTACCCCTTCCAATCAACCAAAGAATGACAAACATTGAAGTGTGTAAAGTATCCTATACTCTTCTGTATTAAAATGACAATTAGATAAATTCATATTTGTACATTATTGTCATAAAGGTTTATGCATCACAGAGTCACCTGGAAAACATACTTTGAATGTCTTTACTCCATTTCAGAGGTAATGGTGACTATCTCCGTAGCAGTGTCCACCAAAAAAAAAAAACTTACTTTACAAACAGCACTTTTTACAATTAATTTAAATTTAGCATTATGACATTCTCCACATAAAGTATGAAACTTCAGTAATTTACAGAGACAATTATAATAACCATTTTGAAGTAGTGTGGTCAGGAAATTCAGAAATGTACATATGTCAAGCTAATTGCTTTGGAAAGTACTTCATAATAGTGCTCATAACATTACAGGTAATAAGATGTAGCAACCAAAATTGATAATGGAGGCATACAAATATTTTAAACATTTTGTTTTATTATTAGTGATAAAGCATGAGAAATAACATAACAAGCCTAAATTAATTATTATTATATTACACTCAAACCTGCACAATCCAATTTAGCATAGCAGGGTGCTGGTGCCTATCCTGGCAACACTGAGCACAAGTCAGGAAACAGTTCTAGACAGGATGCCAGGCTATTACAGGGTGTTGATGATGAACATGTTGATGATTACGATTGTTATTAATTATTGACACAGTGCAACAGTGGATAGAATTCAGAGTTTAAAACTCGCACCCAGTAATTTATGTGTGCATGGGTTTTGATAGGAATACCCCACATCCCCAAAGACATGCTAGTTAGGTTAGCTGGAAGGTTTATATTGAATCTGCATGAGTGTACATAAATGAATCCTGTGGTGGACTTGTTCTAAGACCAGGACTGCTTTGTAGCCAGTGCTAAAGGGATAGGGCTCTGACCCTTACAACCATGAAATGGATATTAAATATTACTAAGATTACTATTACTATTATTATCACCAAAAGCTACTAGCTGTACATTTATTTTCAGAGCACATTTATTTTTAGTACAGGATTGAGGTGGATAGAAACCTGTTTTGACAGTTTCAAGCATGAGGCTTGTACCTACCATGGAAAGGGTGTCTTTAACAGTGAAACAAAAATTAATTATTTTTATATTGCTCACTGAAAAACTAATTCCTTGTTGATTAAAGAACACTTCAACTTCATAAAAACATTGACAGTGTATATCCTATGCATGAAAGGAATAAACAGGTGAAGGTGAGCTCTTTCGAGTGTTTTAAACTTCCACTATTATAAAAACAGAAAATGCTAATACTAACATCAGAATGCCAGTCCAACAAGTTTAGTTTAACACAACTTGTTGATAAGCAATACTGTATAATTTTATGCAATCAAGGCCTGCTTGAAATATTCAGACATAGGAGCATATCTGTACTTCTTGTGATGAAATGACTTAAAAAATTAAGACAACTGGGATATTAGAAACAAAATATTAATATTGTATTCTGTTGTATTCTTAAACAGCTGCACTCTATACTATTGCTAATGGTTAGTGTGTTCTGATGCAAATATTGTGGTAAATTAGGGAAAACGAGGTAACGTATGCATATATTTTATTTTTATATTTTTATACAGTGCACTCTGCAAAAAGTGTAAGCTATAAACATATCAAGTTATAACCCAATACTATAGATATACACACAAACATAAACAAATATATTCTATGCATAAAGAGAATATGTTTGATCGCTTTTCAGCAGGGCAGAATAAAGACAATATTTTCCTGTCCATAACCCGTTTTATTTAATTTGACTTATTTTATTTCCTCTCTCTTATGGATTTTCTACCTCTCTTAGTACCTACAATGTACCATATTTACTTGAAAATTCTTCCATCTTAATTATTTGAGAGTAAGCATTCACCTGAAAAAAAGTCTGAAATTAAAAAATGATGATCATAATTACATCAACTATATTTCAAGTGTGATATACAACCTTCACTTGTTTAAATGACAACTGGCAACACAAAGTCCTGAAATAACCACTGATTCCTAATGATGAATTCTGAATCAAATATACTGTACACTACTTAAGTAAAATATCTGAAATCAGTGTAAGGTAAAGTACACCATGTATAAAATTAGTCACACAGCAAAAAAGGGAAAAAATAAACATTGGGAAGTGGGGAATCCCTAAAAATGTACATATAATTTCAACTTCACCTTACTGGCCAAGAAAACAATAGCAACTGTTACAGAATAAAGAAACCTATGGTTCTAATCCTCAAATTCTATATGATTTTTCCTAATACCTCCAAGCAATGCAACAAACAAAATGCTTAGTTTGAATCATTAAACTGCATAAACCATGAATAAGTCTTTTATTCTGCAAATGAAATTACATCTACATTTCCAGAAGAGAACAGAAGGCTTAACAGTTTCCTCAGATTCATGTTAACTCAACCTTTTCTTACTCCATCAAGAGCACAATGAAGTAGAAATGCAGATGTATCAGCAGTCACTCTCAATTCATTGATATTAACAGTGGAAATGGAAGTGGTATCTGATTTCAAGCAAAGAGACTGCTGTTGCTAGGAAGGGAAAAAAGCTACAACTGCTACCTTCGCTTTCTAAAAGAACTCAAAGGATGATAAGCAAGAAGATAATCAATTATTTAGAATTTTGATTTGACATCCTTAAATTTAAAAATGGTTGAAATTTTTTTGAGCTAACATGAACCTGGAAAAAAACATTTTAAAGGAAAGACTATACTGTGCATAAGCCACATTCCATAAAAGGGAGCATACCAGCAAGAGCATAAAGGTAAAATTTAAATTCACTATTTACTATGGTTTATGTCACACTATAAATTGAAAAAAAGTTCTGCCTCAAATCTATTGCACTGCTCTGAATATAATGTTTAAGGATCTTGAAACCATAGGGTACTTTAAATGAAAAGGAGGAAGGGAACTCCCCCCTAACATTCACAGAAATAAAAAATTTGAAAACTTGGAAGCTTCTGTCTAATTCTACCAGAATAGGCTATGGCTCCCAATATCCTAAGATATTTTATTAAATGGATACAAAAAATGTTTGGATAGAATTAACCTTGTTTCTTTTGGAACAAGTATATTTGAAACAAGATTAATACTCATACTAAACCATGAATTAGTATAGCCAAAAATGCTGATTTATTTTAACTGTGTTCTTAAAATTCAGCTGATCGAATTACTTCAAACAAACCAAATTATTTTTGAAGGAATGAACTGATCCATGCCAACCTGAAAAATACAAACATATGCCTGTATCATAAAAAATGCATATTGTAATAAATGATTTCCTTTAAAATGTCTTTATTTACTTCTGGATGGTACAGAGGAGTGGAGATTAGTATTGCTACCTCACTGATTCCGAGTACTGCATCTGGTCATTGTCTCTGTAGAGTCTGCACATTTTCCCCATCCAAATATTTGCATGTTAGGTTAATTAGTGGTTCTAAATTGACAACTGACCCATAGAACAGTGTGAGTACATGTGCTGCTAATGCAACAGGCTGGTGCCCTAGTACTCCTGGGAAAGGCTCCACCCCACTGTGCCCGTGTAATGAATTAAGTAGGTTTGAGAATTTTTGCATTTTGTGTGTGTGTGTTAGTATGTGCTTAATTATGTTAGTTAATTTTTTTCTGCTTTAACTTTGCAAAATTTAATTTGCTTACAATTTAAAATTTCAACATCTTCTAGGAATTTCATTTTAGATCTTCTTTTTGAACTGTACATTTTAATGTGTTGCGAATAAAATACCAGAGTTTGACACATACTGTACATATTAAGCAATAGTAAAAAGCCATGACAGGCTCCTAAACACTCTGTTTTAAATAACACAAATTAGCCAAACTCTTCAAATGCAAGACGCATTTTGGTACAATAAATTCTGAAGTTGAACCATAAAACCATTCCCTACCCATACTTTAATATGACAGAGGCAGGTTCTTTTCTCACTGTTGCATTAGAAAATTTTTATGGAGAAAGTTAACGAGAAAAAGTAAAAAGATTCAAATAAATGTATATATGGTGTGTACAAATATATGTGTGTTTGTGTGTGTATATTCACACATACATATTCTTATACATATGAGGGGGGACACAAAAAAATTGCAGAATCGTCAAATAGGATGGTAATAGGGTGAAGTTATCAACTATGCTGCTAGGTATCGTATGTCTACAAACTTGTTAATCTGTCTGCCAAGTGGCACTGTGCTGAGTTGATCGAGACGTGTATTGCTGACATGTATTCTACAATTGTGTGCGCGACTTCTGCAATTTAGAGATGTGGAAGCTATGATCAGTGCCGCACAAAAAACTGCATTTACACTGCAATAGCGAACCTGCACACAAATTCGTGTTGATAAACAATGAGGTTTTGACCAAAAACAAAATGGTTGTTACTTTGTACCTCAAATTTAACACATTTTGATCTGTGTAACTTCTTTTTGTTCCCAAAATTAAAATTGAGACTGAAGAGAAGACTATTTGCTACCATGTTTGAAATACAGGAAAAATTGCTGGAGACCTTAGCCATAGTAACAAAAGATGAGAACAGGAAAGTTTAGGTTGGCAAAAACTGAAAAAAGGAAATATCAGAATATTACAACTGGGCCTTCTTCAGGGAAGAACTAATATGTTACAACCTATAGATGTTCTGCAGCAATTAAAGTAAACTAAGCCTTGCAGGTGGAAGCAAACAATTTGCACAGTTGTCCTAACTTCTCTTGATTACTTAAAAACACTCTACCTATCTTAAAGCAGAGTTGGAACAAACTGTGTTAGCATAGCCTAACTATGGTTGATAAAAGCAAGTTTATCTCAATTTATACTGTGAAGAGGAGACTTTGTGTTACAGGTTTTAGAGGGCGAGTGGCAGTAGGAAAGGCATTTCTAAAGGACAGAATAGGACCTAGAAATACGGTGAACTACTGCAAACTGGCCACACATGTCATAACAATGTCAGTTACGTTTCAGCTAAGGTTTGTTCCCCGACTTGTGTATGTTTTCCTTTTAATTGTTATTTCTATTATTTTTCCAATTACTCTTATGTACTTTTTATTCAAATATTATTTAGTAGTTAATGTGCTGTGTATTTGTGGCTCATAGCTACATTGTGTTATGTAGTTGAAAGCCAAACAGGTGGGCCCACCACAATGTCAATAATGAAGAACCACCTTTAGCTTTTATATTCAGGTTGAAGAGATGACTTGCCTCAGGGTATGAGTAATAGTTGTGGTTTGTGGAGTTTAGAGCTTTATAGTAATTACTGTCCGGATTTCTAGGTCTATGTTCAATTTTGCTTTGTATCTGGATGATATATTCTTTGGATTACAATTTGGACTTGTTAGCCTTGGGTAACCGTTTAGTTAAATCTGTTTTGACTTATTTTTGAACTTTTTTCTCAGTTATGTCATTTTAGCTCTTTTTTTTGTTATTTAATTACTTAATTACAAAATGACATTGTTCTTAATTATAAAAAAAAACACTATTTTGTTCATTTATCCCAGAAGTTTCCAGGTATTTTTTCCTTTCAAGAGCTTTCTTGCCCCTTATATAAGAATAGTAGAATATTACAAAGACATGCTTAAAAACTAATTTTCAGTTGGGCTTTTCATAAGTATTGCTAACTCTTATTTAAAAATAAAGTTAAATACTATTTTTTATATATAATGTACTTATTTTAGGTCATTTATGATATATAGTTTAGCCATTCAGATTTGTAACAAAAAGTTGTGATGGTTACCCTTTAACGTTTGTTATTAACCACTCACTTTTTCTTTCTTAGATTCTGCTGTGGTGTTATGCACCACTGTGTCAATAATAAAATTGCCTACTTATCTTATGGAGCGTATTATTGTCTGGAAGAACAACACTTCAACACTGACGGATTATCTGAATTCTACAACTGAATATGAACAAACTAACCAATTTATCTAATTTAAATTAACATAACTTAAAATAATCATGTTTGCTGATACTACAGGTTTTTCTAGTTACAGTGATATAATTCTCTTAGATGTTACACTAACACAATTAAATCATTTTGAAACAAAGCTGATAATTTTTTTAGTTTTCTAGAAGTGTAATCAGTCCTGGGAAATTTTATTTTCATTCACCTATTTAAAATTAATCTTACTGAAGATTAACACTTTTTAAATTTCTGTAACCGTGTAATGGCTTTTCTCATTATACAGAGTTAAATTGATTTAACTTAACATAAACAGGTTTTATGCATATCATTATGCTATATTTGCAGAAATATGCACCCCTTATTTTGCACTGTGGTCAAAGGCATCCTCACACTTTTGTATCATTGGAAAAAAGTTCATGATATTTAGCAAATTCTTTTTTTCCTAAATGTATTGGTTTTGTGTGGTTGTGGAAGCTGATTATACATAATTTGATAGACTGACAAATATGTTGCCCATCATACATCACAAAAGCAGTTGGTTTAAATCAAACACACTAGACTACTTAAGACCATAGGACACACAGAGGTTTATTTCTCTATGTTTTGCTTACCTATAATTTTTATTCTCCTCCTTAACCATTGCCATTTGGCTATAGGCAATAAATACTGTTATAACAGCTAAATCCATCATCATTTGTAGGCAAAATCGGGAACTGTTCATAGAAACTTTTAAATTATTCTGCATACTACACTAATTTTTGTCATTTTCCTTTATTTGTTTGCTATTATTAATGTTATTTCAGAAATACCCTACTGTTTTTATTTTTACGTTTTAATAATGTTTTTTTTTGCTTGGTGTAAAGCACATTAAGTTGTATTCAATGTATATAATGTAATAAATAAAAACACTTATTATTACGATATCTAGCTTTACATTTAAGTTTAATTTTTTTGCAATTCATAGTCATGTAACATTAAAATTTACCAAAATTAGGCTTTGGGCTTCCATGACAAAGTATTTAAAAATGTAACTTCTGAAAGATGTGTGTGTTATACATGTCATTTCTTTTTAGAGAAAACAATTGAGTTAGTGTAGCTTACTTGCAAAATTAACAGTTAAGTTTTCCCTCTAAAGGTATTTAAAATCAGAACCACATTTCTTACAACAAAAGCAGCAGGATAGCCACCAAATACAAAAAACATCCTCTGTTGCACCTTGTATCTTTGCAACATATGGGTACTTCATTAAGAAAGGTCATCAATATAATATTTTTCTCAGCTTTCAAATAAAATCACACCAAAGAAATATGGCCACCGGCTACCATTGATAAAATAACTTACACACAAGATAGATTCTGAATGTATAAGCACTAAAATACTACAAAAAGGTTTAAAAAATTTGAGAAAAAGGGGGAGAAAAATAAAATATACTATGAGATGCAAGTATTTTAACCCATTTACTTAAACAAATACAAAAAGTTACTTATTTGGTACTTGCTTTCAAAAACACTTGTTAAATTATTATTTTTAGAAGGCTTTAACACTCACGCTATGCAGCGTATATTTACTTGGACTAACAGTTACTTGGTCTTTAACAAGATGATTTGTGCTAGTACAATGAAAAATAAGACCATAGTGCATACAATGCTTAACTATACTTCAGCATTGTTGAAGTTACAAGTGCTTAAACAATTGGGTACAAAGCTTATATCAAGTCTAAAAATAATCTGACAAAAGTTTAGAAATTCAAAATTGTTTGTCCACTGTATAATATATGCAAGACTTATGATATAATTGATTTGCTACACAGAAGCAACACACTTCGATGTCACAAAAAAAAAAAAAAAAACACCACCACTCAAAAGCAAATGTGTAAAAACATGTAAATGTATGCAGAAGCAAAGATTTTATATGGCACATTTTTAATAAATAAATATTAGGCTACACTGTAATCAAAATTGCTGAATAAAGGTTGACTATATCTTAAGCAAAGTAGATTGTACTGAAGTGAGGTACAGAATAAGTATACATAATCTGAAATGCCTCGGACTAAAAATATTTTTGACATTTGCAGGTTTTGGAACATCAACTTACACATAATGAGATATTTTGAGAACACTCTTGGAAATGCAGCCAAACTAACTAAATGATGACCCACTTGTATAATAATCCATATCACCAAGCCATTATTATAATGTATATTGATGTAACAAATATATTAAATCTCAAAAGTAATGAGTATGATGTATAGACAATATTTTAGTTCCCTTTGAAGAGGGACAATGCTGTTTTATTTCCACTAAAATACTCTACTCTCTCTTCTGTTTCCTTTTCCGGTGTCCTTTTGGTGGTAGCTTGTGCCACCACCATCCACTCAAAGCACCATGATGTTCCAGCAAGCCAGAAGTCTGTATGACCATCAACATCAAGTGACTCCGTCAGAACCCTAACTACAAAGAGGACCATTTCATTTATGTTAGGTAGAATGCCCAGAGGGGACTGGGCGGTCCCGTGGCCTGGAACCCCTGCAGATTTTATTTTTCTCCAGCCGTGTTGAGTTTTTTTTTTTGTTTTTTGTTTTTTCTGTCCACCCTGGCCATCGGACCTTACTCCTTTTCTATGTTAACTAATGTTGTCTTATTTTAATTTCTTATTTTGTTTTTTATTTTTCTTTTCTTCATTATGTAAAGCACTTTGAGCTACTTTTGTATGAAAATGTGCTATATAAATAAATGTTGTTGTTGTTGTAGCAAAATCCTTTTTTTTTTTGTGAGTTTATATCAGCTACCTGTTGTCACTTCTCAAGGAACTGGCCAACAGGTGAGCAGTATCTCAGCCAAACTTCACTCCATCATGCCTGCTGTCCTGGAAGTCAATCACCAACCAAGAGGGCGCTACTTTCAGTTTCTGCATGGTGTGGATGTAAATAACGTGATTTTGCTAACATAAAAAAATACCAACATAAAAAGACAATTTGAGCAGTGTCCAGTTTTCCTAACATAATCGGGCCAATTTACTGCACTCATCATGACGCTGCTTCTGTGAATCGTAAGCAGTGACATTCCATTACTGTATAAGTCATCTACAATTTTAACCATGCAGCGCAGCACATTTGAACTGCAGCAAAGGTGTTATTGTGTCACTTCACAGGGGACAATGTTTTCCGACTGTGATCCGTTGCTTAGTGACTGATGCTTAACAGGGTTCATTTATAAGAAGTAACTTATAAGAACTGGTGGATTTTGTTCTATTTTAATTTAACATTAATTATAGTTTAGTAACATGGTTGGCCTGGGTAAAACCTTCTCATTTTCAGGTAAACAATATACTCATTACGATGTTAATTTTCCCAGCAGGAAAGTGAAATGGTACATTAAATAGTCAACACTCTGTTCATAATCACATTTTGTTAAAATAAAGTTTTAATTGTGTTGCAGAATACATAAAATTCAGAAATCGTTGTGATTCAGAATCACAACAGGCATCTGTAATTTCGTACCAAGTAAAGAATTACCACTGAGTAAGATAAAAAAGCAAATGTCTTTGAGTACATTGAAAATTTTCATTACATACATGTGTCATTGTTTATTAAAAGGATATTACTATTATGATCCATGATTAAGTATTCGATCTGCAAAAGCATCAAGATTCCTGTAAATTTTTGAGTTAAGGACACACAAAAGAGTGCAGGAGAAACTTTCACTCAGTCGATTGTAACCCTGCTTGGCCATAACCAGCCAATTATCAGAAAACCCCTGCTATCCAAACAAACAATAAATTGATCATCAGAAGCAAATGTTATTGAGTATGACAGAGGCTCTATTAGTGGTTCTTTATTTATGGCTAACATTAAAGAATTATGTTTATGTACAATGAGGTAAAATGAAAGGCAAAAGGTGTTCATCTACTTTATAGGACTATTGACCACATTTACTGGGTTAAAAGAACAAAATCAAAGAAATGGCAATCTCCCTATGTGTTGCAAACAATATACTGGGAAAATGATTGCTCTAGTATTTTATAACACTTTGACAAGAGTAAAGTAAGTTGTATTTGCTGATTTTTTTAAAAAAAAGTTTTGCAATAGAAAAATAAGCATTCTCTAATTTTCTAAGTTCACATGATCAGTTTAAAATGAACACCTTATTCTCCAAGAATGCACTTTACTACTATACTAAGCTAACTTAGCTGTGAACTATACACCAATGTGTAAATGAACACAATAAGAAACAGAACTTTCAAACTTCAGTCATTGCAGGTAGTTTTAACAAACAATGTTCTTCTCCATATTGCGATGGAAATGTACATAACACAATATGTTAGGTATCCTGTAAGTAAAACCCTTCCACAAATTGGAGGCTGGGTTAGTAAGCACAAAGATATTAAAACATTTCACAGTACCAGAAAAAAAAAAATATTTCTCCAGTCAACAGCAGGTGGAACCGGTACAAGCTCATAACAGAGAAACCCAAGAGCAAATTCGCAGGGATCCTAATAACAATAATCTGATCCCAGTGTGCTGCAAAGCCCATCAAGCCCTTTGTTTCTTTAGTACCCTTTGCATGACAATTAGGCTGATTTAACAGTGGAGGGAGGGAGACAGAACCTGATGGAAGCTGCATTGTTTCTTTTTCACTGCCTAATTCACCACATTTCCACATTAACAGGAAGCCAAAGGAACCGAAAGGAAATTTGAGCAGGATGGAGTTTTAAAGGTAACTTACAAAAAGGGGATTAAACAGAAATAATGCCGACCTGAGGAGAAAAACAAAAAAACAAAAAAACTTTTGTTCTTGTTTAACTAAGTTAGTATTTTAGCATGGTGATTTATATTCACTAATTACAGGGTCTAGAGGAAATGGAAGATCTTAAATTAATTTTCTGATCTTTTCCGTTATCCTCAAACAAGCAGAATTATTTCAATAACGTTTATACACAAATACACATTTTATGTGTATGATTGACAGCATTTAATAAGTTAGGATATTGCTGCTCATACACAGATATACCCATGTAGAATACAAAGCAGCACTGCTTCATAATCATGCTAAAAATTATAAATAACAAAGAGAGCTTACTTGCAGTTTGGTTTGTAGTCAAGTAACACCAAAGAAAATCAGCATTTCAGTTTTGCCATTTAGATTATGTCAACCACTCATGTATCAGGAAACTTTCTTTCAATGTATAGGAAATTAAAAAGGGTGTCATCAACATATAAATAATAAATACCAAAAGATGTTCAGAGGGGTTTAATAGTGATTTACTAAAGCTTTAAATATTTGACCATATTATATTATCTATAACATTATAACATAAAAGCCATCAGTATTCACCTAAAATTTTAATTGTACTTCCAAACATCAACCGTGTCTAAAGACATTAGGCACTTTCCAACTGTAGGACTTTTTAGAAACTCCACAACGTTTGTAGCATTCCCATTGCAGGAACTTGGGCTATTTTTAGTTCCTGATAGGTAGGTCCTTGTACTTTTTTAGCTCCCACTCCAGGGTATGTTGTTTTCATTCAACCAGGAACTATCATGGGTTGGGCTTCAACAATAAATTGTGCTGATTGGTTGACTTAAAGTATTAGTGCCATCTTACAAATTTGTGAATAGTTTGGAATTTGGCGTTCTCTGAAGAAGTAATGTAAGATTCAAACCATACCAAACTATTCCTTATGTTGCTAGTAAAAATACAGGGCAAATACAACAAAAAAGTAGAATGAAAAAATAGTCAAGTCTAGATTTGCAGATGTTAATACTGCTAAATTAAGTAGCAATTAAAAACAAGAAAAACAGCAGAAATGAAATCATATTTACCATACTGTTATGATGAATACTTGCAAACTAGGAGGATGAAGGAATATCACATCAGTACTGTCAGAGTCTAACAAAGACAGTGAGTTGGGCCTGTTTTCAGAGCTACGAGTTAATAAGTCTTCTTGTTCTTGTTAAAATGGCCAAAAACAGTTATCTTATTGGATCAATATATATCAGAAAGGGAATGCATGCTGTAGTACTTCAAAATAGTATCTGGCCACTGTAAGATATGGCCGGCTATGTATCCCGGCCAATACCCCCAAGCCGCCAGGTGGAGCCCTCCTTGCAGCATGGAGGTCCCCAGAAGACCAGCAGGGCATCATGGACAATGGAGTTTTTATGCACCGCCCTGCTGGATGCCATGGGGGCCACGAGAGGGAGCTGCAGGGAGGACCGAAGAGTTCTTCGTGCCCTATGACCCGGAAGTTCGTCATAGGAAGAGCGACGGGCTTCCGGGGTGAGAAAAAACATTGTTTACCCTGACCCGGAAGGAATAAGGATTTGTGGACTGTTGGGCAGAAACACTTCCGGGTCAGGAGATATAAAAGGACTGTGGGAGCTCCCAGACGGCGAGCTGAGCTGGGTGGAAGGGTGGCAACGCGTCTGGGAGCTGGAGGATTGTATTGTTGGTTTATTTGTGATTTATTATTGGAGTATTTGGGAGTGGAGCGTGCTTTGTGCACTTTATTATTATAATAAATAATTATTTGGACTTTTATCTGGTGTCTGACGTGTAGTCTGAGGGTACAAGGGTCCGAGAAAACCCTAAATCTGTCTCACCACTTAAAGACTTAAATACTGAGAAACACTGAAAAGTAAAGTCTTCACTGTACGAAGACATTTTCTCATAATACCCAACATATGTCTTCTCTCCTCAGCCAAAGCTATCTGGAAGCCGACATAATGTTTTGAAATGTTTATTCATACAGTAGTGCAGCAAACAGAGCAATCACACCTACAGAGTCCTGGGTTAAAATTCGACATTGGCACAGACTGTGTGGAGTCTGTCTGGGACTATCTCCTGGAAAACCAGTATCTTTAGCAGATAACAAAGACATGTCTGTAATTGATTACTTTAAATTGGAACACAATTGGTGACTGTGATTAATGTGCAAGAGTGTGGTCAATTACATGGGCTGGCACCCTGTCTATACTTGGTTGTCACTTTCAGCCAAGTGCAGTTAAGGTAGGTACCAACTCCCTGTAAAACAGAACTGTATAAACAGATCAGAAAAAACAGACACAAGAATATGTGTACATCTTAATTAACTTGCACAGAGGGATTACAACAGTGAACCGTTTGAGGTTTTGCTATTACTGGTCTGCTCCTACCTGATGAGTAAGAACCACTATTTAAATAAAAACAAAAAATAAAACACAATAATGGTCTGGAAATAATATGGAGAGATAAGCAAAAGAAAACTGAAGCAGACATCCCACTTAGATATATTTGGCCTTAGCATAGTACATCATTTTACTATTACACGTTCAGGCATTACTTCATTTGATCTACTGCATTCTTAATGCATTTTGTGTTTAATCTTTACAGGGTTGTCCTGAAACATGGTACAGCTTTCTCAGTAAGAATCCTCTTGTTACTATGTGGTGCACATATTCTACATAAGCTAATTACTTAACATAATACAAACATTTATAAGATGTCTGGTCCCAAAGTCATTTGTAAGTATTTTCAGAAATATTATTAGTTAGTTTACATATAAAGTAATTTTAATGAATGTCAGAGGACACTATAGCCCATTAAGGCTAGAATTTTCCTTCTACCTCAGTATAACAATTAACATTGCATCCAAAACAAAATGAAAGATTTACACATAAAACCTAAGTGTATCTAACTGTAAATATTAACAATTATATGTCTCAGAAACCCAACCACTTATTTTTCAATCACACAGCCCATTCATATTATTTACTAAAGTTTCATCATTTAACAATACAGTCTTAAAAAGTTTTAAGATCACATAAGCAACTCAGTCAGATGAGATGATGTAACACTCCCCATGACCTCCTCACTCTATTCAGCTGGCTGAGAATGATCACTATGACACGTTTATGACTTTTGTTAGGATAAGAACACTGAAAAGGACAATACTGTTTTCAATGAAACCTCATGTGCATCTGAAAGACCCCTGCCATTCTAGGAGGAACAGTCATCAAGGCTTTCATCACCCTTCCTGCGTCACTGTGAATGTACCAAATGCCAGTACCATTTTCTCAATTTTAAAATTGGAATTAGAATCAAAGCTAAAGTGCACTCTGTTTACAGCACATACTGGTTAATTACCTTATTCAACAAAAGGAAGTGGTTCCCCACCCAGATGAGAGTTCCAGTCGTAATCAATATTGCCGCTGCTCATGGATCAAGCTGGTGACTGAGGTACAGGACTGAAATTAAATCAATTACACCCCCTAACTAAGCCATCTAAGGCTCACCTGCTCTGATTGGTAAGTGCCCACACCTGGGACTTAACAGTGTTCTTCCTTTTACATTGGCAAGCTAAAGTCTGTTAAATTACCCCAGAAGTGGCAGTAACCTATTGTAAGGCTAATCTAGCAGTCAGCGGCCTGATTACAAAGACCTTAACTCTGTCACCACCAAGTTAAAATGTCCATGCCCAATGTTCAGCTACTGTGTACATTTCAGTTAATTATATCAGATAATGGTAATAATGATAAATAAGAAAATCCATGTTACGACAATTTACTGCATATTTTTGTTGTTTGTACATGATGTAAATTACTGTTGTCTATAAAAGTTGACATCTCATTAATAGCCAATAACACTTTCATGGCATATATTGTTCATTTTTTTTTTCTCAAACACCATAGTTTAACAGAAAGCCAGAGAGAGATATTGCCCAACCCACAGCAGTGTTGGAGAGCAGGAATCAAACTGTGAATCTGTCACATGACACACTCAAGCAAAGACTCACACTCATTCACACTGGCTATTCATGGACAGCACTTACTAAAACCCACAATGTGTTTGGGAGTTGGGTGGAAGTTCATATGAATAACCACTATGTACTTCCAATATCCATCATTTTCTATATTTTCAATGTATTGTCCTGAATAGAAACCCCTTCATATTCATGAGCAGTGTTTCTAGGGAGTGCTGAAAGGGATATTATATATTTGATTTACATATATTACTTAAACCAGCCTGCCACAGTATAGTACATAGTACAGAATAATAGTACTTAAATACAGCATCTCATATCTGACCTAAAAATATTACCTACCTCAATCAAGTTCATAATTCAGTGTGAGAATATGGTTGACAATAATATTTTAAATTGTTAATGTAGGTGGTCAAATTTCTTGCAAAAAGGACATCTCAATGGATGACATTCTGGCGCTGTTTTAACATGCAAAACTAAATGCTTTCATTGAAACTAGCAGTCAGGTGATATTTAAAACATTTTAAGATGGGCTTTTTCCATTTTCTGGGACAAGATCATGATCACTCAGCTGTTGCAGCTTTCAGATGTTGGTCTGAGATGACAGAACCATATTCTACATTACCATGCATTAGCCATTTTTTCTTCAATCTAATATGCTCTTTACCTAAACATCCTTGTGCAAGTGTGTGTATATATTTTTCAACATTACCTTTTGCAGTGTAAACACAAGTGACCAGCAGATATATAGCAGAAGACCCCTTCACTTCATTGATCAAACTGTTTTCACTCTGCAACTGAACTGCCATAGACTGAACTGAACTTTTTGAAACTGACAGATTTGAACACTAAAGACTACCGAACATCGTGGGCTTCACTTGGTGCAATTTGTATTTGTACATTTCACCTTACATCAAGAGGTAATTAATTGCTAAAACTACATCTGACTCTGCTATGTGGAAAAATAGTGGAATGTTTTATACACATACTGCATTGATGTTATTTTTAGTTTTCAGATATTTACATGTATTAGCGTTTAAACAGTTTTTTTTTATTTCAAATTGTATCTACAGTAATTTATAATTAAAACACAGATTAATAAATAACAGATCAAACATTTCAATTAATTAAAAAAATGTAAACTTTAACATCTCATAATCCTGTCACTAATTGATGCATTCAGACTTTGTAGTTATCAAAGACAATAGCACTTGCATCTGAAAGGCAACACACATGACCCATTAACAGCACAGTAATATCAGCTAATGGTACATTGAGTACAGTGCTAACCTTTTTCTACAAATAAAGTTTTCACTGTGAAGAATCAGCTTTTAATTAAATGAGGCCACTTATTAAAACAATAGATTGTAGTTCGAAAGAGATGGCTGAATACAATGAATATTCAAGAGTGTGAAGAGTGGCTGGTTTTCCATGCTGTCAGTCACTACATTTACATAATCAACTGTCGATCCTTATTTCTCTCCCATTTACCTCTGCTGGTGAGTTATAATTCTTTCCTAAGAAGGAAGAAGCATGTACATAGGATTATTTATTTAGGCACAATTCTCACTACCTACTTTCATTTTAATTGCACTCAATGAACTGAATTAAAAAAAAAAAAAAAAAAAGAAAGAAAAATGAAACTTTGAAATCAGTTAAGGAACACAAGTAGCATTTTGAAAAATGGCTGCCAGGAAATACTGATGATAATTTATTTATTTAAAACTACTCGACTTAAAAATACTTTAAGGTAAAATAATCAACTAAGCTTTTGTAAAATGCAATATGGACAATAAATATACTGCTTTGACAAGTAAATACTAGTATATGAAAAATATAACAGCAGAGTATAAAAATGATTGAAGAGATTAAACATTATGAAACAGCAAAGTATTTACTAACTTGTGTTCTTAACAGGAAGAATAAATAGTAGATAACAGGAATGAAAAAAGGATCCAAAAAATCAGAGAGATAAAGCTTCTAAATAAGCCAATTATTTAGGTAATACTAAAGTTATTAATCAAGCAGTTTCCTTCAATTTTGACATTAAAATTTATATATTAAAAGTGCTGTAACAGAATTTATTTAAACAACTAAATGTTAATAATATCCTACATTAAAAAATAAACAGTTTGTAATTGAAGAAAAAAAAACACCTTAGTGAACATGTATCTAATAAAATACAGGGAATTTGGAATATTCAGTTCATGAAAGACTTAAAGAAAGAAGCAAGCCTAACCCAGGATCCAATCACCTAGAATTTGCTTTGCTTGACCGCTCATGCAATATTAATCTTAAACTCGGACAGAAAAACACAGAAGAATACGCCTCTATAGACTGTCCTGATTAAGGTTGCTGGGAAGACATCAGCCTGACCTTAACCATGGATCTTACAGGCATCAAATCCCTAAGCACGCAGCAAGAGAGAGGAAACTGCACACAGCATGAGAGAGATGGGGCATCTGTAAAATTTAAGGGCTTGCTAATTGACACACGATGGTCATGTAAATTCCCATTGCAGAAGCAGCCTTAAAACCTTTAATTAAACAGAGCACAAAAACATGCAGAAGGGGTTAATGAAGACATTGCATGTAGTATCTTTACAAACAAATGTGGCAATGTGCTATGAGCAAAAAACTGTCGGAGTATTCACTGTAAAATGTAATATGTGCCTAGAAATACAGAAATCAGTTTAGAAGAGGAATGACATCCTTACTAGCAACTATTCGTTTACTACTAAAATTAGTAAAAGACGTTTATTGAAAAAAACAACTTAATTGATACATTTTAAGTCTAAGGGAATATTCAGATTAATATAGCTGGAGTGCAGAAGACAATGATACTATCATTAAAGTTAGTTCTATTATACATGCTAACAAGAAAGTGGTATTTCAAGTCACATAGCTTATCTAACAATATTTCTCAACTGATCATCTTTATTAGAAAAAGAAACAGATAATAATTTCCTTGTAAAAGGTTACAATAAAAATTGACCCCTTTGAGTAGAGCACTACAGCATGACCTCCAGCTGCAGAAGAAAACATAAACCTTTTTACTGTAGTGGTTTTTTTGTGTATGTTTAAGTTTTAACCGTTTATCGTTTTACAGAAAGCTAGCAGAAGGCACCTAGAAGAAAAAAGGATAAACTATCGAAAATGTATTCTGAAGGAGACTATAGATTTATCCATCCACATGAGTGAAAACATAGATACTTTTTGAGAACATACTTCAGAACAAAGCACAAAATTTCCTGCTCATAAACAATTCTGAATTTGGGCATCATCGGGTGGATACCAAGACCAGTACATAATAAATCAACTGGCAAATCACTACCACAAAATGACAAAGGAATTTAAATTTTCATTCCTGTAAAGAAATTGGAAATTGAATACAGAAAAGCAAAGCAGCTTACACCTAAAACATTATCTTACTCAACCTGGACTAATATAATCTCGTAATGAACAAAACTGACATGACAAGAGCCTGGTACTTAAAAACTGAGCAAGAACTGAGTTACTTTATCTAGATTCTTATAAGTAAATAACCCTGTATATATGTAATTGAGAAGCATTTTGCAAATCCAATTCTCTTGCCTCTACCTACATCTCCTCTATTATCTGAACACAGGCTACGTTCACGCACCACTGGAGAAAAAAATATTTTGTTTGTAATATATAGCTCATTGGTTTCACAGTTTTAACCACGAAGAGAGGGCAACCTCATTCATACAAAAAATATACTTAAAAAATAAAAAAAAAAAACCAACCCATCATCAGTTACTTTGCACTCTATCAGAGAGGGTCTGAAAACCGTATTTTGTTCACTTAAGAGGACCTATGCTTGTATTATACTAAAACAAACATGGTATTATTAAAATAAACAAATTTTACACACACACACATACACATATACATATATATATATATACATATATATACATACACATATATATATATATACATATATATATATATACATATATATATATACATATATATATATATATATACATATATACATACATACATATACATATATATATATATATATA
>JANRMT010028174.1:160707797-160751919 GCA_026402145.1 Polypterus bichir lapradei
TTGATATGAAATAGTCACTGATGAAGGCTAGACAATTAAACATTAGATACACACCTAATCTTAATTTCTCTTTATCAGCACTGGAATAAAATTTACTTTAGTTGATAAATGAACATTATGGGAGAACTGTAATATGTGCATCCACTAGGGATGAGAGACTAACTCAAAATAACAACCTTATAAAACAATTAAGTTAAGAGGATATACATCTATAAATAAAAAAGTACAGTATTTAAAAAGGGGAATCACATTGGTTTCATAAATCATATATTACTTCCACATTTGTTAACTTTGACTGTCATATAATAGGCAGAAAACATTCCATTCATTTAAGCATTTATTTTAAAACAATAATGCAAGCTCATTGTTAATAGAATATTTTAACATTATTTTAAGGATTGTGATTACAATTTTTGAGTAAAATTTTACATATATTTTACTAAATTTTATACTTTGTTAACTAGTGTTCTTTATTTTTTTTTTTTGTCCTTTATTCCTTTATGTTGAGCCCTGGGTGGGTGGGGCTACCTGACACTTCAGATGAGAAGGTAACAGGGCTGCTACATGAGGTTTTATTTATGGGCTCACAGACTCCTGACAAACTGCTGAGGCAGTTCTCTCGGTTTTGCATTTTTGTGAATTTTTCTATGGTCATTTTTGGTTCTGCCTTTTATAACTTTAGACATTTGTAGTTTACACTGTATGTAACATCCTTTTTTATTATTATTTTGTATCTGTTCTTAACTTGGGTCTTTTTGCAATCTATTTGGTTTAGGTTTAATAGTGTCTGGACTGTTATTTAATAAAACAACTAAAATTAAGCCTTCATTTGGCAATTCAGTTCCCCTTTCTTCCGTTAAGCAAAATTTCATAACATCCCGTTTTATAAAGCAGATTGTCTAAAGAACATCAGCATAACAAGGAGACAGTCTACTGTTGTAGTTAATTACCTACCATAATATGCAACAAGGGTGAAAAGTGGAGAAAAAATGCTCACCAATCGTTTGGCAAATTCTTTGTTTTCAGAAAGAAACCCATATCCTGGATGAACCTGTGAAAACAAAAAACAAAAGGTAAAGGTAAACCTAAAAGAAAGTGAAGAAATGTAATATCATCTCACAAATTTACACTGCATTTCCTTATGCAGAATAAAAATAATTATAATGAAATTAATTTTACTGGGCTGATGTTCAATAACAGAGTGACAATCTAAACATGACACACAAGTCACACCTTTATTATTTTACTACTTACATTAATGTAAGATTCAAGGATAAACCATTCTCATATTAATCATATGAAAGATATTCTGAAATGTTTGGGTTTAACCCTTTTTGACATCTTGGAAAAAGGCTGCAAAACATTTTTATATTCTTTTTGCAATACTGATTAAATGTTTTTAATGTCTCTTTTTGACAGCAAAGCACACTGTTTTCTGTAGGTGCATTTCTATATTCCATATAGAGTTATTGTAAAACAAAAAGTAATGAAATTTAAAAGAGAAAAATTGATAAATACAAGGAGAAATTCTAACCAGAAGGGAAAAAGTAAATTCTCCCCACCAACACTTTTTCAAAGCATGTTCTTTTGATTAGAAATAATGACTGAAATTTGTTTTTGAATATTTTACATCATGGTCTGTCATTCATAGTCAGTCACTTCTCAGAAAAGGGCACAATTAAAATTGGATAGAAAAGTTCCAGCTGTTTATCCATGCATTCTGTTTTCTCCACAGTGAAGGAACACAACACCAATTATTTTTTACACATCACCGATGAGTTACAGTATTGGGACACATGCCCTGTCAGAGGAGAGAATATGATTTCAAGTTAGAAACTATTTAACAACGATTATTCTCATAAACCATAGATTTTCTGCAAGTCTTTTCTCATGACAACACAGACGATACTTAACTTGAATTTTACTCATCAAGAGAGAAAAAGAAACATTCACAGATTTATTACCAACTCAAGCACCAAATCTGGCCCAAGAGTGTTTTTTAATCAAAAACAAAGCAAATATACAGTGCATCCGGAAAGTATTCACACCGCATCACTTTTTCCACATTTTGTTATGTTACAGCCTTATTCCAAAATGGATTACATTCATTTTTTTCCTCAGAATTCTACACATAACACCACATAATGACAACGTGAAAAAAGTTTACTTGAGATTTTTGCAAATTTATTAAAAATAAAAAAATTGAGAAAGCACATGTACATAAGTATTCACAGCCTTTGCCATGAAGCTCAAAATTGAGCTCAGGTGCATCCTGTTTCCCCTGATCATCCTTGAGATGTTTCTGTTGCTTAATTGGAGTCCACCAGTGGTAAATTCAGTTGATTGGACATGATTTGGAAAGGCACACACCTGTCTATATAAGGTCCCACAGTTGACAGTTCATGTCAGAGCACAAACCAAGCATGAAGTCAAAGGAATTATCTGTAGACCTCCGAGAAAGGATTGTCTCAAGGCACAAATCTGGGGAAGGTTACAGAAAAATATCTGCTGGTTTGAAGGTCCCAATGAGCACAGTGGCCTCCATCATCCGTAAGTGGAAGAAGTTTGAAACCACCAAGACACATCCTAGAGCTGGCAGGCCATCTAAACTGAGTGATCGGGGGAAGAAGGGCCTTAGTCAGGGAGGTGACCAAGAACCCGATGGTCACTCTGTCAGAGCTCCAGAGGTCCTCTGTGGAGAGAGGAGAACCTTCCAGAAGGACAACCATCTCTGCAGCAATCCACCAATCAGGCCTGTATGGTAGAGTGGCCAGACGGAAGCCACTCCTTAGTAAAAGGCACATGGCAGCCCGCCTGGAGTTTGCTAAAAGGCACCTGAAGGACTCTCAGACCATGAGAAACAAAATTCTCTGGTCTGATGAGACAAAGATTGAACTCTTTGGTGTGAATGCCAGGCGTAACGTTTGGAGGAAATCAGACACCGCTCATGACCAGGCCAATACCATCCCTACAGTGAAGCATGGTAGTGGCAGCATCATGCTGTGGGGATGTTTTTCAGCGGCAGGAACTGGGAGACTAGTCAGGATAAAGGGAAAATGACTGCAGCAATGTACAGAGACATCCTGGATGAAAACCTGCTCCAGAGTGCTCTTGACCTCAGGCTGGGGCGACTGTTCATCTTTCTGCAGGACAACGACCCTAAGCACACAGCCAAGATATCAAAGGAGTGGCTTTAGGACAACTCTGTGAATGTCCTTGAGTGGCCCAGCCAGAGCCCAGACTTGAATCCGATTGAACATCTCTGGAGAGATCTTAAAATTGCTGTGCACCGACGCTTCCCATCCAACCTGATGGAGCTTGAGAGGTGCTGCAAAGAGGAACGGGTGAAACTGGCCAAGGATAGGTATGCCAAGCTTGTGGCATCATATTCAAAAATACTTGAGGCTGCCAAAGGTCCATTGACAAAGTATTGAGCAAAGGCTGTGAATACTTATGTACATGTGATTTCTTAATTTTTTATTTTTAATAAATTTGCAAAAACCTCAAGTAAACTTTTTTCACATTGTCATTATGGGGTGTTGTGTGTAGAATTCTGAGGAAAAAAATAATTTAATCCATTTTGGAATAAGGCTGTAACATAACAAAATGTGGAAAAAGTGATGTGCTGTGAATACTTTCTGGATGCACTGTAGTTGTAATGTAAATAAAATGTTACAAAAATTCACTGAGCATACAACTAAAATTACAGTAGGCTTCTAATGTACACTTCTAAGTAGTCAACCTTTGGGACAATGCTAATGCCAATGATAAGGCAATTGTATCCAGTAATTTCTTCAACAAATACTTCTTAAAGGATCAAATAATAATTTTATTGGGATTTTATTATTTATTAATATAAATTCCATCCTGGGCACAAATAAAGTGCCATCTATTTATCTACCTGATGCCTTTATCCAGAAAAATTAACAAATTCCAAGTGTAACTGTTTTCATATCTAGAGTACTACTAGACTAAGAAGTTCATCATAAAGCACTAATGATGGGTGAAGCCTGCCTGGATTTAGCGTTTTGTAATAATCAGGATAGAACTGAGGGTGTAGAGATGATCGAACCACTAGGGTCAAATGACCATAATATAATTCTCAGTTTGCGGATGCACAGACTAAAATTGTAAAGTTTAACTTTGGTAGGGCAGATTTTGAACTTTAATGCAGCAAAGAATAAGGAGGATCGACTGGGATATGTTTTTAAATGTGGAGACAGTCGAGGATCAGTGGAATAGGTTTAAAAATGTTTTAATGTAATGCATGACAGGTGCATATGTAAATATGGAATTAATAGAAAATTTAAAAAAACTCCACAATAGGTTAATAAAGAGTTAAAAAAAGAAGCTGCACAGAAAAAAAAATAACGGTATATGGCATATAGGACTAATAACTCCAAAGTGAATCGTACGGCGTATGATTATTTCAGTATTTTAGTAGTAAAAGAATGGTTAAGGAGGAGGTGAAGTGCATCAGGAATAGAAAAGGGGAATTAAAAGATACAGACAGTGAAACAGTGGATGCTCTAAACTTGCATTTATCTGAGGTCTTCACAAGTGAGGAAGTGGATAACTTTCCAGCGGTAAATGGGACTATTAAGGAGGTTCTGAGTGATATAGAAATTGTAGAGGGAGAAATGTTGCTCAGATTAAAACAGACTAAAATCAAACAAATCACCTGGACCAGATAAATATTTAACCTTGAGTTCTTAAGGAGGCTAGCAAATACATATAAATCCTTGACACAAATTTAGGAAGTCACTGCACACTGGGGAGATTCCCAAGGAATAGAAAATGGCAAATCCAAGCAACTAAAGGCTAGTAAGCTTAACATGCATCACAGGAAAATTAAGGAAGGAATTATTAAGGATAAGATTGAGTAGTACATGGCAAGAACAGGAGATTTTCCCGAACAGTCGGCATGGGTTCAGAAGAGTGAGGTCATATTTTACTAACATGCTAGAATTCAATGAGGAAGCAACAAAAGCATATGATCAAATTGGAGTATATGATATTATTTATCTTGACTTTCAGAAAGCATTTGATAAGGTGCCACATGAGAGGTTTGGCATCAAACTAAATTAGTGTGAGTTCACGGCGATATTTGTAGACGGGTGCAGAATTAGCTCAGACACAGGAGCCAGAGGGTTATGGTGCAAGGAACCTTAACAGAATTGGCTGATGTTAAGGATAATGTTCCACATGGTCAATGCTAGGGCAGATGCTATTTTTAATATATACAGGGCGAGTCAAAATTATGTTAACATTTGAATGGCGGAAACAATTTATTCACAAAACATGCTTCATATGAGCAAGATGATTTACAGGAATGTCTCAAACTGTTCGCCATCATGTTCAACACACACAAATCAACGAGCAGCAGTACCATTTAAAGCCCAGACACACATTTTGAAGAGGAATAGATGATACCAAAATCAGTATTCTGTCCTTCACCATACCGCATAACCAGAAATCACAGGGTGTGAAATCAGGGGAGTGTGGATTCCATGGCAATGGTCGACCACAACCTATCCATTGACCTGGAAAGGTGTGGTTGAGATAAAAATAATCCATTAGTGTTAATATAATTTTGACACACCCTGTATAAATGATTTGGATAGGAATATAAGCAACAAGCTGGTTAAGTTTACAGGTGATACGAAAAGAAGTGATTTGCAAACAATGTGGAACCCATTAAATCATTACAACTTGGACAGCATACAGGCTTGGGCAGATTCATGGTAGATAAAATTTAATGTCAGTAAATGTAAGGTATTAAACATAGGAAGTATAAATGTTAGGTTTGAATACACAATGGGAGGTCTGAAAATCAAGAGGACACATTATGAGAAGGATTTAGAAGTCATAGTGGACTCTACACTATCAATTTCCAGACAGTGTTTACAAGTCATTAACAAGGCAAACAGAATGTTAGGTTATATAGTATGATATGAGGAATACAAGTCAAAGGAGCCTAGGCTCAAGCTTTACAATGCACTGGTGAGGCCTCATCTGGAGTACTGTGTGTAGTTTTGGCCTTCAGGCTACCAAAACGATATAGCAGCACTAGAAAAGGTTCAGAGAAGAGTGGATAGGCTCATTCCAGGGCTAAAGGGGATGAATTATGAAGAATGATTAAAAGAGATGAGCTTTTTCAGTTTAAGCTAAAGAAGATTAAGGAGAGACATGATTGAAGTGTTTAAAATTATGAAGGGAATTAGTACAGTGGATCCAGACTGTTATTTTAAAAGGAGCTCATCAAGAATATGGGGACACAGTTGGAAACTTCTTAACTGTAAATTTGCACAAACATTAGGATATTTTTCTTTACACAGACTACCATAAGCACTTGGAATAAGCTACCAAGTAGTGTGGTAGACAGTAAGGCTTTCAAAACTAGACTTGACTTTTTTTGTTTTGTTTTGAAGAATTAAGTGGATAGGACTGTCAAACTTTGCTGGGCTAAATGGCCTGTTCTGGTCTAGATTGTTCTAATGTTTATTACATGAGTTATAGGAGTTACAGACCAGTACTACAGCCACTAGACAACATAACCAAGTTTGTACATAGTTAAAAAAAACATGTTTCTGTTTATGATACATTTTCTTGCATACATTTCATTCATCCAACACCAAGGTGTTGAAGTCTATTGTTAATTAAATGTCTATTAATAACTTAACTGCATGTCATCTGTACTTTTCCAATTCACATAAATTCCCATCTAATTAAAAAGTACATTGGAACACTGTCAGGACTGTTTATATCAATTCATAATATTATACTTGAGACTAAGATGAGAATAGAAATAAAAACACAGTAAAAATAAAAATGGGGGAAAGGTGGGAGAACAAAACCTTAATTTTATAGGTTTATCCCCAACTAATAATTGCTCTACATCATTGTAACCATTGGTTTTACATACCTCATATTTAATTATGAAAATAGTGTGCATTAATGACCATCTCCTTCTAAAAACATTTTTTTGGATTTAGGAACTACTTTAGCCTTTGGGCTAACTTTAAAAAAAAAAAAAAAAAAAAAGATTCCCAATGAAAACCAATGTGCATGATTTTATATTAGGAGACTGGCAAAAGTAGTAAGGGGATATTTGGATGTTTCTATAAAACTAACAAGTACAATCCTTGGAAAGAAATCTGAACTGTAAAGTGAGTTTTAAAAAGTACAAGGCACAAATATTGGAGAATGCAAGTTAGGTTCAGAAATGGATGTGAAAATAAACCTTAAAGTTAACCATTGGTTAAGGGGGTAACAATTTGAAATACTCTGTGTTAATAAGGTGCAAAATGAGATATAAAATATATATACTTCATTCCAATGTCAACACCATTATCCAGCTCAACAACATGCTGTAGGAAAATCTGATTACAACTATCTCTCCTACACTTTCTCATTGGAATGGCCTTAAGGTGCTTTAAGCTCCTTGACCTGGGGCAGCTTTTATTTATTTACAGAGAATAAGCCACTTTTTCCTGGAATATAATCATGACCAAAAATACAGAGTGTAGGATTGTAATCCCAAACATGTATCTCTTACATTTCTTCCAATGCTCATCAGTTAGCATGAGAATGCACCGGACTTACCTAGTGCTCCTTTAATACCTTACTTACTGGGAAACTCAAACTAATTTACATTAACAAATGTGAAACTGATTAATTATTTACTTACTGTCCTACTACTGAGCTGAGCTACACCTATACTGCAACCATCACTTCAATCCCATGCACGGCAGAAGTGTACATACACACACATTTTTTTTTAAACAATGTGCTCTTGCCCGGGGTCAGCTGAAAAAATGGTAAATAAAAACATTCTAAAAGGGGAAAATAAAACTGTAAAAAGTACTGCCTGGCCAATTTGTTGCTACTCTTGCCAGCTAAGCAAATAGATTAGGTTGGTAGTATGATGAAGTGTTGACCAACTAGTCTGGTATGTTCAGAATTCCAGAGGAAGTCGTGCATGTCCATGCTATAACATCCCATTATGTTTACATGAAGAGGCATTCTCCAATAAGAATCTAGAGTGTCTGCAAATTGGTTCTCTTGACTTTCACTTCGTGATTAGATCATCTGTGCACTTTATAGCAAATTCTAATGTATTTTATAATGTTTATGCTTCTTAAAGGATTTCATTTCTCCTTTATAATCCCACAGTCAGAGTTAACTGTAAACAGTAGCTTAAAATAATTTATTTTGCACTGTGGCGGTTGTTAGTTATTTCAGAAACAGTTAAAATTTAATAATTTCTGTACCTCAGTTTGAGTACACATTTTCAGTTTTTTAAGCATCCAATTTGTTTGCTCTATAAAGACAACTGTCTACTGGAATCCGCATAATTTTTAAACCTGTTGACACCAAAGGCAAAAAAACAAAGGGAAGAACAAAAGTATAAACAGTAGCTCTTTTACATGTAAATATATTGAGATTGGAAGTGCCTAACTGATTAGATATATCTGATAGCCAGGTTATGACTAGAATTGGAAGAGCACAGAACAAAGACTGAATTAGTCAAAAATATTAGCGCATTCTGTAAATGAGCACAAGTACATAAAAGTTGCACTCTAAGATAAACCCCTACATTTCAAATACAAACTGCTTGCATGCTCTGTAAAATTATTAATCCTGACTTGACCAACAAATACTAATAATACTGTGTGGCATTGAATATCATACTAAGCAAGAGTCTAAAACACTATATATTGTTCATTTAAATGTTGTCTTACATATTTATTTTTTTCTTCTGCACAGGGTCAGTAGAAAAGAGCACATTTAGATTTCTAAACATTTTTTCTGAAAAATAAAGAGTCTTAATTTTCTTGAAATATTTACTTTTTAGTTATACAGCCCAGTGCATGACTGACCAAAGATAAACAGGTCCTAATGATCAATGGCATAATGAAATGATGAGCTCCTTCCACAACTACTGTTGTTTCAGTTAATTAGTTTTGTTAAAACTGAACAAAGAACAACCCGACTAAAAGTGAGGCTGCAGCAGATTTGACAGCTTCAAGTTAAACTTAGCAATTCTTACACCATGACAAGAATGTGCATAGCAACAAGACAAAAGATGATCATTCAGCTTCATCAAAGTGTCTTGTAAGCAGAAAGCTCATCACAGACACAAGTTTGAAGTTTCTTGTGCTGTACAAGCTCTTCTGGAAAGCACAAGGAAATAGGCAATGCTGAGGGCCAGAAACACAGTGGAAAAAAAACACAGAAAATGAGTGCAGTAAAACAGCAACACAGCAAACTGACAACTCTTTGAAATAAGACATCCAGCATTGGTACCAATTCTGAACTCACAGAAACCACTGGAACCCAAGTCAAACCATCTATAGTCCATGCAAGTCTTGTGCCAAGTAGTATTCAAGGGAGAGCCCTCATGCTAAACAGCCATTCCTCCAAAGTGAGGAATAGACCTACACACAAAAAACAAAGAACTAGGTGCTGAACAATGGTTTGTTCACAAAAGACCTGGGGCCTCATGTATTAACAATGCATACGCACAAAAATGTCAAATCGGGATGTATAAAACCTAAACTTGGCGTAAAGCCATGCACATTTCCACGGTACCTCATACCCTGGCGTACGCAAGTTCTCCGCTCGGTTTTGCAGACTGGGGGCGCCCAGCGTCAAAGCAGTGCTACTGTTCCTGTGCGATTATCCTTTTTTTTTTTCAGATCCACATCCCTGACACAGCTTTATAAATGCACTGAAATTAACTGCATACTGTTTATTAGTTTAATACATCTGATTGTAATTAAACAGTAACAATATAATGGTCCACGGAATGGTCAAACTATTCCAAATACAATAGCTGCTTTAGCTTTGTTACTCTCACTGCACTTTCTTCTTCTTCTTTCAGCTGCTCCCATTAGGGGTTGCCACAGCGGATCATCTTTTTCCATATTACTCTCACTGCACTACTCAAAGTATTTATATCACTGTATCTGAGTGGGGAATCAAAGATCTACAGAAGCTGAGAAAGAGGATTACAGTGGAACCTCAAGATATGAACAGCTCTGTATACAAGAAATTCAAGATACGAGGAAAGTATGAGCGAAAAATTCGGATCTAAATACGAGCATTGGCTCGCAAAACGAGCCACGAGCCAGGCTGTGGGTATGCGTGACACGTTTCCCGATCCGCCTCGACTCGGGGATTCACCCAAGCTGACGCTGCCAGCAAGTCAGCTAACTCGGTGTTCCTTGTTCTCCCGTAGAGTGAGGATCTACGTGTTTGTGCGCTTGTGATTTCATTGTTTCGCTGTAGCAGTTCGCCGTATAAGCGTATCCAAAAATATCGTGGACATGCAGACGGAGAATAGGAGACGGTTGCCCTCAAGAGGAGAGAGAGAGAGAGAGAGAGAGAGAGAGAGAGAGAGAGAGAGAGAGAGACGTGTGCGCGAGCGAGAGAGAGAAGGAGAGAGAGAGATGCGCACGAGAGAGAAGAACCATCAGCTCAGTTATGATCACATGACGCTCAGCAGACAAAGTGTATCCATACTACTCGTATTGCATGACATTGCACGTTTTATCAAGTCAAAATTAATTAAAAAATTTAGCTCGTCTTGCAAAACACTCGTAAACCAAGTTACTCGCAAACCGAGGTTCCACTTGTATATATTATTTATCACTGTTATTTGTTAGGAAAATTGATTTTTATGTTGATATTTTTGGGGGTGCGGAATGGATTAACTGGATTTCCATTATTTTCAATGGGGAAGTTTGTTCTAGATATGAGAAATTCGCTATAGAAGCTCAGTGCTGGAACGAATTAAACTCGTATCTCGAGGTTCCACTGTATTGGTATACAGCATCAAGCACATGCTGCCTCAGCCATGCTGTCTGTTGAACTGCTTTCACACTGCAAACGTTTCAAAGCCTTTCCTGTATGGACCTCAAGGTTCAGAAACAGTTTCATCCCAAGAACTATAAACGCACTCAATGAAGTGCTTCTTGTAGAACTGTTTCTACTTATAAGTAGAATTACCTCACTGTAAACTTGCACTACAGTTACAATATTGCACAACATGAGCCACTTTATAAAGCACATATTTACATATGATGACGATATTTTTAAGATGAAATGCAGCAAAATATGTTTATTATATTATACAAATAAAACTTTAACTTCATTTAAATAATCTATATTGGAGCCAATCCCAGCCAACACAGGGCGCAAGACGGGAAACAAACCCCGGGCAGGGCGCCAGCCTGCCGCAGTAATCTATATTGTTAATAATTAAACATGCCCGAACACGGGGCTTGCGCTCCATTCACGGATTGTTCCTGCTTCGCGCTGTATTCTTGCTTATGCTGGTGCGACATTGGAAGGATAGATGGATAGAATAATTAAACACATACTACGAAGATATTTCAATGTTCCTTAAAAGTTTTGAAGAATCGCCGTTCTAAGCTTACAGATGGCTTAACGTCTATTACAGAGCTGATTGTGTGGCAACTGGGTATTTGGAGAAAGAAAAGGACAGGAATTGGGGGTTAGTATGTTTGAACGACACAGTACAGTAATCCCTCGCTATATCGCGCTTCGACTTTCGCGGCTTCACCATATCGTGGATTTTAAATGTAAGCACATCTAAATATATATCACGGATTTTTTGCTGGTTTGTGGCTTTCTGCGGATATAAGATATGCTTCCCGCGCGGTGCTTGATTGTTTGCTTCTCTCTGCCTCTCTCACTCTCTCTGCCTGATGCAGGGGGTGTGAGCAGAGGGGCTGTTTGCACAGAGGCTGTTTGCCTAGAGGATACGGACGCTCCTCTACAAAATGCCGCTTTATCTCGGTGCTTCGGCATACTTAAAAGCACGTATTGATTTTTTGATTGTTTGCTTTTCTTAGCGAGTGCTCTCTCTGACATTCTCTGTTCCTGACGGCGCTCCATTGAAGAGAAGATATGTTTGCATTCTTTTAATTGTGAGAAAGAACTGCCATCTCAGTCTTGTCATGGAGCACAGTTTAAACTTTTGACTAAAGGGTGTTATTTCATGTCTAGAGGGCTCTAATAATGTTAACAGTGTGAGGGAGTTTATAAGGGCTTAAAATATATAAAAATAACCATACAAACATATGGTTTCTACTTCGCGGATTTTCACCTATCGCGGGGGGTCTGGAACGCATCCCCCGCGATCGAGGAGAGATTACTGTACTGCTACAATAAAGTATTTCATGGAGCAGCAAGCATCTTGCGTGAGACATGAACAATCACTGCGCCACTGTGTTCCCATGTTTAATAACATGATTTAACTCCTATCATCATGAAAATGATATCACGTATAAATCTCAGTATTTTAATTATTCAGAGAGCTGTAATATCACAAATGTAATGGATTCTGTGTCCTATCGGAGGAAGAGAAAGCCCAAAAGCACATAGTGATTCACACACATAGAGCACATAGAAGATCAAATACAAAACAAAGCATTTAACGTGCTTTTTTAGTTACAATGGGATTTGAGAAACTAGTAAATTAAACAATTTTAAGATGAACTTTATGATGTTCTACTTTATTGACAAAATGAACTATGTGATTACAGTGGAAATTTCGAGATTAAAGTTGACATTTCGTGCTTTTTTCCCCACTGTGTGCCAATTTTTTTTTTTGTCTGTACCCTAATAAGCTTTCATATGACACTCAGACGGTAGGCTACGACTCACCTTTTCACAGCGAATTTGATTAGTGACTTCTTTTTTATTTCGGGCACTGTGCGACTTTGTGAACTTGAGCTTTCAAGTTCCGACACACTGTCACTCGATCAACTTCCTTTTGTTGATTATACCACTGTCAAAACCAACAAATAGTAAGTTTTTCCTTGTCTCCACTTGGCATTCGCTGAAATTCTTAAATTTTCTCCCGTGCTTTTCCCATTGTCTTTTCACAGAAGGCTGAGCTTAAAGGCTATTTATATTTATTTACATATTCATATTCATCTGGATTTTTCTGTGGGTAAGCACATTCCCGCTTTTGTGCTTACGCCATGTTGTAGGGTGAGTTCTGCGCATGGCGTTATACATGAGGCCCCTGGAGAATTGTACATGGAGGAGTGCAGCCAGCAGTGAAGTACAGTGGAGGTTTGTTTCTGTATTTCTGAAATCAGAGTTGGTGATCTGGTTAAAATTGATGGAGTGTTCAATGCTAACAAGTACAAGCAGATTCTGATCTATCATGCAATACCACCAGGGGATTGTCTAATATGTCCCAGCTTTATTCTGTAGCAGGGCAATTACCTCAAACAGGACCATAACACAAACCACACAGCCATTGTCATAAAGAACTATATCCACCAAGAAGAACAAGGAACAAGGAGCTCTAGAACAGATGGTATGGCTTCCACGGACACCTGATTTTAACATTAAAGATGCCTTTGATTACCTGGAGAGATAGAAGCAAGCAAGATGGACACAATCTGTATAACTGTGGCAAGCTTTGAAGAAATTTCCGGGCAATTTTATTTCATAAAACTGTAAACAGTGAAGGAGAACTGAAGAATTTTTAAAGGTACACACACTAGTCATGCCAAATACCAATATGTTTTAGTTTTTTACTCTTTATTTTTTGATAAATACTAAGTTTCATTATCGTTTAAAGCTTCTTCATTGTGCAGTACTTTTTTTGCATGTACCCCTTTATTCTCAGGTTTTAAATCCAGGCTAAAGACTCATTACTTCAGTTTAGCAGTTTAGTTAAGTAGAGCTACTGATTAGTCATGCATAATGCATCTCTATTGTAGTCATTAGTACTAAAATATAAGTAATATGACTAACCCTCACATATTCTGTTTCATTTCTCAGTATCCTCTTGCAGTACTTGGTGCCACTGCTCTACTGCCAAATTGTTTGCCTGCCCATGGAAAAGTCAAATCAGATAAAGGTGAACTGGAATCATGGGGCAACACATCCTTTCATCAGATTGGCTGGCCCAGCACTAACTCAGGTATAGAATGGTTAATAGTGGGGAGGTGGCTAGTTGACCAAAGTCTCTAGGACTCTAACTGTGTCTGGCTTGTCTGACTACTTTTCTATAATCTGGCACTGGTTCTACAATTAGATGATGGTTATATATTGCTGTACTGTATTTCATTTATGTAAATTAGATTCTACTTTGTTTTTAATGTATTTGAGCAAATCCGTATCCTCGTATGTAATAGTTCTGTACTTAGTGAGTGGTATAATCAATTCCTGCATTTTGCCTTGTAGTTTGTACTGTTGTATTTTGTTTCGGAGATGGCAATGATTGATTGGCCATCTAGCTCTGTGAAGATGATTACTTGTGTTCTGTTTTGTATATTGTACTTACCCAATTTTTTTGACATCCATTGCTTACCCAACATACCAGGAAGGAGGTCTCTCTCTGAATTGCCTTTCCCAAGATTCTCCTATTTTTTCCCCTATAAGTTTTTTTGGGGGGAATTTCTTTCTGGTCTTCTTAGGGAGTCAAGGGTGGGGGCCTATCAGAAATTAGGGCCTGTTAAAGCCCATTGAGGCATTCCTTGGGTGATTTTGGGCTATAAAAGAAGTAAACTTTTGTTGTTGTTGATGTGCAAAGTACGTGCAAAAGAAGTATTACAATATAGAATTTCTGGAGTAACACAATGCTGAAATAATATAAAAAAGGGGGACTGTTCTTTTTTTTAATGGAATGTCAGCGTGTCAGAGGATATATTCAAATAATGAATTTTGTTCTGACAGCCCTAGTAATTAACATTCTAAATTTGTCTCAGTAAAATTTAACAATTTAAAATGTAATTTTCAAAATAGGATAACATATGACTAATTTACAAGTATTATTTTAGTAACAATCCTATACTATACAAGATTCTGTGACAATTTATATTTATTTTTCTAAATGTAACATCACATTTAGGTAGGGAGAAAGTAAAGAATTTCAGTTTATGAAAAAAGTTTATAAATTGGCAAGAGTGCCTATTAAAACACCTTCAGTATCTCTTCATTATCTCATATATTACAACCAACTTTCTTACGCAAACCTTTGTAATACATAAAACAATGTAGGTTATTAACAACACAAGCATTACAGAAGATTGATACATGTACTGTATATGTATAAAGTTGTAAAAGTCAATAAATGAACAACCTAAGATGAGGTATAAATCTTAGCTGGTCTGGTTTTCTTTTTCTCTGTCTTTTATAAGGACACAAACTTAATGACTTATATTCCTGTTTCTTAACTGTATTGTAACGAATTGCTCCAAGAAACAGTATTAATTTGGGAAGTAGCTTTTAAATACTTTTGTAAGATTGCTTGTCTATTAGCCAGTAAGATAGGTAAATCATTCTCTCACTGCCTACATATTTTAAACACAGCTGGGCCTTATTCTCCCATTGCTCAAACACCACCAAAAACAAGAACTATATATGCTAACACATTTGTTGGCTTTACCCTAGCTGCAAGGTTACAAGCAATATTAGCATTGGATTCAAAGTACAGAGCAGTAATGTATTATTTTTTTTTTGTTTAGTTCCCATCTTCTCAAGGGATGGAGACATTGCTTTCTTGTGAAGTCTTCAAGACTCACAAAAAGATTTTTTACTGGCCCACATCTGAACTGAGTGACTCTCATGTTTACTCCAGCCGTGCTTTCAAATTGCATCTTTTTGAATAATAATTTCTTTTGTGCATCTCTTCCATACAAACCAGTGTTATGCTGTAATTTTTCGGATGGCTGACTGATACAACTTGAACCCTCCTAAGTTACTGAATTCTGTAGGTTCTTCACTGACTGTTGGCTTTTTCTCTCTCTAGTCTCCTCCTTGTTTTGAGTTTTAAGGGACATCATTTTCTAAATAGGTTTAATTTAGTTTGTATTTTCAGATAACTAAACTAATACAATGCATCCAGAAAGTATTCACAGCGCATCACTTTTTCCAAATTTTGTTATGTTACAGCCTTATTCCAAAATGGATTAAATTCATTTTTTTCCTCAGAATTCTACACACAACACCCCATAATGTCAACGTGAAAAAAGTTTACTTGAGGTTTTTGCAAATTTATTAAAAATAAAAAAATTGAGAAAGCACATGTACATAAGTATTCACAGCCTTTGCCATGAAGCTCAAAATTGAGCTCAGGTGCATCCTGTTTCCCCTGATCATCCTTGAGATGTTTCTGCAGCTTAATTGGAGTCCACCTGTGGTAAATTCAGTTGATTGGACAGGATTTGGAAAGGCACACACCCGCCTATATAAGGTCCCACAGTTGACAGTTCATGTCAGAGCACAAACCAAGCATGAAGTCAAAGGAATGGTCTATAGACCTCTGAGACAGGATTGTCACGAGGCACAAATCTGGGGAAGGTTACAGAAAAATTTCTGCTGCTTTGAAGGTCCCAATATCCACAGTGGCCTCCATCATCCGTAAGTGGAAGAAGTTCGAAACCACCAGGAATCTTCCTAAAGCTGGCAGGCCATCTAAACTGAACGATCGGGGGAGAAGGGTCTTAGTTAGGGAGGTGACCAAGAACCCGATGGTCACTCTGTCAGAGCTCCAGAGGTCCTCTGTGGAGAGAGGAGAACCATCTCTGCAGCAATCCACCAATCAGGCCTGTATGGTAGAGTGGCCAGACGGAAGCCACTCCTTAGTAAAAGGCACATGGCAGCCCGTTTGGAGTTTGCCAAAAGGTACCTGAAGGACTCTCAGACCATGAGAAACAAACTTCTCTGGTCTGATATGACAAAGGTTGAACTCTGGTGTGAATACCAGGCATCACGTTTGGAGGAAACCAGACACCGCTCATGACCAGGCCAATACCATCCCTACAGTGAAGCACGGAGGTGGCAGCATCATGCTGTGGGGATGTTTTTCAGCGGCAGGAACTGGGAGACTAGTCAGGATAAGGGGAAAGATAACTGCAGCAATGTACAGAGACATCCTGGATGAAAATCTGCTCCAGAGCGCTCTTGACCTCAGACTAGGGCGACGGTTCATCTTTCAGCAGGACAATGACCCTAAGCACACAGCCAAGATATCAAATGAGTGGCTTCAGGACAACTCTGTGAATGTCCTTGAGTGGCACAGCCAGGGTCCAGACTTGAATCCGATTGAACATCTCTGGAGAGATCTGAAAATGGCTGTGCACCGACGCTTCCCATCCAACCTGATGGAGCTTCAGAGGTGCTGCAAAGAGGAATGGTCAAAACTGGCTAAGGATAGGTGTGCCAAGCTTGTGGCATCATATTCAAAAAGACTTGAGGCTGTAATTGCTGCCAAAGGTGCATAAACAAAGTATTGAGCAAAGGCTGTGAATACTTATGTACATGTGATTTCTCAGTTTTTTTTATTTTTAATAAATTTGCAAAAACCTCAAGTAAACTTTTTTTGCGTTGTCATTATGGGGTGTTGTGTGTAGAATTCTGAGGAAAAAAATTAATTTAATCTATTTTGGAATAAGGCTATAACATAACAAAATGTAGAAAAAGTGATGCGCTGTGAATACTTTCCGGATGCACTTTACACTTGGGTGGCGGTTTGGGGTATGGTTCATGAGGTCGCTGTAAAGAGGTATGTGACGCTCTCGATATTTATGCAAAAGAACGAAGGTCTAAGTCTTTAGAGTCCTGGTGCTTCCTGTCCCGCTATATGGTTGTGAGACATGGACGATATCGAGTGACCTGAGACTAACACTGGACTCCTTTGGTTACTGTGTCCCTTTGGAGAATCCATGGGTACCACTGGCTTGACTTTGTGTAGAATGAGCAGTTGCTCATAGAGTCCCGAATGAGGCACATTACCTGCATTGTGAGAGAGTGTCAGTTACGGCACTACGGCCATGTGGCACAATTCTCTGAGGGTGACCTGGATCGCAGAATCCTCATAGTTGAGGACCCAAGTTGCTGGACCAGGCCATGGGGATGCCCACGTAACATCTGGCTGTGGCAGATAGAGGGTCATTTCCTGAGGGTGGGACTGGACCGCGCATCTGCCTTGGGGGTTGCCAACCAGGATCTCAAGCTGTTTTATCGTGTGGTGGGTGTAACAACATTCTGTACCAGTGCATGCTCCCCAACCTGACTTGACATGATTATAAGATTTCTTATTCATCAAAATGATAGAATTGGCCGATGGTCTGAATACTTTTTTTAAGGCACTGTACATGTTAAGACATATCTGACTATAAAAAGTAAATGAAGAATAGGGGAATCAAATTAGTAACTAGTAAAGAAGTTCCACTCATTAATAAATGAATGAAAAAAACAAATAAAATAATAAAAATTAGCTAATACTTAATCCTAGGAAAAAGCTTGTGAAAAATTAATGTAATGGATGAGGTTAAATAGGTTGTTCAGTTTTACTTAGTGTACTCTACCAGCCATTAGCACAACTGCAATAATGGCTTCATATATTGTTTTCTGCACATTTACATTTACTTATTTGGCTGATTCCTTTATCCATGGAGACTTGCAACATGTATGGTACAACTGGTTACATTTCTTTTGGTTTTCCAATTGAAGCACAGGCAGGTCAAGTGACTTGCTCTTGGACACACAGTGTCAGTAGCAGGATTTGAACCCACAGCCTCAGGGTTTGAAGTGCAAAGCCTTAAAAGCTATACCGCACTGCTTGCACATACATTCTGCAACTAAATTTAATAGAAATAGAAGCTTTCAAATAAAATATAAAATTACATTAATTGAACACTAAATATTGTGTACTTTACTATAGCAATGAAGAGAATATGATTAAAAGAGACAGTATCTGATTAGACATGTTAAAGATCATTGTGAAGCTGTTGAACACACTGATCTTTTCCAGGGTTTTCATAAACAATGTTATTTTGACCACATTGCTGGTGTATCTGTCCACTTGCTGTTGTAAGGACAGGGAAATATACAAATATAGATACACATTTGTATGTTTTTGATGCGAAGAACTGCTTTAAACAGTTAAAAAAAAATTAACTAATACATTTTTTTTCTTGTAGAAAAAAATGTTTACATTTATTTTTTCCCCTAAGTAAAACAAGAAAGAAAAGTACACATGGCATAACACTCAGGCATGTTTGTAGCATTTTTAATTTTTCATTACTTCAAAGAATCAGCTGTCAAACTTTTGTTTATTATATATTTTTGCAATAGCAAGTGCTATTAAAAATAACTATGACATTAGAACAGCTATTACATGTATTGACAGAGTAAGCTAAAGGGTTGTAGTGGCTGAAATAACTTTCATAGAAAGCAGATTCAAATGATGTAACAATTGCATTATTTTGTGCTATTGCTAGTTGTTGGTTTTGGACGGTCTATGGTTAATTATAGTTTCTGTTTCTTGTACGTAAAATTTGTGAAAGTAATGTGCCCTGAATTAGAGGTGTAATTCTAGGTTAAAGTCATAAGCTAAAACAGCTGGATGCAAAAAACCACAATGGACAGGTCATTGTAGCTCTTTGCCAAAAAAACTGTGACAGAGAAATACTGAAACATTATAATCTCTCGATAATGCACATATATACTGACCGAGTACACATTTACTCACTGTATGCATAATGAGTCATAAAGCCGAATTTGGGAATCTCATTTTCTCTTTCATTGTCTATGATAAGTTACTGTATGTTGTTTGTATTTTTCATTTTTATGGCCATGAAGATCATGTAACTTATTTGGTATAATTTCCAGCAGCAGGAGAAATAAGCAGTTATGAAAGAGGCTCATGCAAGCCACTGCTGTTGTATATATGAATAGTATCAACTACAGTCCACTAACTACTGGTATTTCAGTAACTTGTACTGGAGATCTAGTTTGGCATCAGGTCCATCTGTCAGGGGAGGTAAAAAATAAAACTATAGAACATATACACGTTGAAGTAACCTTTCTTAATATAAATTTGAAACAGTAAACTAATCTGTAATTGAAATTGTTCAGAATGTTATGTTTTATGACAGTTTTAAAGGTTTGTCATTACTTTCGAATGGGTGTTTACGAAATTTCAAAAATGGGTATAGTATGTTCTATTTGAGATATCTCAACAAATATTATATTGTGTGCCAAATTTCAATAACATTGGATCATTGGGAGTGTGTCACGCAAACAGACAGAAAGACATCATGAAGAGAGCAGGTGCTTTTCACATTACAAATGGCCACACCTAAATCTAATAAAACAGTACTGCTCCAGGAAAAACAAGAAAATACATTTTTGGAGAGAGAAAAAAAAAAACTTTAAGTAGTAACATATAGCACTATATTGTCATTTGGTTGATAAACACAAACAAATGTTACATTAAGGTGTGTGCAGCTTTCATTATATTGTTGCTGTTAAGATTCTTTCTTAAAAATTAATTGAAAAATGCAGGAATAGCAAAGATGATAATTGGAGGTGTAAGGACAAGAGGGGTAGAAAAGATGAGTGCATGAATGTGCAGAAGAGATGTTAGAAGAAACTCAATCTAATGCACAAATCATCAAAAGTGGATGGTTAAAAAAATTTAATGGCATTAAGGGAAGTCCTTTGCCAGTAAGTGTAACTTTGCCCAAAGTGTGCAAGAAGGGTGCAGAATTCTGTTGTACTAAGTATACATTTAAATATTACCATTGGTGCTGTTTTTGGTTAAAGTAGGAGTCCTCGACTGCTAGTATGACTTATTTGAATATAGACAGGGGTTTGGGCCCAGAAATGTGTAGTAAAGGCAAGAGGTGTATGAACGAAATTCCAGTAACGAATAACCATTCTGATTCCTAAAGAAGTTTCTCCGGCATCATACAGAACATTTTATGAATGCTATGTTTACAAGTATGTTCTTTAGGAATGAGAAGTGGCTAGATGAATGGATAACATCAAGGCTGGAAAGACCATAGATGAGTGTCATCAGATAGATGTGGGGAGTGTCACAGAGTGAGATGAAAAGATAAATGCTGAGTTATGAGAAAAATGGAGTATAGACTAGTTGGGTAAAGTGGTGCACCAAGGTGAAGATGAAACCCAGAAGGAATCTGATAAAGACAGATTCCTAGAGGTGTTGAAGGTGTTTGTCAGATGATATAAACAATGGATCATAGAAACTATAAAAAAAATAAAATTTAGGGAGAAACCAGCTAATCTGGATAAACACAGAAAATGGCTGTTAGACTGAAGAAGTCTTATTTTTGGTCACAATCAGAAAAGTTAATATGAGAATTATGTGACATTACATAGGAGAGAAAGAGGTCTACTGCAGGCCATTAAACTTCCAATTATCCGTTCTCATAACCACTTATCCAGAGCACAATCACAAGGAAACTGGAGCCCGTCACAGAAAGCATTGAGCACAAGGCACAAAGAATCACTGGAATATGCACCAACCATCACAAGGATTGTTTAGTAATGGCCATAAAACAAGTATATTCAACTTATGTTTTTACATACTTCATTCAGGTCTGTCAGAAATTTCTCAGTAATCTAGCTTCTTTGAATTCTGATCTTTAACAAATTAAAACAAAAAATGTAATCTGTCTCAAGTATTCCTGGACCATTTCTGACTTGTATTGATTCTTGGGCTGGCCCTTGGCTAATATGCCGAGTTGTCTGGTTTTCTGGACACTGGACCGTCAGTTCTTGTTCAAGGATTCCCAATAAGGTCTTTCCATTTACAGTCATATGAAAAAGTTTGAGAACCCCTCTCAGCCTGCATAATAATTTACTCTACTTTCAACAAAAAAGAATAACAGTGGTATGTCTTGCATTTCCTAGGAACATCTGAGTCCTGGGGTGTTTTCCGAACAAAGATTTTTAGTGAAGCAGTATTTAGTTGTATGAAATTAAATCAAATGTGAAAAACTGACTGTGCAAAAATTTGGGTCCCCTTGTAATTTTGCTGATTTGAATGCATGTAACTGCTCAATACTGATTACTCATTAAGCTGTGAACTTCATAGACAGGTGTATCCAATCATGAGAAAAGGTATTTAAGGAGGTCAACTGCAAGTTGTGCTTCTCTTTGACTCTCCTCTGAAGAGTGACAGAGGACAGAGGGCTTTGCTAGAACACCTTCTTTCTCCTGTTTAAAAGAAAGTATACCTCGTCACTGATCAATCAGTTCTGCATGTCAGTAAAATACTTTGAACAAGCTGTTCATGACAAGTATTAGGATTTTCCTCAGCAACGATAACAGTTATATGCAAAACAAATGTGTGTTGGTCTGTCAGAAACTTGTGATAATGATGTGTCTGTGCACAATGCAAAATAATTAAAAATATATAAGGAAAGAAAGGGAAGATTTTATTTTCTCATTTCCAACATAATGACGCATTTTAAGGACGCATTTTAGGGACGCAAGTTAGGAATTCCTATTCCTAACTTATACTGTTTGTTATAAACAATGTCCACATGATTTAACCAAATAAATAAACACTTTGACAAAAAGTGTTATTATATTCCAATATATTAAACTATTCTAAATTTACAAAATAAAAATGTCTGTAAGGTATCTATTTTTCAGCTCCAGTACATTTCAAGAATAGAAACGTTAATTGCACATAAAAGTGCTTAACAGAGGCTGCAGGACACATAAGGGAAAATATTACTTCTAAGATATTTTAGACAACTTTAATGTGGGCGAAAGGTATGTAGCATAAGGAAATGGATTTGGAGAGAAAATGTTGTATATCTGTATTATTTAAAAAATATAAACAAGTATTAACTTTCATAAAATAAAATTTCAGTTCCATGTGTTTATGTAGGAAGAGAAGCATCACAGTATAAATCAAGTCAACATTTTCATATTTACGTATCGTTTCCACATTTCTAAAACAGCATTAAGCAATTTAAAGAGTGCAAAAAGTATTTTCTGGGTTAAATAAGAGCATTTTATTTGAAGCTAAACTTAAATGAAATAAAAGATACAATTTCAGCATGCCCACTACCCACACCCTCACGCATTTATTTGTCTTGTTTTATAACCATGGAAAAAGAGAATACTTCTCAGGTTCTCTCCAGCTCCTACAACTTTAGATGCTCAATCATAATTGGTGACGTATCACTAAAGAAACACGGATCAGCAGACAAACGTTTAGGCCTTATGCCTTTTTCAATATTCTTTCATCCACTGCAAATTACCCCCTGGGTTGTTTTTGTTGTCTCGTTTTGTTAAATGTACTCTTTGCTGAAAACCTTCTAGCACATCCTATTTCTTATTCATCAAAGCAGTTTGATTCATATAAATGACAGACAAACAGACAGACAGATAGAAAGAGACAGAATGGTAGATCGATAGACAAAGAGAAGGAGAGATACTAATAGATACATTTTTGCACTATGGTGTTTGCTTTTAATTAGATTTTATTTTCTACACACTTCCTTTTTCACATATGCATGTTTCCTATTAAACTACAGAAATAAGCATCAATCTGAAAGAGAAACAACTATTTGATTGGCTAATTAATTTAGAAATGTTCATTTGTAGCACAACTCCTCTGCAAATATTCTAGTAAAATAACACACAAGTAACTATAAAATAAAACTCATTATGTTTGATATATAAATGCATTGTAATGACAAAAAATGTGTAATGTCTAGTATTTCAGTCAAAGATTCTGGTGGGGGTCATCAGAATATTCTGATCAATGAAAGATTTCATATGTAAATTTTATTTTCAAATGTTAAATATATTTTTCCTAGTCCTTACCATAGCAATCAAACAATCTCACATTTTGCAAAACCTACACTTTTGACAGGCATTAACTAATAAAGGGGCTTTACATAAAAATAGAAATTATATGTGCTCATAAATGTATTTTAAACATAACACTAGCATTTAACCATGTGCTTTCTGAAAAGGCACATCTGGATTAAGGCATAAATATAGTACAAATCTGTAGGCATGAATTGTATAAAATTTATATAAAGGGTTAATGCCTTAAAAATAATGTAACTGGAATTTTTTTCCTCCTCTCTTTTCTTCAGCAAATTTGGAAATAGACTGAAGCTGCACCCTGGTGTGCAAACTGAATCCAACAGCCACCTGCAAGTGCAGCGACCAGGAATGCCAGATGCTACAAAGCCCTTTGATTTTTCTTTTTTTTTTTTTCTTCTTTTTTTACCAGCCCATTTTGGTTCTATTTAAACTCATGTGACACTTACAAAATTGGAACAGTGTAAACAAGATCGGGTTCTAAAGAAAATATTCAATTAGAAAATAAATTTGGGCTATGAAAATTATTACACTATAAGTAACTTTCAAAGACTTACGGCTTCAGCTCTCGTTTTCCTAATGGCTTCCATAATGGCATCCATGTTGAGGTAGCTTTTACTCGTGGGGGCAGGGCCAACACACACAGCCTCATCTGCCATTTTTACATGTACCTGATACAAGAAAATGTAAATAAAATCTGTGAGTAACAAAAGTATCATATAAAAATGAAAACCAAATAAGAGAAAAGACATAATAAAAAAGTATTAACATTATTTACAAATTATCAACAACATATAAGACTACAACTTTTTACAATTCTTTTTAGAACTAAATAATTTCCCCCTTTAAATATAACCACAAAATGCCCAAAAAAGTCACACTCTTCCAAATTCTTTTCTTAATAAATCTGTTACATATAATAACATCTTTTTAAAATTAAGGAAATTCAGATTTGCAAATAAACAAAAGACAAAACAAATATGTTACAAGTCTGAAGCGGACAAGTATATATACATGCTAGAAAAGCAACATTCATAGCTCCAAGGCAGCACCCCAGGAAGGCAGGGATAATTAGGGTGAACTGAAGGGATGCAATGAATATCCCCTCACAGCATCAGGTCAGAGTTGCACACAAATTAAAGCTATATCTAAAGGGCTCAAAATCAATTCACATGGACCAGAAAATCTTGCAGCAGTTTAAATGGACTAAATCTCAAAGTTTGAATTTAAAATAAAATACCACAGAACAAGTATTAATTAATTCACTTCTGCTTTGAGTAAAAATACATTATTTGTTGAACACTCAAGTAAAAAAATATTTAAGCAGTCTAAGTGAATATGAACATTTAAAAAAGGATATTACAATTAAAAATTGGAAAAGACTTTAATATGATGTAGTTACTTTGTGAAAGCAATTTGATACAGTATTTACAATACAATCTAGGTTTTGAATCACTAATCACAGGGGTGGAGGGTTACCTGCAACTTTATACAACATTTATTTGTAAAATTATTTTGATGTACACAAGTGCATGGCACTCTTCTACCACAATGTAAATACAACCGACATTATAGAAGAGAATATATTAACAAATGGAGAATTTTTAAAGGATTATGTCATGCTGATGATTTTTTTATTCAGTGTACTACTACTCACTGACAAAAACACCATCAGCTTGAATTTCAGGGTTATGTTGAGTTGCAATATGTCCTTTACAGTGTCACATACCTTTAGGTGACCACAGCAGGTGATATCTATACACATGTACATTAAAACTGGTCACACTTGGCTAAGCGTTATGTTATTAAAGATGAGATTAAACCTAAAAAAGCATGTTCAGGTTCTGCAGTTTTGAGCTAATAGTAGGGAGGATTTTCAAAACCTCCAGTGCATCCGGTTAATCGTGAACATATTTTTTAGGAGAGTCCTCATGCCCTTTCTGTGACCGCATAAGGCAAGATCTTATTGTAATGGCGTATTGCCCTCTCATATCCAAAGCATAATGTTAATTTCCTGAGGATGAAGATTTCAAAATTTGTGAGTGGAGCATTGTTGGAACATTCAAGCCAATACATTTAATCAGCAAGCTTCAGAATATTCTAGGACATTTTTTTCAGCTGTAGTAAGACCTGTCAGTTGAAGAGTTATCAGTATACATTTTTGTTTCCAAGTTGTACATTTCATGAAAATACTCAGCACCGTTTCAGCATTTGTTCGATACTGTAGACTGACCAGTACAGTGAACAGTCTAATGTTACCGTGCGTTCTCACCTTTTTGATGCTAAAATTAGTTTCTCTTAAAGACAAAGGACTGCTTTTATAGGTGGTTTCTGGATGCTCTCAACATACAGCACAGTACATTCTCTGACTTGGTTGTGACACTGTTCCTTCCCTTCAGTCATCTCTAACTTGGACTGCCTCTATATTTCTTCTGCTAAAAAAGGTTTTTCCATTAATGTAATTTTATATTTTGTCATTAAGCTGCTAATAATTATGATTATTTTGACTTTTAACTTATATTGAAGCAGTAGTGGAATGGTTCACCTTGTCCTCTCCTTTTTTTGTATTAATCCAAATGCAAAGTATGCATTAATTATTACTTTATTTATATTGCAGTAAATGACAAGAGGATATGATTAACTTTCAGCATTCTTGCCCTCACTGCCCCAGTTGCTTTATAGCTAATGTTGCAGTTTCTCTTGCTTGCTCTAAAGACTTGCTGCACAATCTTCTATATTGCTCACTAATGTGTGTGTGCATTGTGCATGTAGACCCATTAACCAAAAGCAGTGAACGGATGGGGAGTATGATATTCTCGTTAGTAGGTGATGTACATGATAAAGAAATGCATTTCAAATATTTTTGCATGTCTTTTGTGAGCTTTGATGACTTGATGCATCACATTCAGCCATTTGTTCATAATTCTGGCACCCACGTAACCAGCCTCTCCTCAAATGTCACTATTTAGGGTACACGGCAGTGTACTTGCATTGCTGCATAGTTAGAAAAAAGTCTGTGCAAAGCACACAGGAGCCTCTTGAACCCACCACCACCGATAAGCATTGCAAATGAGGACACCACACACAAACATAGCAAAGGATAGGTGCAAAGAGCCTTGGTGCTTTTATTAAAACAATCCCAAAGTGTTCCAAAACAGTCTACTACTCCATAAATGTTCAATAAATAATCAATCCATATCCTCCAAGGTGGAGGTTAAAAACAATCCATTAAATAATCCATCATAAACGAGGTAAAAAACAAAGGCAAGAAACTGTTCTTTCCAATTCTTATCCTTGGCGCCTTCCTTTTAACCTAGTTTCTTCCGATCTGTCTCCCTTTCCTCGTGCTGGCTCCCCTTTATTTGCCTCCATGGTTGCAGCTCCTCAATCGCACCACAGAAAGCCGATGAAGCCACTGAGACAGCCCACACACTCACATGCATGTGCGTTTCACCCCAATTACCTTACCAACCTCCTAGTGTTTATGACAAACTTGCCAGCACTTTTGGCTGTGCCCCCTCAGAGTATAACAGAGAAATTATCGTACTTCATAACAACATCAGGATACTTCTAGAAAAACTCTTCTTCTGATACAGTGCATCCGGAAAGTATTCACAGCACATCACTTTTTCCACATTTTGTTATGTTACAGCCTTATTCCAAAATGGATTAAATTCATTTTTTTCCTCGGAATTCTACACACAACACCCCATAATGACAACATGAAAAAAGTTTACTTGAGGTTTCTGCAAATTTATTAAAAATAAAAAACTGAGAAATCATATGTACATAAGTATTCACAGCCTTTGCTCAATACTTTGTCGATGCACCTTTGGAAGCAATTACAGCCTCAAGTCTTTTTGAATATGATGCCACAAGCTTGGCACACCTATCCCTGGCCAGTTTCGCCCATTCCTCTTTGCAGCACCTCTGAAGCTCCATCAGGTTGGATGGGAAGTGTCTGTGCACAGCCATTTTAAGATCTCTCCAGAGATGTTCAATCGGATTCAAGTCTGGGCTCTGGCTGGGCCAATCAAGGACATTCACAGAGTTGTCCTGAAGCCACTCCCTTTGATATATTGGCTGTGTGCTTAGGGTCGTTGTCCTTCTGAAAGATGAACCGTTGCCCCAGTCTGAGGTCAAGAGCGCTCTAGAGCAGGTTTTCATCCAGGTTGTCTCTGTACATTGCTACAGTCATCTTTCCCTTTATCCTGACTAGTCTCCCAGTTCCAGCCACTGAAAAACATCCCCACAGCATGATGCTGCCACCACCATGCTTCACTGTAGGGATGGCATTGGCCTGGTGATGAGCAGTGCTTGGTTTCCTCCAAACGTGACGCCTGGCATTCACACCAAAGAGTTCAATCTTTGACTCATCAGACCAGAGCATTTTGTTTCTCATGGTCTGAGAGTCCTTCAGGTGCCTTTTGGCAAACTCCAGGCGGGCTGCCATGTGCCTTTTACTAAGGAGTGGCTTCCATCTGGCCACTCTACCATACAGGCCTGATTGGTGGATTGCTGCAGAGATTGTTGTCCTTCTGGAAGGTTCTCCTCTCTCCACAGAGGACCTCTGGAGCTCTGACAGAGTGACCATCGGGTTCTTGGTCACCTCCCTGACTAAGGCCCTTCTCCTCCGATCGCTCAGTTTAGATGGCCGGCCAGCTCTAGGAAGAGTCCTGGTGGTTTCGAATTTCTACCACTTATGGATGACGGAGGCCACTGTGCTCATTGGGACCTTCAAAGCAGCAGAAATTTTTCCGTAACCTTCTCCAGATTTGTGCCTCGAGAATCCTGTCTCGGAGGTCTACAGACAATTCCTTTGACTTCATGCTTGGTTTGTGCTCTGACATGAACTGTCAACTGTGGGACCTTACATAGACAGGTGTATGCCTTTCCAAATCATGTCCAATCAACTGAATTTACCACAGGTGGACTCCAATTAAGCTGCAGAAACATCAAGGATGATCAGGGGAAACAGGATGCACCTGAGCTCAATTTTGAGCTTCATGGCAAAGGCTGTGAATACTTATGTACATGTGATTTCTCAGTTTTTTTTATTTTTAATAAATTTGCAAAAATCTCAAGTAAACTTTGTTCACGTTGTCATTATGGGGTGTTGTGTGTAGAATTCTGAGGAAAAAATTAATTTAATCCATTTTGGAATAAGGCTGTAACATAAAATGTGGAAAAAGTGATGCGCTGTGAATACTTTCCGGATGCACTGTATACTGGTGTCTTTATAAGACTTTCTGCCACTTTTCAATCACTCCATGATTTATGGTCTTTCACATATTAGAATCTTGCCTGCCTATTTCCTTTCCATAAGAATGGTTTCTCAGCTGCATTGCATTCTCCATGAATAAATATTCCTCAGTAAAATCCAGTGTTATTCTGCGTGTGAGTTAAAATCAGCAATAAACACATAATCCATTATGAAAAGGTAAAAACAGGAATAAAATAAATTGAATTAAATAAGGCTTTGCTTCTGAGCCTTGGTGCATCTCTAAAACTTCTTGGTCCCCACTCAGCCATGTGGTCTACTCAACAGGAGTTGAGCCTGTGGCAAGCACAGTCAAACATTTAAAACAGCTTGTGCCCCAGCCACTTTAGCCAGTCACGATCGTCCCGCCATCATCACTCATATGCATACTCAGGACAATCTTCAGAGCCCTTTGTAATCCTACCCCATGAGTCCCATTACCTTTGCTCAACACAGAGGCCAACTCCCAACGGCCAAGCGTCCAGCTCATCACATTGACTTGCTCGCCCGATTTTCTTCCCTCTCTCATCATCTCTTATCAATCAACACACTACAAGGCATTTTAAGCTCTTTTCAGAACTGTTACTTTCTTTGTATTCTCCGTATCTCCTGCTCTGGCTATTTTGTACTATTGTGGATGCAGGTGCCTTAATTACAACCCCCCAGAATCCCAATGAGGAAACTGGCTGAACTGATTGTGTCTGCACGTGAATATGCAATCAGTCAATTTCCTCATCAACATCCCGGGTCCATTTTGCTTTGCTGCTGTGCATACCCAGACCCACCAAACATGGCCTGCACATTTTAAAAATAAACACAAAGTGCCATGTGACCCTTACTCCCTTTCACCAAACACTTCTGGAAAAAAACCAGTGTACATCATTAACAGGAAAATACATTTCCCATAATACTGTGCTTTTGAATTGAATGACTGCCTCTCCCCTTCATTCATTGGTCATGAGTCAAATAGATTTACTGACCATATACTGTATTTCAGAATGCAGAACTTGGCAGACTAAAGCTTCTGCATTCATCACACTTTGCTACACTATTCTTATAGGCATTAGTTAGTGTGATTATGCTTTGAAAACGTGGTTTGGTAATTAGGCTTGTTCAACTACTGTAATAATTTTATCATGTTATTCCATCTCTCATCTTTCAACTAAGCAACTAAGAATCTTCAAACCCAGACCACATGAAAGGAATGTGTTATAGGTGCTGTCCAGTGCCTTGTTACACCCTTTAAAGATGTTTTCACAATATTCAATTTAAACTTGTTCAGGGACACACTACAATAACTGTACCAGCTATTACTTAAAGAGTGCAAAATAACTGCTTTCCTCAGAGCAGTTTGTGAAAAAGTATACCTTCTAAACTTTCACTTATCCGATGTACGGCTTTATATCTTCTAACAGATTAATACACATACCAATCATTCCAGGAATTGAAAGATACAAGGTGCTTGTCCCATAAATGACAAGCACTGTTTTTATCTGAACATTGTTTTGACAATATCAGGTTAGGAAGTGGAGGTAAAAGTGCCACGATACTTTATGGGACCCAAATTAGGTTAATACAGCAGTTTACAAAATGGTCTGACAATAATTTTACCAGAATGGAAAAACAAACGTTCTCATTATGTAACATTGTGAAAAGTAATCTAGAGCTCAACTTTTATCAGGTTTCCAGATATATTTGTTTTCCAGCTTCCATCAACAATACTGTAATATGCATCAAGACTATCAAAGACGCTTGTGACACTACTCACCAATGCAATTTGGTAACACTAACACCACTAGTAGGCAAGTAGATTTTTACTTGAAGACAAAAGTGGGCAGAAAGAGAAGAACCAAAATAAAGTGATTTAAAAGATTTAGAAACCAGGTAAAGATGAAAAATAATGTAATTAAAAATTAACACAAATCACACTGAAACAGTAATAACAGCCACTGACAACTAAAAATCCGTTAACTACCAGTAACGGCACACTGCACAATAACGTGCAGTGAATACACTTGACTTGAGCATTCATAGTTTTCATGCTCTTTCTCTGTACGTTTAGCATTCATTTGCTCAGAGGTTGATGTGCTTGCTGCTTCCTGAACAGCTATTCTTTTGTCCACCCTAGCAGCCCGCTTCTTCTCTTCTTTCGTCGGCATCTTTTCACATTAAAACTAATTAAGTCAGTGATTGTGTTGCAAACACTTAGTACATTTTCCTTAACTTTTCACTTAAGCTGGCACTTAAGTCTTCAATCTGTCTCAAGAATGATTTAAGATATGAAGAGGTAAGGAAAATGAAAGCAAAAGGTGGTAGGGATGAAAACGGCACCCATACACGTGCACCGTATGGCCGCCCTGCTGGCTGCAGCCGAGAGTTGATTCTACAATAAAATAAAAAGAGAAATAACCTTGGAGGTCAATCATCACCCCGAAAGCAGATAGTAGATGTCATGTAGTATACATGTACCACATTTCAGGTCAATAGGTCAAACGGTTTGCAAGCTACAGGTGATTTAAAATCCTGGACAGACAAACGGACAGCCACGGTAGCATATTATATAAGAAGATTTGTATATTATTGTTTCTATTTATACTGTTTTTGTACTTTACTGCACTTATTCTAGTCTTTTCATACTGTACTTACTGTGTGGACCAAATCATTCTGAATATTTTCTTGACTCTTGTCTATACAATCACTCACTGCTGTATATATTTGCCTGATTACTTGCACTTAACTTCTATTTGCACTCCTGGTTAGATGCAAAACTGCATTTCATTATCATTGTACTTTTACTGTGCTGTGTTCAATTAAGATGAATGTAACAAGATCTAATCAAAAAAATGATTATTATGAAAGTGTAACATCTGTAAATAAAATTAAACTTGAACTTTAAGATTTCAATATGTACGACAAACAAACCTGATAAGTTATGCTACCAAATGGCTTTTTCATGACTGTGCATAGTCTGTCAAAAATATCATCAGTACTGAGCAGTAACTGCAATATGATTATACCTTGCACATCTAGAGAAATAAAAACAAAAATATTCCTATGCATACATACTGACTGCAAAAAAAAAAAAAAAAAAAAAAAAAAATTATCTGGCCACAGCATTCATGAGCTGCTAGTCCAAGAGGTGAATCTGTCAAGAAAAGATCTTACAATCTGTAATTGTTTGTCACACACATGGTATAGTATTTAAACTGTTATAAAAACCATTTTCTGTAACCTGAAAGGATAGCAGAGCATGTCAAGTAAGGGTAGAGTTGTCACAGCACCATAACAGGTTTACAGGCCAAATTTCAGATTGCCAAGTATTTTAAGTTGAAGGTTTTTTGACGTTTAATTATATTGTGTAAGAGAAAACATAGATTTATTATAACTATATTATTTGGTGTAGAGTTCATATTCATAAAGTAAAAACAGTCCAAAAATACTCCTACTTCCGGCACCAGTAAGGTGAAGATTAAATGTTATTTAAAGTCTATAAAATGTTTGAAAAATGTTAAAGCAAAGAAAACTTCTGAATTATGCAAAAATATAATTTGGTTACCATATATAAATGTTTAATTTGGATATAATAAACTGTAGGTGCTCTATTTCTGTGAAATTTCTATTTGTCTTGGTTCTCCTTTATTTGTATATATTTTGTTGTGTGTTTGGGTTCCAAGTTGCGCAAATGAAATTATTCCATAGCTGTTTTCCGAGCACACTTTTTTCTTGAAGTTGGACAAATAGTTTAGTAGTCTAATCCTAGTGATAGGATATCCTAGGGTAAAACAGAAACAAAAGCTGCCTTTCTGTCCTCTTTGATTAAACAAAAATCAAATGCATCTCCTTCCATGTTGTATTCTGGACAGAACCTAAATAACAAAAGCAGCCCTGCCAAGGAAATGCTGCTTGCTTTAGCAAAATAAGCACTTTTAAAGATTTTAATATCACAAACCAGACTTGCACGTTAGGGCAGCTGACATATACCTGATTAAGACCACTGGATCAAACTTTGCTAATCAAATATAATTCAAATTAAAAAAAAAAAAAAAAAAACTTTTGTTCAAAGGCTAAAGAGAACATTTTATTGTAAAAGAAAGGTTGTTTGTTTTACTGTGTAAAGTACTGTGTAGTTCCGTTATTATTCCTTTTCTGATTGTTTTATTGTTATTAAACACATGTGCCACAATTGTTGGCACTCCTGCATTTAATATATTGGCAAAGGGAGGTTGTACAAAGTAACAGCACAGAGTCTTCTCTTGTAACCTTTTATAATGTTGGAGAATACAGAACATGGCATCTGAGACCATTCTTCTAAACATAATCTCTCCAGATCACCCAAGGTCCTAGGCCTGCTTCTGTGTACTTTCCTCTTCAGCTCATTCCACCACAGGTTTTCAATAGGGTTCAGGTCAGGGGACTGAGATGGCCATGGCAGAACATTGTGGTCAGTTAACCATTGCAGGGTTGATTTGGACATGTGTTTCAGATCATTATCCTGCTGGAAGATCCAATAGCACCCCAGTTTTAGTTTCCTGACAGAGGCAGCCAGGTTTTATTTTAAATCTCCTAATATTTCATGGAATCCACAATGTACCCTAACAATGTTTCCAAGGCCTTTGGAGGAAAAACAGCCCCACAGAACCTCCACCTTATTTTACAGTTGGGACAAGATTCTTTTCATTATATCCATCCTTCTTTTTACACCAAGCCCACTTTGCGCGTTTATTGCCAAAACATTTTGTTTCATCATACCATAAAGCATGGTTCCAGTTAAAGTTGCTGTAACATTTTACAAAACTCCAGGTGCTTATGTTTTTGGATAACTGACAGAAAAGGCTTCTTTCTGGCATACCTTCCAAATAATCTGTTGGCATAGAGATGCTGTCTGACCCCAGGATTTTATTTGCAATTCCCAAACAGTGAACCTTAGCGATATTATTACCTCTTTTACATACACGCGCACACACACAAACAACCAGTCAAAAGTTTTAGAACATCTCAGTTTTTATTAAAATGTAATCAGTTGAAATGCAATGAATGACTTAAAATGGTGAAATGGTAAGCAGTAAACTGCCAGAATTTAAATCTGAAAAAAAGAAATAACAGAATATAAAAAAATAGGCCTTCTTCAGGGAACAACCAATAGGGTACAACCTAAAGATGTTCTGCAGCAATTAAAGTAAATTAAGCCTTGCAAGTTAAAGCAAACAATTTGCGCAGGTGTCCCAACTTCTGTTGATTACTTAAAAACCCTCTGTCTGACTTAATGGAGAGTCAAAACAGACTGTGTTACTACATCCTCTGAAGTATTACTTGGATGACATTCCAGTGGTAATGGCCAGAAAATGACAATTAACAAATGAAATGAGAGAGAGCATTACCACCCTTAAAAATGTAGGTCTTTCATTTACAGAAACTGCCAAAAAAAAGTGTCAGTGAGTATGGTGTTAAACACAATCCAAAGGCAATTGAAAAATGGAAGAAACTATGATAGGAAGAGATCTGGTAGATCCAAAGTCACAACCCAATCAGAAGACAAGTTACTGAGGGTCACCAGCCTGTGTGATAGACGCTAGCCAGTACTTTGATGGGAGACATTGGGTTGCTGCTGGAAGAGATGTTGGTGAGACCATCAGGGTGTGGTTGTTCTGTGGTCTGAGATTCCAAATGCAGTGACGAGATCACGTGCTGTAAAATCTGACACCATTCTTTGGTTGAGACATAAAACCAAGGTCATATGTCTCTGTGGTCATAAAAAATCCCTGGGCATCTATCATCAATAGCAGAGTGTTTCCTGATGTCCTGAATAAATTTCCCCTCACGGCCTCATTCTGACACCCTAATTTACCCGTTCCTTACTGGCAAACTCTTTCTCTCACCCCTTCATGAGCTAATAACTAATTTGTAGTGAATGTACCGGGGCAAAACGGCTATTGTCACATCACAGAGATGGATGCTGCACATTGGTGGTGGTTAAAGAATGTAAAGCGTGTCAAGTGTCTTTTCTTTTATTATTTATTTTTTAAATGTGATAGAGCAATGGTCTATAGTCATTTTGATCCTAGTGGGACAAGTAACAGGTTTGGCGATATCTTGTGAAAATTTTCTTCATATTACAATGATTCTTACAGGACATGCTACACACCAATAAATCCTTTTGGGAACCACTACAGCTATGAAGACCATCCAGATTATTTTCCATGGAGTGGATGTAAGGCAGCAGAGTAATAGGGGGAGGGAGGTCATGCTGTAAAGCTGCAACAGTCTGATCAGGATGTTACTTTGCAGTCCCCCCCTCCTCTTCAGCCAATAGCTGCTGTTGTTTGGTCTGTTTGGTACACTCTGAATAATGCACCCAGGTAATCCAGTTAACTTAAAACGTCACAGACCATCATATTTAATATTCTGCAATTATGGTGATAATAAACAAAACAACAACACACACTTTGCAGAAAAGCAGCAAAAACACAACTTATAGCAAGTTGCCCAGTAATGACACCATCTCCAACATTTCTATATTTTTTTCGTTAACACGATTCACTGCATTCGCTTTTGTGTAACCAATTCATCTATCCATACAAGTGAGCTGACTTCATATGTAGAAAAGTTAAAACCTCTTAAGGGTAAAACCTGTTTAAGAAAAAATCAATATACAATAATTACTGCAGAAAAATATGCCCTGCTTTGACCAAACAGATTTTCAAAAAAAGTTTTTAAAATTATCTTAACATGATGGCTTTGTAAAACTTTCTGTGGCTAACATGCTGTATTTGTCAAGATATTCTACCCAAGGGATGGTTGTTACCTTAATTTTTAAATAACTTTTAAATGTTGAAGCTCTAATGCTTGTAATTCTCTCTTTCTATATTAATATCAACTATACAAAGTACTCTCAAAATTTCTTTGCCAGCGTTATTAAAACTGAATACCTGAAGTATTAAAAACAACTAATACAGTAATGTTATTTGAACAATAGGAGTCATTTAAATAATCATTATTTTGATTTAAAGTCAATGCAATGTTTTTGAATTTCCATAATTCACTTATAGTATATGCCTGGCTGCTCGAGTTTGGTCCTGAAGTGTAGCAAGTTACTGTTCCAAAACAATCTTTGCCAACAAAATAAATTGGTGTTTAATTTTATGACTAGTTAGTTCATTCATTCTGCCAAGTCAACATGTCAGGTCATTCTCATATTGTACATTTTTCTTTTCCAATAACATTACCCAAATAATTTATGGAATTATCGATCCATACATCGAGGAAATTCACATACCCCAGCAGCAACATACTGATTAAAAAAAAGAATATATATATATATTAAAAAGAGTGATAAAAATGCAGGTATAACAGACAGTAACTTTGTATAATGTTAACGTTTAACCCATGTAGAACTGAAGAGTCACATAGTGTGGGGGAGGAACGATCTCCTCAGTCTGTCAGAGGAGCAGGATAGTGACAGTAGTCTGTCAATGAAGCTGCTCCTCTGTCTGGAGATGATACTGTTCAGTGAATGCAATGGATTCTACATGATTGACAGGAGCCTACTCAGCACCCGTCGCTCTGTGACGGTTGTCAAATGTCCAGCTCTGTGCCTACAATAGAGCCTGCCTTCCTCACCAGTTTGTCCAGGCATGAGGCGTCCCTCTTCTTTATGCTGCCCCCCCCAGCACACCACCGCATAGAAAAGGGCGCTCGCCACAACCATCTGATAGAACATCTGCAGCATCTTATTGCAGATGTTGAAGGATGCCAGCCTTCTAAGAAAGTATAGTCGGCTCTGTCCTCTCTTGCAGAGACCATCATTATTGGCAGTCCAGTCCAATTTATCATCTAGCTGCACTCCCAGGTATTTACAGGTCTGCACCCTCTGCACACAGTCACCTCTTATGATCACGGGGTCCATGAGGGGCCTGGGTCTCCTAAAATCCACCACCAGCTCCTTGGTTTTGCTGGTGTTCAGTTGTAGGTGGTTTGAGTCGCACCATTTAACAAAGTCCTTGATTAGGTTCCTATACTCCTCCTCCTGCCCACTCCTGATGGAGCCCACAATAGCAGTGTCGTCAGCAAACCTTTGCACGCGGCAGACCAACGTCACAGACCATCATATCTAATATTCTGCAATTATGGTGATATATGGAGTGGCAGGACTCCAAGTTGTATTGGAAGTCCGATGTATATAGGCTGAACAGGACCGGAGAAAGTACAGTCCCCTGCAGCGCTCCTGTGCTGCCGACCACAATGTCAGACCTGCAGTTCCCGAGACGAGGTCTGTCTGTAAGAAAGTCCATGATCCATGCCACCAGATATGAATCTACTCCCATCTCGGTCAGCTTGTCCCTAAGAAGCAGAGGTTGGATGGTGTTGAAGGCACTAGAGAAGTCCAGAAACATAATTCTTACTGCACCACTGCCTCTGTCCAAGTGGGAGAGGGATCGGTGTAGCATAAAGATGATGGCATCCTCTGCTCCCACCTTCTCCTGGTATGCGGACTGCAGAGGGTCGAGGGCATGGTGGACCAGTGGCCTCAGGTGGTGAAGCAGCAGCCGCTCCATGGTCTTCGTCACATGTGATGTCAGGGCAACAGGCCTGAAGTCATTCAGGATGTGATACCTTTGGGACTGGGGTGATGCAAGATGTTTTCCAAAGTCTCGGGACTCTCCCCTGTTCCAGGCTAAGGTTGAAGATACGCTGTAGAGACTTTCTTTTCAAATATTAAAACAGATACTTCATGATGAACACACAGAGATGTAAACAGGACCTTCCTTTGTCATTTGCATCTCATTATTAATTAACATCAGGTAAACCACTGACTAAAAGTAATTAGAAAACAGTAAATGCAAACGGTTATAAATAAAACAAGAAATTAAGAATACTGAATTTTAACTAGCAAATAAAATGAAGCACAAAAGTGTTTCTTCAAGAGGAATAATTCGATTCTAAATAAGAAACTGGGTTGAACAAAAATCAGGAGCCTCCCTGGCCATCAAGGACAAAATCTAAAAACTGCTGTAAATTTGTTTGTTTCCATAACAAGTGTGTTAACAATCAGTTCTCACACATTTATACTAACATTCATTTGTATAATCATTCATTGCCTTTGTCTGAACGGACACAAACATTCAGTGCTTACTTTATTTAAAAGGCTGCAAAACCAGCACTAGAAAATGTATACAGACTTTTAATTACGATATATTAATTAAAGAAAAGTAAATTAAAATTAGAAAGTAATGATTTCTAATATGAGTCAAGCAAGTTTTTTTCATTTAACTGCACACAAGTAGGAAAGGCACAGACCATTGCATCTGAGCAAAATCAAGCCATGCGGTCAAATGCCAGCCTTTAGTCAATTCAATTGAACAAACATGATTACGAAAGGCACACATCCTATATAAGGTCCCACAACTGAAAATGTTTATTTGTGCAAAAAACCAAGCCATGAGATCAAATGAATTGCCTGCAAACTTAGAGACAGGATTGTGTCGAGGCACAAAGTTGGGGAAGACTACAAAAAAAAAATCTGCAGGTCTGAAGATTCCCAAGAGCACAGCAGCCTCCATAATTCTTAAATGGAATACGTTTGTAACAATCTATAGAGTTGCTAGAGCTAGCTGCCTGGACAAACTGAGTAATCAGGGGACAAGGCACTTGGTAAAAGAGGTGACCAAAAACCCAATGGTCACGCTGGATGAGCTTCAAAAAACCTGTGTGGAGACTGGAAAAACTTCCAGAACTTCCAACACTACACTAATCTTCATCTTGTGGCAGAGTGACCAGACAACACAACAAAGTCTGCTTGGAGTTTGTCAAAAATGAACCTAAGGGATTCACAGATGAAGAGAAACATGATGCTCTGGTCTGATGAAACCTAGATTAAACCATCTGGCTTCAGTTTTAAACACCATGTTTGAAGAAAACCGGGCATCACTTATCACCTGTACAATATCATTCCAAAGGTGAAGCATGGTGTTAAAAGCATTATGCTGTTTGGTTGTTTTTTTCAGTGGCTGGGACTGAGAGAGTACTCAGGGCTGAGGGAAAGCTGAATTGAGCAAAGTAGAGAGATATCCTTAATGAAAACCTGCTCCAGAGAGACCTGGACCTCAGACTGAGCAAAAGGATCACCTTCCAACAGGACAATGACCCTATGCACAAATCAAAGATAACACCAAAATTACTTAGAGTTAACTTTGGGAATGTCCTTGAGAGGGCCAGACCTGCACTCAAAAGAACATCTCTGGAGAAACCTGAAAATGACTGCCCACTGAGAGTCGCAAACTTGTCAGAGCTTGAGAAGATCAGAAGAGAAGAATAGAGGAAAATCCCCAAATCCAGGCATGTGAAGCATGTTGCATCATAGCCAAGAACATTCCAGGCTGTAATCACCACCAAAGGTACTTCAATGAAGTAAAGAATAAAAGGTTTGAATACTTGTGTCAATGTGATTTTTCAGTTTATTATTTTTAATTTAAATTTTTAAATCCTGTGTTTTCTTTGTCATTTGGGGGTACTAAGTGTTGCTTGATGAGGGAAAATGAATTTAAATGATTTAAGCAAAAGTCTTCAAAAAATTAAAATGTGAAAAAAATGAAAGGGCCTGAATGATTTCTGAAGACACTATATTTTACTTATTGATTGATCTTCTGAAGTACTAGGGTGTTTTACCATGTTAGCCATTATGAATGTAGTGAGAAGTCAAGCAAAATGACACCTTTTATTGGCTAACTAAAAAGATTACAATATGCAAGCTTTTGATGCAACTCGGGCACCTTCTTCAGGCAAGATGTAATCAGCGTCTGAAAAAAGCTAAATTTCTCCCATGGGACAAAATAGTACAAATGTACAGTACTATCTGCCTATACTAATGGATACTGAGTAGTTTATTTTACATGCAATTACTTTTAACTTCTAAAAATCGTCATTAGTGACTGAGATTAAGGAAAACCTGTGGCAAATTCAAAGATCTCGGCGTGTAACCTTCAATGACATCCTGTGTCCAGCTTAGAAAAGGGAGAGAGAGAGAAAAAAAAAAAGGCATAATGTAACAGTTTGGATGGTTTTATTTAAGGTCATCCAGAGAGGGCTTCAAAGAAACATGTTCCATGGATCATAGTTAAATGTCTTAAGGCTCCATTAAATACAGCGGGAAACAACTGCTTACCACCCATCTACCTATCCATTTTCTTAAATAACTTAATAAAAACAATGTGCAAAACTCAGAAAACACTTTGCGCAACAGACAATTTTGCTGTTCTACAGAATTTAGTAGTTTGTTAGTTATTGCCCAACACCTCACTAAATCCCAGACAAACAACAGCTTTTGCTTCAATAAATGCTACAGATATCTAGGCCAGTCAATAGCTCTAATCTCCAGTTCACCCAACCCTTTTACATGTGCCTCAATAACCCGGTTTCTAAAATGCCATGTAAACCATTATTTTGGTTACAGAAATCGGGTTATTAGCCTCTCAGAAACCTGATTAACACAGATAGATTTCTTTCAGCAATTTGGACAGGAAGACCCTTAAATGGGTTACTATTAAGAATTTTGTAGTCTGCACATGTCCGTTACACTTGTCAGCCTGCATATTTATTTGCTTTGCACACAATTTCAGTAAAAGCATCTAAAAAATAAATTCCAGAGGCAAAAATGTTCAGCTATCACATTAATCCTTCTCCTGAATAAAATGTCTCAAAATTTCAGAAATCGCTAAAATTATATTAATAAGCTGAATGTACAGTGCTAAACTCAGCAGCATAATCTCTACAGCAGTAGGGTAACATGTTAAATATAAAATGCCTTAAAAAGTCTCATTACTTCTTGACGAAACAAGTAACCTAACTCAATACTTATTTTATTGAAGTAGAAATACTTCAGAGAGTATCGCTAATGATGGCCTCCACCTTGAAGAAATCATTTTTAAAAAGACAGTGATAAAAATCTATTTTGTATACCCTTTCTTGTGTTATGATGAAATTTATTTTTATCATGTAGCGTTTACGTAGAATAAACATTTGAAACGTGGTACTACTTTTTGGCTCACCCTGTGTGAGTGTCTGTGTGTGCGAGTAAATCCAGCATATATTTTATATACAGTGGAACCTTGGTTTACGAGTAACTTGGTTTACGAGTGTTTTGCAAGACGAGCAAAAATTTTTAATAAATTTTGACTTGATAAACGAGCGATGTCTTGCAATACGAGTAGTATGGATACACTTTGTCTGCTGAGCGTAATGTGATCACAACTGAGCCGATGGTTCTTCTCTCTCCTTATCTCGCTCACCCAGTGCGTCTCTCTCTCTCTCTCTCTCTCCTTATCTCGCTCACCCAGCGCGTCTCTCTCTCTCTCCTTATCTCGCTCGCTCGCCCAGCGCGTCTCTCTCTCTCTCTCTCCTTATCTCGCTCGCTCGCCCAGCGTGTCTCTCTCTCTCTCTCTCTCTCTCTCTCGCACCGCGTCTCTCTCTCTCTCTCTCCTTATCTCGCTCGCTCACCCAGCGCGTCTCTCTCTCTCTCTCTCTTCTTATCTCGCTCGCCCATCGCGTCTCCCTATATCTCTCATCTCGCTCGCTCAATCGCCCAGCGCGTCTCTCTCTCTCCTTATCTCGCTCGCTCGCCCGTCTCTCTCTCTCTCTCTCTCTCTCTGTCAATCATCTCCTATTCTCCGTCTGAATCTGTGTGCCTCACTCATATAGTCAACATCCGTACGAGCGTATACTGTTTACTACAGCATTGTGACTGTGTGTGTGTGCGCTGTGAAGTGCGAGTCCCCATCTTGCTCCCCAAAACACGAAGCTGAGTCTCAGTACTTTAACACCAGCTTTATTCAGCTTGAAACAGCAACAGCGCTGTTATTTATTGTAGCGGGATCTTTATAAAGTTCCTTGTATGATCCATTGACAACAGGCGCTTATAGCATGTCTGCAATCTTTTTGGAAGCGCTTATACGGCGAACTGCTACAGTGCTGGGAGACTGCGATTACTTTGGGACGCTCTTCCGCGTGTCGTCCCGTTGGGTGGAATCCCACATGAGTTTAGAAACTCACACCAGCCATGATTCTTTTTAAAGGTAAAGTGCAGGTTAATTTGTATTATGTATTTTACTTTATATTTTGTATTAATCATTTTTATATGAATAGATTTGGGTTGTGGAACGAATTATCTGACTTTCCATTATTTCTTATGGGGAAATTCGCTTTGATATACGAGTGCTTTGGATTGCGAGCACGTTTCCGGAACGAATTATGCTCGCAAACCGAGGTCCCACTGTATATAAAAAAAATCTACGCATTGAAGTGTGTGTATGTCACTCCCGGAAGTGAGAGGTGAAGTCGGGGTAAGAAATCTACCTCAGAGGAAACAGAAAGCTCGCTTAGCCGTTAATGACACAGGCAAGGCCAGCACGTCAGCAAAACGAAACTTAAGAATAAAGAGAAAATCGGTTAGCCACTAACATCGGCAAAACTGTATTCCTTTTACTTTTTCTCCAGCCGCTAATACACAAGCGATGCGAGCACGTTGGCAAAATTAATCTTCCTAGGACAGAGATGCCAAGAGTAGTTCCTTTCAATTACCTAACATCTCTACATTTCAATTTTAGTTTATTTATATATATATATAAAATCTCTCTATTATAAAAAAAATCCAGGAAAGGAAAAGCAGGGTGACGAGACGTGATCTTCTCTGAAGTTCTCGGAAGACATTTAAAAGACCTGCGAGACAAAAAAGACTGGGCACGGAGCGTCTCGCGGGGACCGTAAACATGAGACTTGGTGCCAACTGATTGTCCCAGGGCAGTCTCGCCCTGGAACATTAGATTCTTGCAAGACATGCCCTGCTTATCAGATAAGACAACGTCCAGCCCGCAAAACACTCAGTCATGTAAAGGCACATAGCACCCACAGAATCTGTGCTCTCAGAAAAGAAGATGATGTGGTAAGGGGGAGGCAAGACCCGCGGGAGGAGGGTTTGGAGAGGGTGCTAAAAAGTTGTGTTTGGGGTTACGAAGTCGGCGATTGTTCAAGTAGAACTTTTACGACACTTAATTAAGTCAGTCGCTACATTATTAAAAAAAAAAAAAAAAAAAGATAGTAAAGATTGCATTAACGCAAACAAAAGGTAGTTAATCATCAGAACTAGGTGTAATTGAAAAAACAGCAGGACAAATCGAGGTTAGAAATGAAAAGGAAGAGTGGAAAACAAAGTCTTTTTGCCTTCACATCATTCAATGCACAAAACGTGGATTTACACAATAATGGACCATACGCTATGAGAATCTGTGGTCCCGCACCAGTCAAAGCAACGACATGCTTACTTTCAAAGAATATACAATTCACAATTCAGTCAGGTGTATATTTATAATCACAGAGAAGCGATGTAAATTTTAACAGGCGACAAGAAAGGTAATGTACAGTATATATTCCGCGAATAACAGACACCAAAGGAAATCGTGATATGCCATTCGTATTAAAATGTTTACAGTTTACTGTGAGAATAGCTTTTGCTATTAACCAAACAAAGGGGTTGGTGAGCAAAGTGAGCAGGGGCGGAGCCCCCTGGTATTTTTTATTATATATATCTATACTAATAAAAGGCAAAGACCTCACTGACTCACTCACTCACTCATCACTAATTCTCCAACTTCCCGTATGGGTGGAAGGCTGAAATTTGGCAGGTTCATTCCTTACAGCTTCCTTACAAAAGTTGGGCAGGTTTCATTTCGAAATTCTACGCGTAATGGTCATAACTGGAAGCTGTTTTTATTAATTTACTGTAATGGAGATGAGCTTGAAAGCCGTGGGGGCGGAGTTTCGTGTGACATCATCACGCCTCCTACGTAATCACGCAATACGTAGAAAACCAGGAAGAGCCCCAAAAAGCGCTGATGAAAACATGCATTATATAATTGAGAAGGCAGCGAAACAATAAGAAGCGAGCGAGTGACATATACAACCATATTCATGAGTTCTGCTACTTCGGAAACAAAGCACGATGTAAACCTATACTTTAAATTAAGTTCATAGACAGGCTGCCGCTGGCGTTTGTAATTTAGTGCCTGCCCATATAAGGCCGTCCGTCAGCGGCAATCCAATAGAAACACTGCCACTAAATATTCACGGGTGAAGGACTGTGCTTATGCAGAGGAAGATGAGATGGTCAGGGTGGTGTTTGGCACAAACTCAGCGAAACTGCGAGAGAAAGTTTTAAGTGCC
>JANRMT010028174.1:160786919-160808193 GCA_026402145.1 Polypterus bichir lapradei
CTGCCAAATTTCAGCCTTCTACCTACACGGGAAGTTGGAGAATTAGTGATGAGTCAGTCAGTCAGTCAGTGAGTGAGTGAGTGAGTGAGTGAGTGAGTGAGGTCTTTGCCGTTTATCTATACTAATAATGTATACATATATATATATGTATATATGTATATGTATATATGTATCTATACTAATACATATATACATGTATACATATATACATGTATACATATATACATGTATACATATATACATGTATACATATATACATACATACATACATACATACATATATGTATACATATATATATATATACACATACACACTTTTTTTTCCTTTGACATGATGGATCGAAAGGTATAATATGAAGTGCACACTATTTCATAATTAATACTAACTAATTAAAATATCATAAAACCTTTATGAAAACCAAATCTTAAGAGAAAGTAAGAATCAAATGGGGAAAATGTAACAATGAGTGAAGCCACAGGTATCTACTATAATAGATATAATTTGGATAAGCAACACAGGGAGAGGATGCAGCAGGTGGCCACTAGTGAGTGGCTAGAATAGAACTAAAATATGCAACCACTCAAAAAACAACATATGCATCTATAAATTAAAGATGAAAATGACAGTTCATTGCTTGAAGGCCACCAGTTCAATGGAAGCCTGGGCTGATTTCAAAGACAGAAGGCTGGAAAGAAAACATGAACTTTAGGTTAACAACATGTAAACTATTGGAGATAACTAGGAAAAAAGGCTACAAATGTATTCACTAGCCAGCAACTGAAACTACAATTAACCTTTGGTTTTTAAGAAAAATCAACTGAAAACATCTATACCATTAAAGACCAAATACTAAATTAACAAATTTCTCCTTCAGTCAAAGTTTAGTCAGTGCTCAGAAAAAGAAAACATGGTGACAGCTCTCGGTGAGAAAAAGAAATAAATATCACATGATTAGAGTACAGGGATGAGATGAACACTAGCTATTAGAAATCAATGATTTGAAGATGTCTGCAGGCAGCTAATCAATAAACTAGCTCTTTCTCTAAAATATATGCATGACAGATTTTTGGGATTCCTAACAAACATCTGGAAATAATGCGCAGTCTAGATGTAAAGTACAGACATCGCACCTTTCAATTCACATTAACAGGCTGACGGATAAAGTAAAGTAAAAGTATTTCAAAATTCACTATTTTAGTTTTTTGATTTTCTATTTGGAAATCACAGTGGGCACCAATAACTGTATGTTTGTTTATGAGTAATTCAAAGCAATCGCTAGTACAGCACAGTCAATCAAATGAAAAACAAGCAATTGTGCTTTTCTTGACCTGGTATTCATTATATTATTACTTAAAACAGATCAGATGATATAAAAACTCTGCTGTTTCAGTCTGTCATCAATACTACAGATATACGGTCTGTGTGAGAATATGACATGTTAATCAACAGGCTTCAGGTATTTGTTAATTTTAAGATATGCTTGTTGAATTAAGTTTTCATGGAGATTCATTGGGACAAATAAAACTAATAGCATGTGATGGTGGCAACAGAAGCTCTCTAATACATGCCTGTTGCCAATGCGCCTTTGGCAGGACAAAGGCAATGCTGCAGGGCCAGGACCCCAAAGACTGTGTAGTGCAAAAAGGAAAGATTCAGAAATTTAGTTTATCTTCTCCTCACACATGCCACTGCTTCATTTGTCTACTTTAATCAGTACAGCTTTTCTTTCTGAGAGTGGTTTGACATGCTGTATCCCATTAAACTGCAGTGCACAACACATTTCTGTAACTTCAATTTATTGTTACATAGAGCTCTTCATAGAAAACATGGTCAAAGGACACTTACATACATAAGCAGATATACCTATACCCATATATTTAAAGAAAGCATGTATTCTAAAGTTTATTTTCTTTAACTTTTTTCCATTACTGTGAAACTTTGTGTGTGTTTTTAGTCACTTCATGTAGTTTGATTGCTATGTAAAAACTTCTGCACACTTGTAACAAAAATTTTCATAAAATGTTAAATATCAAATCAGATTAAACTTCAAAAATATACTGGTATGGATGCCGTACAGCAAGACCTAGCTACTCATGCTGACACAATCATAATGAAGCCATTCACTTTTTAAAAACTTTATTAAATCAATTAATAGGCACAATTTCATGTATCATTCTGGTGCTTCTAAGCACTAGCAGAAATACAATATAGCTATTGTTCAGTGCTTCACTGATAGTTCATATCAACTGCAGCTAAAAACAAACTCTGTTAAAAAAATTTGCATGTTCTTTTGTATAGAGTGGAGAATGGGTAGGAGATGGAGATTAACTCTTAATAACTACCTGCCGTTCCAACAATATGAATGCATTCACCATTAGGTTATTTACAAACATAAATAAGTGGACTTTCAAATTCAAACTTCAAATTTCAAACTGGGCAGTTTTTGCTTGTTAATGTGAAATTGGCAGTCACTTGTAACTGTCCAATTGTGCTGCCAGTTTTGAGATGTAAAATATGAAAAGTCGAGAGCACTACAGTTTGGAAATATTTCAAAGGGTTTGAAAGCAACAGGATTGCTATCTGTAAAGTTTGTAATGAAAAGTTAATTGTGGTGAATTTAGAGCAAAGACGTTTGGCATGTCTAGTTGATTAGATTGCGGGTGGATGTATCACTTCGCAGGGCATGCAGACTTTCAAAAATGTAGTGAATGCAGTAAAACAGCTAAGGAAACATTTGTCTCAGCCATCAGTAACAGTCTGAAAAGATGCAGAAATACAACAAGCAGAGTGAAAAAAAAAATCAAACTGTATTACTAATAGAATAATGAATCTCATCATTTTAGCAACTATGCATTTTCTCACAACGTATTCCCAACTACCAACCTGTATTCGGTTTGAGGGGAATTTGTACTTAAGATGAGCTTTCATATTTTCAAGGTAGAGCCCACAAATAACAAACCACCCGCCCCCTTCCTACCACCTCAACAAAATGGTTTTTGTATATCTCTATGCTTTCACACCTTCAGTTGCAGGGCTCTTTTTCACAACCAGGCCAGTTTTGAAGTGGTCTGTCAACTTAACCTGAAGTAAACTTAAGTAAATTAAAAAGTTAAAGTAATGTTTATGATGTGCAAAGAAACCTGTGACTACTTTGGGAAAACCCATGCAGACAGTGCCAAGTGAGATTTACATCCATCTTTCAGGAGTACGGCAACCAATATTAAAATAAAAGTGAAGAAAAGAAAAAAAAAAAAAATAATAATAATATGTGCTGGAATATAGAATATGTGCTGCGGCCGACTTGTTATGGATTGCGTGCTGCGATGATGTTACGGCTGTGCTTCAAACGACCTAAAAAGCTAGGTAACTGGATTAATAAGAACATTTTTATACCATTATCCATGGCTTTGTAGATGGATCATTGCAACTGATGATTGGATTTAAGAGTGCATCTTTAAGAGTATGGTGCACTAAGTGAAACAAGGAAACTTTGGGAAAGATTTTTTTTTTTTTTTTTTTAAATGAGGTCTGGTAGTTCTATGTTGTTTAATTTGCTTCTATACAATACTAAATACAAGTGGCATCAAAAGTGAATAAATGGCAGGATGCATATACTGTATGGGTGTACACCTGGCAATTTTAAGGCAATTTTTCATATACAACTGAGTTTGAAGAAAATGCTTTCTTTATTAAAACTACTTAGCTGCGACCTAATATTTTGTTTATTTCTGTACACATATTATGAGGTGTTTTTTGTGTGATGCAAGTAATCTTGTCTTTTACAAAATTACATTGACAAAATCCTTATTTTTACATGCTCTGCTTGAATCGTTCATGTGACAAACTGGAACGTGCATAGCATAAAGTCAGTAATTGAATTCAGAGAATTAAAAATACCGGTGATCAAAATCAACCTAAAAGTTCTCGACCGATGCATCTCTAGTAAACATACCAGTAAATATATTAAGAAATTGTTAAAAAGAAGGAAATGGTGGGTTCTGGAATGGCCAAGTCAAAGCCCAAACCTGAATCCTATTGAGATGCCATGGGGTTTAGGTTTTTAAGATTTCAACCCCCCAATACTGATAATCAAACAAGGTGATTAATGCTTTTCTCACGTAAATATTAAATTTTAAATCCCAAAGCACAGCCATTCTTTTTCCCATATTTTAGTACATATTTTCAAAGGATGTACAAGAAAGCTGTTCTAATTATAGTAGCAAAGAGCGCATACAGATGCTTTTAACAGCACTAAAAATAAATTCTCAGGTAAATGACTTTATACTGAAGTAACATTACAATTGCAGGATTATACTGTGACAACACATTTTGTAATTTTAAAACATTGTTTTGCCAGAATACACCAATTATTGTTTAACTGGGAACTTTGCTACCATTTGCTAGAAATCTGTGGAAACAAAGGGCTTTCTCAGTATTTCTCCTGGCACAATCCAATAAATAGTACCTTACAGACTCATAACCATAACAGTTCAAACAATAAGCATGAATGAAGAATTCAGCTTTTTCACCTATTTATATCTACATTTATATTTAATGATATTAAAATGAGAGACCTCAGTTTTCTATGAGTTGTTAAACTGATTTTTGAAAATCTTGGATTTACAACTGTTTTGTTTTTTTTTGTTTTTTTTTTTAAAAAAAAAACCTACAATTATTCATAACATAACTGTGCTGTGCAGGGTGAATTCATTCATTCATTCAATTTCAAGTAAATCTAAGAATCGTACATTCACCCCATAAAAGAGTATATGGTGTATTTCCTCATATGCAATGTAAGCCTTCACATGAACAGATAGAAATGGGCAAGGCATGGACACATATACATGAAAAACTTAATTCAATATCATCAAGGGTTCTCTGGAACTTCTTTTTTTTTTTATCTAAACAAGGTTATGTGCCGAGTTTGAATAGCTTCATCATTAACCATAGCTTCAAGCCACATATAAGGGAATAATGTGGCATTCCCTTGACAGGAAAACTACAGGAATCATTTGACTAATATCAGAGGTTGCAGTATGAACATGCCTAATACTTTATCTCTAACAACCACCTTGCTTCTGCAGAATAATACTATGCTCAGTTCAGCTATCCTACTATACAATTTATTTATTTTTCAGGGGAGGCTGTTTGGTTAGGAAGGAAGAACAATTCTTTTTCCTTCCATTATCTGTTAGCTCTGAGCTAATGACCTCCGGAGAAACATGATTTGAAGTGATAATACAAATAATAATACTGCATGTATTTGTGAAAGACTTTCAAACTTATGGGTTCAGCTGCATAATTAAAATATCAGATAAAATGTCTTATTACATTTATGTACCTGTTAATTTACATGTAAAAGAAAATATGCTTATTTGAACACTAGCTGCCTGATTTCAAGGTCCGTAATGGTTAAGCGTAAACAGCTGGCAACAAAATCTATTATCTGGCATGTCACTATTGGTGGACAGGATAACTGTATGTAAAGCTGCAAGTAAGGATCTCCCCTGGGTAAAAAGAGCCCAGCAGGTTAAACTGTCAAAGCTTTTTTTAAGGACTGATTGTTGAACCCCCTGGAGTTTGAGGTAAACTGACAATTTTCCATCAGCAGGGAATGTGACTTTATTAGGTATTCAGGAAAAATGTAATAAACAGTTAAGCTAAGACCTCTCAGTAATTTTCAGTCATACATTTAGACAGCAATATCAGAATTAAGAGTTTCAAGGAATCAATCTATAGATTTCATTTTAATTATTTACCTTTTAAAACATTTTCTTTAAAAAAAAAAAAAAAATTATTATATATATTATTTATATATTATATATATATATATATATATATATATATATATAACAAACAGGTACTGAAAAATATTTTGTGCTGCTTATGACAAGGTTTCTTCAGAGATACAAACTCACTTCATAGTGTAGTCACAATAATCAGAATTAATTTAATAAACAGAAACTTTCAGGCTGCAACCTGTGTCTTAGCTTCTGGCTAGAACGTTCAAACATGTATTATATCAAGAAAATAAAGATGAGCATAATTTTCATAGTATGCATTATACAGTGTACTCATATACACACACACACACTCAATTATACCTCTATATAGGCTTATACATACAGTACAGTGAGAGTGTGAGTAATTTGGAAACATAACCCCAGTACACCACACTGTCAGGACATAAATGCTAATATAAAATACCTTTTTTTATATAAAAAAAAAAAAAGGACGCCTCCCGTCTTGCTCCCTGTGTTGGCTGGGATTGGCTCCAACAGACCCCCGTGACCCTGTAGTTAGGATATAGCGGGTTGGATAATGGATGGATGGATGGATGAATAAGGATGCCTTTTTTATACAAATAAGGCACTGGTAGGGGTCAGGAACAAGCTCTCAAATGAACCCATAAATGAGATCTAAAGGTTTCAAAATAGATATTTTATTTGTTATTTGAATATGATTTAAAATTGTGTAATACATATCCTTCCCCACCTGATAAACATAACACTAGCAATGAAAGAGTTAATTTGTGTTTTCATCCATCCATCTGTCCATCTTCCTAACCCACTTATCCAGGGCAATCATACGGTACATATATATATTAATATATATATATATTTACACACACACACACTTCTTTTTCCCCCGCAATTTACTTTTGCTTCCAGAAGAATATTGTAGCTTAGGCTTGATTTAACCATCCTCTAGGGCTGAGCAGAGTCAAAAAAAAAAAAAGCATTATGTTTATTATATACATAATTAATATGCAATCATTTGAAAGACATAAATGAACACTTCACCTCTTAACATAAATCTGACAAATGCCTATTAAAATAAAACTCTTTAGCAGAGAACTGTGAAACAGCTTAGGCTTTCTACACTACTTCTGTCCTTGGGGATCTACAGTTGTACTGACCCAATCATCCATCAACAGGCCGAAGATTTGTTAGACTACTAGTCCTAACTAGCTTTGAGAGTATACACAGTGCTAGCCTTGCATTCTCCTGCAAATCACTAACATACATTTTATGTTCATTTTTGAATAATAGCCTTCAAGTGCCCATGACACCAGGAGTTTAGAATTTATTGAAATGCAACCTTCGCGCATGGCCAAAGTTTTGAAAGTCAAAGGCTGTGCACTCTCTTTTACATGAGACAGGAGAAAATATATATTTTTAATAAACAAGAATACACACAGGCTGAACAGCCACTGCCACACTAGAAGAGTTTACTCAGACTACATGCAACATCTTCTTGAAGAAAGACCGCAGTCACATGACTCCCTTGCACAACTGTCACTCACTCTTCATCTTAATAATGCATGCCTGCAGTATTGTCTGAAGTGAACTGATTGGAAGGTGGAATAGACTTCAGTGATGAAATCAAACCTGGAGAGTGGATAAATTCATGCCATAGTGTATATGCCTGCAACACACAGGTTCCACACCAAGCATAATGGTGTGAGGAAACTATCAGATGCAGTGCTTGTTTGCATCTGGTGTTTGTGTATATTGAGTATATTGACTGGTGCTATGCATGTCATGTATATCATCCAATCTATCCTAATCCCATTTCTGAATGAAATGGGGTATTTGTTCATGCAGCAAGACAAAACCATGCCCACTGTCAGACCATGCAACTCAGCTTACCCTACAGGAATTTTGTCTGCAGGCTCCCCAGAGTTCTCACCAATCAAGTATATGTGGAAAGGATTGAACAGATATCTTCTGCACCCAGTCAACAGCAATGAAGTTTGACCAGCTGAGCCCCAGGCCAAAAGGGCACTACACTGGAGGACATCCATCTACTATATGACATTATGCATGCCAGAATACAGGCCTGTATATCAGCAAAGGCAGGTTATACTAATATTCATGTGAACATGCTATAACATGTCACAATTTATCTTCTGAAAAAATTAACTTATATGACCTTCTGTGTGGAATCACATTCTTAACACAGTTAAAAACGAGTCTCTTAACTAATTTCCAGTGAGGTGCAACTCCTACAAGATGCCTCTGGCCAGGTAACTATGAGGTAGAAGAATTTGAATGCAACACAGTTAATACCACCAGTTGTCTTTGTTTATATGAATAGAGGAGGAAGAGACCCAGAAACATGAAGTCACTTCTGCCTGATTATTCAAAACCCTGTCTCTTCTGCAGAGTCCTTCGTCAGAGGAAATTAAATAGAAGGCATGTATAATGATACAAATTGAGACACGTCATCAATAAACTGGGTTGACTGCAAAACCTTTTGGCAGCTAATCTAATTTGATTTTTTTACATTATTACTAATTCAATATCAAGCACTAGGGAGAAACTAACCACAGATAGCATGTCACAAATTTTAACATTTTCACACAAGGTCAATGTTTAGGCAGCATTTAAATGAAAACATAAATATTTGGGATCAAGGAAGAAAAATACTATTTAGGTAAACACTCGCATAAGCACATAGAGAATATGTTAGTTCTATGCAGGATTCCACTATGTCAGGATTCAAATCAAATGCAGCAACTCGCAATTCCCAGTCCAACACTGAGGTGAGCAGGCCAGCTGCTCCTGAAGGCTGTGGCTGAGGCTGCTCTCCTACCCTGACAAAAGTGATGCCCCTTTGGCAGTAAATGATCCTATTATTCGCCATGGCTCAAAGAATACTGTATATATTTTAAGATTTTTTATGTGGCATGTTGGAAAAAATATAAAACTAAGAAAATAAGGAAAGGTTTTGATGAGAAAGGACATTCAAAATAACATATGAATGGGAAGTAAATTAAAAAAAAAAAAAAAAAAAAAAAAAACATTCAGTATACAGTAATATCAAGATGAGATGTCATTGTTTCTATGTTAACAAATTTGAATACACCACTTGTATTTTAAAAGCCTGTAAAGTTTGTCATTTAAAAGCATTTTTTAAACATTTACGTAAGACCTACTTTTCACCTGTTTCCTATGTCTGTGGTAAAAAATATATATATATATGTATATATAACAACATCTGTTGTTTTCCCAAAATGTTACTAATTTCTTATATATTTAAAAGACATTAAAATTCATTCAGTTTTGATATTTTCTTTTAGAGTGTATTTTAATAATTCTTAGAGATACAAAAATATCAAAGCATTGTAAGTAATACAAGCTTACAAAAGAGATCAATGCATTTGCTTTGTACTTTGGAGGGGGAAAAAAGGTTTTGTGCAAAAAAATAAAACAACAATATGATGTCGCTCACAACATACTACAGATAACAGCCTGAATCTAATTAGTTTAAGTTTGCTATATTCTCTAATGTACAGTCTGGAAGTAGTTAGAGACCAGCATGTGAGCCATTTAATACACCCCTTGATTAACTCATCACTTGTCCACTTGTCCTACAGACATGTGCTAACATGTCATAATCGTCATAATTCTCATCATTCCAAGATCTAAAGATGGCTTCTTGATTAGTATACATTTCCCAGAAGGGGGGTAGGGGGGCTAAGGGATGACTAATGCTTAATAATTCCCTTTAGCTTCCAAAAGCCATACTGCCAGCTCTTCATTTAAATAAAAAAAAACTCTAAATAGAAAAATGAATGTGGAGATATTCTTCGCAGGTTGTGTGTCCTGTTCTATATCTCTAACAATTAATGAGGTGAGCAAGACCACCCTCACGCAATAATGCCCCTGTCAACATCTGACTTTTGTTTCATTTTTAAAATGTTTCCAACACTGAGACCAAAAGGAAGAAAATCTTTCTAGTCCAGTATGTGAGAGTATATGCAGCACAAGCACAGAGATAAAATGACATTAAAGCAATCAAGTAGAAGTAAGACTGGTAAATACTATTTATAGTGGTTTTGTTCTCTATAACACATCTTTAAGAACCAAAACATATTATTTATATACTATGTAATTTTGCTTTTTGTTAAGAACCAAGACAGTCCAAGTACCATTAAAAGACTTGTCTTTTTAATCTTCTGCATTTTAAATAATTTAGAATACCACTCTAAATTCCAAGATCATCTTTAAATCAAGTGTTGCTATTGAACTGTTTTTGTTTTGCACACAGGTCACACAGTGAAAACCTGTTTTTTGTCAGTTCTTTTTATTCTACTGGAGTGGCATAATAGAATTAAATTTTCCATACACTGACATGGTTTCTTGTTCTCCCTTACATTTTTTTCTAATCAGACAGCAAATCCTCAAGGCTTGAATTTTAGTGAAAAATCTGTGTCACAGGAGTTAAGAAATAAGCTGTTCGGAAACACTTTTCTGAAGTAAGTTCAAAGACAATTTTCTGTTTCAATTGACTTAAGATTTCTGCCTAATACTGGAGCTAATTCACTGTGTTTTATAAGATCAGCAGACCTGCCAATAAGAGTCCTCTGGCCTCTCTTTATTAATTGCCTCCGAGAGTGAAACTAGCTGGTCTGATTATGTCTGACTTCTAAAAGCGGAACATCTGTTCAAATGTTAGTGTTCATAGCTAAATTAACCGTTGGATAAACACAAATGGCTACAATAATCACTTCAAAAGCAATTGTTGAATGAATGTTAAGGATATTGCACAGATGAACTTTATTAATAAATGTTTAGGTTAAGTTGTGCATAAATACAAAAGTGACATTTAAATTCCATATTTTAAATTGCCTTTACCTTTAATATGCAGGTTATTTCTTTTATGTATTTATTTTTTCTTAGATTACAAAAAATCTTTACAGCTATTCAATTACAGTACATCAGAAAAGGCTTGGAAATTTGTCAAAATGCATTGGGAATACAGAAATGTGCAATATAGAAAGTGTAATTGACGATACACATCAAATGTTTTTTGAAGATACAAGTTTATGGATTTGCAAGCATTGGTAAATTATAATGCAAAAGTCATTGTTTTTGGAAAGAATATTGAAAATGTAGTTTCTCTCTAAACTTATGCAAATGTTCTGTGGATGTGTTTGCCTGCCTTGGTCTTTGGAGACTGGAATTGAATCACAGGAAGAAAAGGAACAGTTCAGATGCATTAACTTTCATCATACTGGCTATTATATTAACAAACTATTAGAGTTAAAAGAAAAGTTGTACTTTAAAGATTCAAAAATAGTGTATAAATAGTGTAATGTGCAAAGTGCTATTTCTGATTAGCAAAGCCACAGCCCAGTGCCAAGTCTTGAGTATATTATTTAGATCCTGCTCTTGGTTGGTCAAATTAAAGTAGAACAGATATTTTGTGAATACCCCCTAGTGTTGACTTTCTAGTTGTCTATTGCTAAATTTCTCTCAACTATCTTTCACTTTAATATAGCTTTCCTTCCTCAAATATTTCTTTCATTCTTTAATTTTACATGTTTTTCCCACTCTTCCAACAAGAAGAAGCAGTTTTACCCAGTCACAGTAGTTACAAAGCCATTTCTAAACCCTCACTGGAAATCTGGTATTTTTAGTTCTTCTCTTTAATCTTGTCAAGCTGAACTTTTCGATCTTAATCTTTTGGAACTTTCAGCGGCTGTGATCAATGGGTCATCTGCTTCATATATTAATCATAGAATGTCAGCTTCTGGTGGCAATTCTGTCTAGGCAGATGGCTCGTGCTTGTTGTCAATCCCTTTTTCTATCTACTTAAAATTTATCTCAAAAGGGTCCGACGTCCAGGCTGTGATTCCTTCCTGGATTTTTTTTTATTCTTTGGACATTTTAAAAAGGGTAAACTTTTGTTTGTGGTTGAGGTGGGGTGGTATTTTTACTGTTTTTAAGGTCAATACCATTGTTTCCTTTGAACCTTTTATTTTATGAGTTCTCTGGTACCAGACTACTATTTTTTTTTCTATTCCTCATTGTTGTTATTCACATTCAAGAATTATTTGATCACATTTAACTAGAATGGCACTTAAGTTACAAAAGAATCTTGGCTCAATTACAAGAAGTACTTGATTTATATATGATTGCACGGAGCTTAGTAGTGATACAAAAAGAAAGGTTTTGCTACTTATGTAAACTATTACTACCTTTATCTACAGATATAGTTAGTTAGGAAAGTATAAAACTCAGCTTTATTTGAGGGAAAAAAATGCTTCTGTAATTCAGACTGAAAGATCCAGTAAGTTTAATTATGTAAAAAAAAGATTACATTCAGTAAATTAAACTATGCTCTTAATGAGATTGGCCCTTATGAACAAACATTTAATCTAACAGATTCATCAGCAAAATCCTGGGGTACAGCAGAAATACGCCTATATTTTAAATATTAAATGTCATAAAACAAATGCATTGACATTTCTTTGTTTGCATTGCAAGTGCCAAAAGATAAAATGACACATGAAGGTTTATACAATACGCGAACGTTGGCTTGTAGAATATTTTGATGTTGCACAGTTAGTGTTGTTGCTAAAAGCTCCACTAATGGTCACTCAATGCTAAGTTTCATTAAGTTGTATATTTCATATAGTGTTGAAAACATACTTGCCTTTACAGCAGATATGCAAAACTCTGAAATGTCTCTTTTTAGGTTTTTAACTCTTACATAGATCTCTGTCTAAAAAGGTGATGTAAAAAGCTTACATTGTGAGACCTAATAGGAAAATCCAGAGCTGCTAAAGGGATGAGTGAGACATAATAAAAACCAGCAGCCAAAGTAGAGTACCAATAATAATTAGAGATAAAGCAACAAGCTATACAGATTATTCCCCTCTCATATTATGCTACACATCAGAGAATCATAGAAATAGTTTAAAACATAAAACCGATGCTATATTATTGTCCTTAGTACAATAAAGTTGTCACTATGGTATATGCCAAGAGCTGATAAATCAATTGATTTTGTGAACTTTGCCAGTCCATCATTTGTCAGATATGGGACATATAAAATGTACATAATAATCTTTTACTCTACCTACCAATGTCCAGATAAACAGCTAGGGAAGATATATTTAAAGTTTGACAGATTTACAGTGCATCCAGAAAGTATTCACAGCGCATCACTTTTTCCACATTTTGTTATGTTACAGCATTATTCCACTATTGATTAAATTCATTTTTTTCCTCAGAATTCTACATACAACACCCCATAATGTCAACGTGAAAAAAGTTTACTTGAGATTTTTGCAAATTTATTAAAATTAAACAAATTGAGAAAGCACATGTACGTAAGTATTCACAGCCTTTGCCATGAAGCTCAAAACTGAGCTCAGGTGCATCCTGTTTCCCCTGATCATTCTTGAGATGTTTCTGCAGCTTAATTGGAGTCCACCTGTGGTAAATTCAGTTGACTGGACATGATTTGGAAAGGCACACACCTGTCAGTTCACGTCAGAGAACAAACCAAGCATGAAGTCAAAGGAATTGTCTGTAGACCTCCAAGACAAGATTGTCTCGAGGCACAAATCTGGGGAAGGTTACAGAAAAATTTCTGCTGCTTTGAAGGTCCCAATGAGCACAGTGGCCTCCATCACCTGTAAGTGGAAGAAGTTCGAAACCACCAGGACTCTTCCTAGAGCTGGCCGGCCATCTAAACTGAGCAATCGGGGGAGAAGGGCCTTAGTCAGGGAGGTGACCAAGAACCCAATGGTCACTCCGTCAGAGCTCCAGAGGTCCTCTGTGGAGAGAGGAGAACCTTCCAGAAGGACAACCATCTCTGCAGCAATCCACCAATCAGGCCTGTATGGTAGAGTGGCCAGATGGAAGCCACTCCTTAGTAAAAGGCACATGGCAGCCTGCCTGGAGTTTGCCAAAAGGCACCTGAAGGACTCTCAGACCATGAGAAACAAAATTCTCTGGTCTGATGAGACAAAGATTGAACTCTTTGGTGTGAATGCCAGTCGTCACGTTTGGAGGAAACCAGGCACCGCTCATCACCAGGCCAATACCATCCCTACAGTGAAGCATGGTGGTGGCAGCATCATGCTGTGGGGATGTTTTTCAGCGGCAGGAACTGGGAGACTAGTCAGGATAAAGGGAAAGATGACCGCAACAATGTACAGAGACATCCTGGATGAAAACCTGCTCCAGAGCGCTCTTGACCTCAGACTGGGGCGACGGTTCATCTTTCAGCAGGACAATGACCCTAAGCACACAGCCAAGATATCAAAGGAGTGGCTACAGGACAACTCTGTGAATGTCCTTGAGTGGCCCAGCCAGAGCCCAGACTTGAATCCAATTGAACATTTTTGGAGAGATCTTAAAATGGCTGTGCACCGACACTTCCCATCCAACCTGATGGAGCTTGAGAGGTGCTGCAAAGAGGAATGGGCGAAACTGGCCAAGGATAGGTGTGCCAAGCTTGTGGCATCATATTCAAAAAGACTTGAGGCTGTAATTGCTGCCAAAGGTGCATCGACAAAGTATTGAGCAAAGGCTGTGAATACTTATGTACATGAGATTTCTCAGTTTTTTTTATTTTTAATAAATTTGCAAAAACCTCAAGTAAACTTTTTTCACGTTGTCATTATGGGTGTTGTATGTAGAATTCTGAGGAAAAACATTTAATCCATTTTGGAATAAGGCTGTAACATAACAAAATGTGGAAAAAGTGATGCGCTGTGAATACTTTCCGGTTGCACTGTACTTAAGAAATTAAGGGGAACTTGAGTCAATGTATTAGAAAAAGTAATGGCAGATTCTATGGGCTTGTTCCACAAATTCAATCTACTGTACTAGTAGAAAAATAAAAATCAGCACCATGTTTTATACTCAAAAGAGCACTTGCCATGAAGAAATAAAAAAAAAAATACACACACTTGGTAAAAACATTGAAACTTAAAATGTTTGCCAAAGGCCATAATCTGAACACTTCAAAATTTTTAACAGCTTTGTGAAGAGATGGGCAGTGATCATACTTAAGTGTGGTGCCTTTCACGTGGTATCCAATCACTTGACTGAGTTATGGGAACAACCTCAAATATTTCATAACAAAACTTTGAAACTGCAGAATTATTTAGATGACTACAAATGTTAACTTATCAAGCACCGTAGATACCTTTGCTAATTTAAATAATTTCAATCTGTAATTACAGGAGAAAGGTATTTCAATTTCTCATTTTCAAGACAAAGTGAATGCTGCAATTGCAAAATTGTAACGTGTTAAAAGTGGTGAATTAGATTTCATTTAAACTCGTCAGGAATTATTAATAAATATGGCTAATGAAATCAGTACAAATGAGATTCAAACTATGAAGCTATATTTAGAAAGATCTTTATTTTTCCATGAACTGTACAATACTGTACTTTTGAATGGAAAAGGAATACATTGATTGCCAGTAACTAAACACTGCCAAATAACCTTTGACACTGAGTGGAACAGCTCTTGGAGTTCTTCCCAAATATAAAATTTCAGCAAAATACACTGACATGATTCAGGCTAGAAAACACTTATGTATATTTAGCAATTTCACATAATGCTTTTAACTATATTCTGCTTTATATTACCTCATATGTGAGAAGTTATCATTTCTTCACTAGCTGAATTGAACACACAGGGAAAAAAAGTTATTAAATGTGGATCCCCATTTACATCTAAAATTACAAATATATGCCTGATATCTCTACACTATTTAAATTTTTATTGGTATGTAGTATACATGCATAACATTTATAAATAAGGCATACTTTTATATACTGTACTGACTGAAATTTTTATTTTTATATTTCTTGCTAGAAACTGAAAAGGTGTTTAAAAAAGTTTTAACTGTACTTTTGTTAGTAAATTATCTTTTTAAAAAAAATCTAGTACCATTGTCTCACTTAAAGGCTGCTACAGTTATTTAAAGAAGAAATAAAAAGAAAAAAATGAGATCAATATTAGGGATACATCATTCACATAACATTACACTGCATCTTTACTTTTCCCAACCGCTGATGAGGGCCGCGTTGAGCCACTAAAAGCCTCTATGTTCTCCATTCCACTTTGTTGAAAAGAAGTCAGCAGTATGATGATCCTGTTTCAAAGAAGTGCTCTGTGCTCTGCCTTTATTTATCAAGTGTCTCAAAAAAATTTCTAGGAATTGCACTAAAAGTCTCACTAGGAAATAGAATTTGTCATACCCCACAAGTAGTTATGACGTGTCCTACACCCACTAATAAGAAGTAGTAGAAGTTCAAATTTCATAATGAAAGACGTCATGATTTTATGACACCATGTGCCATAAAATTGCACTCATGAGGAGCAGGAGGAGGAGGAGGAGAAGAAGAACATAAGAAAGAATCACCTACCTGCTGTTGTGGCTATGGGAAATGTCTCATAAAGTTACTGAAACTAGCCAATGCTTTACCTGTAACTGTTCACTCTTCCAGAGTTCCCAATTATTCTCCATGTCTCTCTCTCTCTCTCTGTAATCCTCCCTTATCTTCTGCAAGGTTGTAGTTATCGAATGCCACGGGAGTCTCCTTCTGCTTTCTTGAACCTTCCTGGGCTTGTAAAGCGTAACCGTAACTCAAATGTTCCAGGAGTTCTTGGAATGTAGAGCTCATCACATCTGTGTGACATTCTGCTGTCAATCACTCATCCAACCCCACCTATCTTCAAGGTAATCAGTTTGATACTACAATACAATTTGCATCCATGACCACCTATGTGTTGATACTGTAATATTCCTTGTGATTGACATATGCATGCTCATCCACTCAACCAATATTTTGCTTTATAGAGTGGAAACCAGACAAGGCTGCCTTCTGTTGCCAATGCTATTTCCCAGTGTTGCTGAATGCCTTGCTGCATTCAGCATAAGTTAATTGATAATCACAGGATTATAAGGGTCGGTCTTTAAAAAGAAATTACCTCTTTACACAGATGACAGACTTTTGTACTTCACACACCCACATTAATCATTGCTAAGGGTATGAGATGTCAAGGTACTATATATTGGAGAACAGCATTTTAAGATTTATGATAAACTTACAGTAAATAAGAGTTTATTGTTCCCAGTGTACTGTTCTTTTTACATGTCAGTTTTAATTCGGTAAGCTGTCTTTCACTGTCTCACAACAGTTCAAATAACATGGAATTACAATTACAAAAATGATCAATTACAGAATTAGATTAGATCTTTAAAGTCAAATATAGTTTGAAGGGTTTTTGAAGAGCATGCCTTCATGCACAACAGATAGAAAGAAATATAATATAACCCAAAGATGACCAATACTGTACAAGAGCAAAAAATGTAAAAAACGATGGAAAAATGGAAAAATAAAAAAAATCTCACAGCACTCTTACATAATCCACTCATTAGTTATCCAGTCATATGCTCACAACATGCAAAACGTGCATTTTTGCCGAAATATTGTTAAACACATACTCCTGAAAAAGTTGCCATATATCGTGAACAATGAATTGCCCATAATACTGCACTTGTGAACTGAAGATACGCCATTCCCCCTCATTCAGTGGTCAAGAGTCATGTCTAAAATTGAAAATTTTAAAAAGTTCCAGCTTTTTACAGCTAAACAAGTATTACAAACACACCTAAATGTTAGACCATGCATATATTTTCTTACTTTATACTATCATTTTTGACAACAGACAGACAGACAGAAATTTATTTGGCCCCCAGAGAGGAATTTGGCTTTTTAGAGAGGCTTGATAGATAGATAAACAAATGAACACACTGTGGTTGAAAACATATCAGAATGACTAAAAAGGAAGAACTTAAAGCAAAAAAACTAACTTGGCAGTATCAGTCACAATGAGGCATTATATAGGTGTATTGCGGTTTATGTTAATAAAAAAACAAAAAAATTCAGTGTTACTTGACACACTTCAGCTGAACGATTTGTTGGCTGAAAGTATTTGGTTTTACTGTGTCAGAGAGAGGACATGCAAAATCGTTCATAATGGCACTCGAGTTTTGTTTTCTCCCCTTTGCGACTACCTCTAGTTGGTCCACAGTGTGTCATACAGCCAACCCTGAACTACAAATTAGCCTGTTATTTCAGTGGGCCTCCCCTAAAGAGATGTAACCAGCCCAGCACACCACAGGGTAGAAAATCACACTGGCCATCAGTTTTATAAGATGTGAAGGATGTCATTATGTATATTAAAGAAAGGCAGTCTACTAATTAAAAAAGCCTACTCTGCCCCTTGTTATATACTGTAGTTCCTGTATTACAAGACCAGTCCAACCAGTCATTGATGTGGACACCCAAGTACTCTATTTCTATGAGTGCACCACCTCTACATCCACTCCCAGAACAGTGGTCACCCAGAATAGTGAACAGACACAGGGGCTCTTTGGTGTGCCGATATTAAGACAATTTTTTCTGCACAAAGAAAAAAAGTTCTCCACTTGACGCCTATACTATGTCCCATTCCCTGTATAAATACACCCCATAACTACAAGATCATCTAAGAATTTTTGCAAGTGACATGCCCTGGAGTTATATTTAGTCTGAAGGAAACAGGGAAAAGAGAAAAGGAGAGAGAACTGATCCATGTAGCACTCCAGTATTGCTCACATTTATAACAGAAACATAGTCCTCGAGTTTCACAAACTGTGGTCTTATACCATAGGCTCATACACCTGTATTGCTCTGAGCTTACCCCATAAAAGGAATGACTGGACAGTATTAAAGACACTAGAGAAATAAAAAAAAAATCTCTATAGTACTGTGAGCTTTATTCAGGTGAGAATAAGCGTTGTGGAGAAGACAGATACAGTAATTGCATCCTCCACTCCAATCTTTGTCCAGTTGGCAAACTGCACGGACTCCATCGCATCACATAGCTTTTCCTGTGCGTAAATTCCTCAGCTGTCTACAGTTATGGACAGTCTATATAAATAGTCTAAGCTGAACCTGTCACTGGTCATTCCAAATGAAGAGGTACGACTTATTGATGTACTAGGGATGGTGTGGGGGGACCAGTGATTGTAAAAAGGTGACAGTGGGCTGGGGGGGCAAAGATATTTAAAAAAAAAATAAAAAATTAGTACAGGACATTCGCTTTGTCCACATCCCCTTCTAGAACCTAAGTCCTGGATTGCTCAAGTTCAGTAATTATGCCCACTCCTTTCTAGATATCTTTCATGTTATTATAAGAAAGTTTGTTTTATATTTTAGCTTTATAAGCTTTCTTTCCTCACTCAGCCTTTTACTTCAGTACTCACTGTGCGCCCTTCTGAGGAGTTGGAAATTTAGATGTTGGGGACTTTCAATCACTGCTTCATTCATTATGACAGTTGATACTATATTCAGTTATTTTCCTTGCAGCAAATTTCTAAACAAGGTGGTACTGGATCCTCTGTTAACAGGGAGCATCAAGATTCAGAGAAAAAAAGCATTCAGTACATGAAATAGTTGGAAAAACCCAAGAAAACATTTAAAGACCATTACATTGAATGTGAATCTTGAGATCATAAAGCATTGCTAAATAGTATTATCAAACACTATTTAATGAAAGGGGAATTTATTTTATTATTTGTTATTTTTAACCTAATTCTGTCAATGTTCATGTATTTTTCTTATCTGAACAAAATTAGGCTCACTTTTGGGGCCAGGGAACACATAAAAATGCTTTTCACTTAAATAGTAATTAGCTATTTGTATCATAAAAATTCATTTTATGAAAGGGTTTTCAAGACTGGGTTAGCTTTGTAAATGTTATGTAATAGGTATGCAATTTTCTATCCATAAAATTGCCTTAATTTTGGACTTTCCAAGAATGAATGACCTAGAGGCCAGAATTTCATGGCATCATTCTTAGTTACAGCCCAGTCTTTGATAAATGTATTACATTATATTGGATAATTTTAATCCAAAGAGAAATGTACAATATATGTTTTTCAGATGAATTAAGTTTGTTCTGTACAGACTGAGGAGGAATGAATGTTATGACTTTCTGAATTTCACTCCTTGCCAGAGATGCCAATAGAGATTAAGTATTATGTTGAAAGAATTCCATAATTAAGACAGTGTGTGCGGGTTGATTGAGTGAGAAGGGGGAATAACTCATTCACTACAGCTTTATTACTGGCAATTATCAAGAATTATAAAATTAATGAAATGAAAATAATCTCTTTAAATTGTATATCTGGTTAACCAAACCCGGGGGTGGGTGAGTGAAGTGAACAGGGGGCAGAGCCTCCTAGTACTCCTAATAATAATAAAAAAAAAAAAAATACTGTATAAAAAAAGTTATAAAATAAAAACAATATGGAATAGCACAAAGCAACTTATCCTTTGAAAAAAGACTGATACTACACCACAGGTGTTCTTATTCTTTATTAAAGACTATATTTTTCAGTACCCAATAGAAATCAGAATAAAGAGCAAAAATAATGTCCATGTAACATTAACAGTCCAAAATCATATCTCCTGCTGACATCTGGTTTAACAGTATTAGTTAATTCATTAGAGTACATAATGTTTTAGAAAATACATTTTAAGTTAAATTCATAGTGAAAACTTACACATTAGACATCAAAGCTGAGCAGCATTGTGTAGTTGCAACTGCCACTTCCTCACAGATCCATAGTTCTGGATTTGAATCCTGTCTGTATAAAACCTGCACAATCTACCCATTCCTACATAGTTCTCCTATGACATCCTAAAGACATCCTTATTAAGGTAACTGTCAACTCCAAATTGACCCTTGAGTAAGCCTTGGTGTGTATGTAAATGTGCCCTGAGACTCAATGACATCTAGTCCATGGTTGGTTCCTACCTCACATATGTCTTAAGTCAAAAAGACTCAATAGCTTAAAGAGAGCAGCAGCGTTTCTCGAAAGAGCATTTGCCTCAACAGTATATTACAGTATATTAATACATGGAAAATCCACACTTTGGTGGAGGGTGCAGTAACTGCTAATGTCAAAAATACAAACAAAAAGATGAGGAAAAAGCAGAGCGGTGAACAGATAAATTGTGTCACCTGAAAAAACAGCAAATGTGCCAAAGCTAAGTAAAAGGAACAACAGTATCAAATAATTCAGTAATTTGTAACTGTTGGAACTAAAGCCAGGTAAAAAATCATGGAAAGAAATACTGATGCCATGAAAAAAATGAATTTATATAAGCAATGCTTACGGAAATATTTAATATATATGTTACCGGCAATGTATGAAAGGCAGGCATTGTATAGAATGCCGAAAAATGAACGTCAAAGTATGAAACGATTAATATTTTACACATTTCCTAGGCTTATATTACGCGATATAGTGCACGGACAAGGAGTAATGTGAGGGTAATCGGTGTTTCAGGGGGTTGTGGTTTTCCTAGGGCGACGAACAGGTCTCAAGCTCACAATATATATATATGTATATATATGTATACATATATGTACACATATGTGTATGTGTGTGTGTGT
>JANRMT010028174.1:160828193-160864466 GCA_026402145.1 Polypterus bichir lapradei
TGTTTATGAATGTTTAAACTCTCAAAAGCTGGATGTGAAGTTATCGATGAAACCGGTTGTAAGCTTACAACGCTTGACAGATGCCGAATGTCATTTCAACACAAGTCCTGCAAATACTGTCGTAATTGAAACAAACCATGAACCTCAAACTGATTATGACAGCAGCAATCTAAGCTGTGAGATTTGAGACAAGATTACTGTTCACATGGCCAACTGTAAGTTGCATGCTCAAGAGTAAGCTCAGCGCACAGCTTGGTCATGTTACAACCGGAGGGCCGAACTGACAACGTGGTATACAAAGAGATCCTTAACAAATAATTATTGGCATATTTTCCCTCAGTTTAAAAAGGTTACATTTTCTTCTTAATAAAAATTTTAATGCAGTACTTCGCCACTGCGAAGCGCGGGTATTTTGCTAGTCATTAATATTACTACATAACTTATGAAACAATATACTACTATTCTATATTATACTTTTATTATATAACTTAAAACGATTACTATATTATACTATTACTACATAACTTAAAACTATTATACTGTATTATACTATTATAATAGTTGCACAGGTGTCCCAACTTCTGTTGACTATTTAAAAACCGTGTCTGTCTGTCTTAAAGCAGAGTTAGAACAGAATGTGTTACTATATCCTATGAAGTACTACTTGGACAATATTACACTGTAGAAAGTTGTAAATTCCAGTGATAAAGGTAAGGAAACAGTAATTAACAAATTAAATGAGACAGAGCATTATTACCCTTAGAAGTTTAGGCCTTTCATTTAGAGAAAATGCAAAAGAAAAATCAATGTGTTGGTGAGTACAGTGTCTTACACAATACAAACTGTTTCTAGAAGAATCTCTGATAGGAAGAGATCTGGCAGACCCAAAGTCACAACCCAATCAGAAAACAAGTTTCTGAGCTTCACCAGCTTGAGTAATAGGTGCCTCTCAGCACAACAGCTTCAAGAACAGCATAACAGTGGTTGGGAAAAAAGCAAATCTCAGTTTCTTCTGTAAAGAGGAGATTTTGTCCAGTCAGCAGTAGTCCACGGTCGGTATTTGACGGCCCTATTTTGTCCTTTAAGGAATGGCTTTCTTACTGCCTCTCGCCCTGTCATACCTACAGCACAAAGTGTTGCACTGAATATGTAAATTAAATAGCTTGAAGTATATCCATTCACAATTCTCATGTATTTTATAGCTCATAATTACCTAAAGAGGTACATGTTTACTTTAACCAAATCATTGAAAAAGGAATGTCAATATCAAACATATCTCCTTCAGTGTTTCTTCATTCCTTATCATACTAACTAGCAAAATACCGGCGCTTCGCAGCGGCGAAGTACTGCATTAAAATTTTTATTAAGAAGAAAATTAAACCTTTTTAAACGGAGGGAAAATATGCCAATAATTATTTGTTAAGGATCTCTTTGTATACCACATTGTGAGTTCGGCCCGCCGGTTGTAATATGACCAAGCTGTGCACTGAGCTTACTCTTGAGCATACAACGTACAGTTGGCCATGTGAACAGTAATCTTGTTTCAAATCTCACAGCTTGAATTGCTGCTGTCATAATCGGTTTGAGTTTCATGGTTTGTTTCAATTACAACAGTATTTGCAGAACTTGTGTTGAAGTGACATTCGGCATCTGTCAAGCGTTGTAAGCATACAACCGGTTTCATCGTTAACTTCACATCCAGCTTTTGAGAGTTTAAACATTCATAAACATCAAAGTGCCCAATACTCAAATCGTCACCTGTGAATCTAAGATGTTTAAGAGGCATTGGCGGTTGTCGAAAGGTGTAAAATATTTGGCCATTTCAGTACACTTGAAAGCGACAACCGAACAATTCAGCGGCAGCCATCAACTCACATGCAGAACCATGGGTGAAGGGCTTAAGCATTTCGCTCTTCTAGTGCTCCTGTGTAGTATAATTATCTCCTGTACCGCCATCAGTCCACTCCTTGATCCTGTCCCAGTCATTCAATACATAAGACACAATGTTCCTCCGGATATCAAGAGTGAGCCTGATATGGCCGTGCAATATGTAAACAAAGAGAATGGAAAAGGTAGGTGCCATCTCCGGGCATGGAAACCAGTTCTTTGATCGATAGTGATCACCTCGATAGACATAGTAATGGGGATACGGTTGGAATGATAAAGGAAATGGGTACCTGAGCAATGTAAAGTAAGTCTAAAATACCTACACAATAACTATAATCGTAATAAACGAACAATTAAACAGCAGAGAAGCCGTGGATTAAATAAAAAGGCTGTAGTTATCAGTAGGGAGACGTGAATCCCGTGGGGAAGCAAGGAAGGGAATGTAGAGACCGGAGCGACGGACGGCCTTATATAGGCAGGCAGCCAACAACATGGGATGCGTTGGGATGGGGGACCTAACGCCGCCTCACACGGTGACGGAGCTGCAGGCTATGGACGTATATATGTAGGTAAGTAGGATTAAGTTAGCGTTGGGCACCTGTGTACCAAATTTCTTGAAAATGGGCCCATAAGTAACAAAGACTGTTGAAAAGTTCAATATGGCGGCCGACAGTGGCATCATACCACCAAAATAAGTACGTACATTGGTTTCAGTTAGCACAGGGAAGCCGCCTACCAAATTTCGTGAAGATGGTGCCATAAATAAGAAAGTTCAACATGGCGGACGTTGTGAACCGTTACGCGTAGAATTTCGAAATGAAACCTGCTGAACTTTTGTAAGTAAGCTGTAAGGAATAAGCCTGCCAAATTTCAGCTTTCTACCTACACAGGAAGTTGGAGAATTAGTGACATTGGAAAGTTCAATATGACGGCCGACAGTGGCATCATACCACTGAAATAAGTACGGACATCGGATTTGGTTAGCGCAGGGAAGCCACCTACCAAATTTCGTGAAGATGGGGCCATAAATAAGAAAGTTCAACATGGCAGATGTTGTTGACCGTTATGACCATTACGTGTAGAATTTCGAAATGAAATCTGCTTAACTTTTGTAAGTAAGCTGTAAGGAATATGCCTGCCAAATTTCAGCCTTCTACCTACACGGGAAGTTGGAGAATTAGTGATGAGTGAGTGAGTGAGTGTGCTTTGCCTTTTATTAGTATAGATTTCCAAGGCTTAGCATTATGTACAGGAAAACCATAGACAAAACATTTCACAGATGGTTATATCATAATCTATATGCACAACTATATGTAATAGTAGAGTGCTTTGTACAAATCAGTATTAACATAATCTATCCATAAATAAATTGCATAAATTTAGTCTTATAATGACTTGGGCAATGTGCTTTAAAACTTTAAATAATATCAAAAGTAAAAGAAAATAATTTTGTAACATGGAATTTGAATCTGGAGTTGTCACAGATGATGAGGTTTGATTAATTACCCTTTTAGTGTTGCCTTTTTAGTAATACATATCTGAATACGAATTAAGGAAAATATATAAGCATTAAATCAAACTCTGTAAACAGTCTACATGTCATGTCAATACAATCAATCACTTAACTCGAGACAAAACTAATGTAACCCAGCATTTAATGACAAACATAATGTGGATTCTGAGGCCTACAGCAAAACAGTGTAAACTTTAGTAATACATCACAAAACAACGTATACAAAAATTTAAAATAAAATTACACCATTTGCAATTTCATTTTCAGTTTGAACAGCAATGAAGCTGCAAAAATGAAAAGTAAAATGGAAATAGGCACTGGTGCCCTGGTCCGTGTACTTTTTGGTATTTGAAATTTCATTTTAGAAGCAAAAACGAAAATACGAAAATGAAAGGAATTTTCAGATCTTGATTTTTGATTAAAGAATAAAATGAGGGAAAATAAGGTATTTTTAAATTCTGTTGTAACAAATAGCAGTCATAAAATTGCACATACTTTTCTGGATTTATTTGTGATTCAAATAATCAAAGTGTTATAGCTCATAAACAACAAAACAGACATTTTCATTGTCTAAACCAGAGACACTTCTTCTTCTGCGCGATTTTTGAGGAGACGTGCGAACAGTCCTCCTCACAACACATCGATCGACGGCCTTGAAGTTACACTGCATGGCATCAGCAGAGGATGGACCATTACGTTGTTTTTCGGAACAGTAAAAGAGTGACACTCCGGGATGAGGACAGGACTGCAGAAAAATTGAGTCGCATCTTTCAGATAAAAATATAAGCTTTGCAAACTTTGCTTCATTGATGTAGCAGTTCTTTTATGAACGTTATTGTTATTACTTACTGTGAAACAGCTAACATTTGGTGAGTTCATTTACTAACACTAAGTCTGGCAATTTTTATAGTGCTAGCATTTTGAATGTGTGTAAATGTGTGAATGGTTGCTCACTGACAAGTGTAACATGTTAAGAAAACTTTCTGTAAATCACATTGCTCTCCTAACGTGTTACACTTATGAGCACTTTTAATACATAAAAAGTTTACTAGCTATAGTAGCCGGTAAAAGTCAATGAGCAACCATGATCAGTAGGTAAACGGTAAGGAAAAAAATGAGCAGCCAATTAAAATTGTTGGGTAGCCAAAATCAAATGATTAAAAAAGAAATAAACAGTGAAAGGAACACCTTGGTCGTAAAGAAACATTCTGATATAATTATCAAGCAATCAAACAATGGCTATGTGATAAATGAACTGATAGATGCTAGTTGATAAACATAATGGCAAGAAAAGTCCTTAAAATAACGAAGTAGCTGATCCCATACTTTTAATAAACAAAAGATGTGAAGGAAGCTATAGTAGTTGTAAAGGGGTAAATAATAATTTTCACATTATGTGGAAATAAGAGTACTAATATTTACATTTGTGTGTTGTTTTTCTCATAAAAGAAGAGAATTATTTAAATGAGATGCATCTTTAAAATAGAAATACAGAGCTCATAACAAAAAGGCTAACATTGTGACTGAGCTGGGCAAGTGTTTCTGGGCAGAAATTTAGCAGCATTCTGTAGGAAGGGATGTATGATCACTCAGTTAATTATCATTTTTACCTTTGGCAATGCTGGTAATTAATTAAAACAATCAACAAGACACCTCCAAGGGACACCAAGTTAAATGTAGATTGAGTGAGGGATCTCCGTTTCACTTCCCAGCCAGGACACCCAAAATATGAAGAGATCTAAACAATTTATGAACAAGGCTCACAAATTGGCGAAAGTCTAAAATACTTCTACTTTCTCCGTTGTGGTTCAACATGGCAATCTACTTGCTGTCACAAATAAACCCAAACACGTGTGCTAAAATAAACAAAAGAATTTATAACATAAGTATAATAAAAGATGAATATATGAAAGTATATATACTTTATATGTAAGTTTATACATTAAGGATGCAACAATATGGAAATTCTGGGCCACTGCCAATATCCGATTTGTACATGTACTTATCTGCTGATTCCAATGCCGATATACACATTTATAAGATACAGAGAAAAATAAGAGTTCATCTGTCAGGATAACAATTACAAAGAAATGTAACATTTACTTGTATAACAATTTTGCATACTTCATTAAATCATTAAAAGCAAATTACTTCTTCCACATTTGGCTGGCTACCTGTTGGATATCTGGAAAGTAGTTTTGGAGCCTGCTGCTTTAATAACACTTTTCTCTTTCTTTTTGATTGAACAAATTCAACAAGCAGAAGAGATGGGGAAAAGATTGGGAGCATGCGCTGATACCGCATTGCTGCGCCCACCACTTGACAAATTCAACAATAATTGAAAACATGAAAATTGAAAAAAAAGGGGGTAAAATGATACAATTACAAAGGAATAAGCAATGCCACTTAAGAATAATAGTAACTTTTGCAGATTATTTACAATCATTAAAATGTTTTCTGCTCAGCCACACTTACCTTATCATCAGATCCTTGGTATTACAGGTTATTGTAAAATAACAGGTATTAAATACTACATAATAATTTTTTCTTTCTTTTGGATGGAATAAATCTAACCACAAGTGAAATAATGAAAATTTATAAAATGAAAAAGCATACAATGGTAAAAATATAAACAACAACAATAACTTTTTTTCTGGAGGTTTATCATTCTATACTATTTTTTTTTTTAGCAGGATGGGAAGGTTTTTCTTAACGAACAAGATCATCTCTCCTTTGTCGCAGGAATTTTGTTTCTCTTTTTGTTGATAACCATAGAAGCCGCACTGAATAATCTCTTGCTGTACACAAGTACATGGGGCTGACGCGAATTTGCGTGCTACTTTGGCAATGGTGGGACACCAAGTCCTGTTGTTATTCCAGTATTTCAGCGGATTTCCATTCTTTGGTATTGGAGCTTCTTACAGAAATCTCTCCACTTGCTGAATAGCATGCAAACATATATTATATTCAGTGCCATTTTTCATATCTATGCATTTTGGCTTTTACCATAGCTGTCAGATCAAGATATGAATCTTTATATTAAAAATAAGTATACGGTATTTGAACAAAGGGTAAAAGTGATTGGTGCTTGAATGCATGTCTGTACAGTATTTGCTGTTTGCTGAAATAAAGTGTCTCTGTTATATGGAGAAAGGAGCTGACACACACCGTCACAAATCCCACAATATTGCACAGCACATCTTAAATCATATGATGTTAATAAGTGCAACAACCACTCTTTTACATTCAATTGCCATTTTTTTCTTGCTATACAAGACTTTTTATACATTCAAAATTATATTAGAACAGTGATATTCAATTGGAGTTATTACTTATAATAATGCTGTAAAAATCTCCCAAAAGCCAATTACTTTTTTGTTTTTTTTTTTTTTTTTTTGTGCTGCCATCCAGCTGTCTTCCCAAGGCGTCAATGTGTTTTATTGAAGAATTTTGTTTTACACTTCAAACAGCACGCATGTTAGCTCGTCATTTATTTTGGCCTTTTCCTGTTGTGGACAATCTACCTGTGAATCACTTGTTTGCACAGTTGGGGCACAGTGTGTTCAAGTTTGAATGATAGATAGATTGAATTTCCCCTTGGGATTAATAAAGTATCTAATAATCCAGCAGCAGTATACTGATATAAAAAAAAAATATTAAAAAGAGTAATAAAAATGCAGGTAAAAACTGACAACTTTGAATAATGTTAGCATTTACTCCCCCGGGTGGGATTGAAGAGTCGCACAGCGTGGGGGAGGAACGATCTCCTCAGTCTGTCAGTGGAGCAAGACAGTGACAAAAGTCTGTCACTGAAGCTACTCCTCTGCCTGGAGATGACACTGTTAAGTGGATGCAGTGGATTCTTCATGATTGAAAGGAGTTTGCTTAGTGCTCGTCGCTCTGCTACAGATGTTAAACTGTCCAGCTTTATTCCTAGAATAGAGCCTGCCTTCTTAACAAGTTTGTCCAGGCATGAGACGTCCTTCTTTATGCTGCCTCCCCAGCACACCACCGCGTAGAAGAGGGCACTCGCCACAACCGTCTGGTAAAACATCTGCAGCATCTTACTGCAGATGTTGAAGGACGCCAACCTTCTAAGAAAGTATAGTCGGCTCTGACCTTTCTTACACGGAGCAACAGTCCTATTTGTCATCCAGCTGCATCAGTCTCTCTTTTTACTATCAACATGTGACAGCAAGCCACTTTGCAGATGAACTTTGATGAATGGTTCGATGTGGTGAAGCTAAATACGGACATACAAATGTATTCATGGTGCTTTTCAAGCGTTGCATGTTTCCCATTGTAATGACGCAATATATTTTAAAGGTTTCACATATCATCTTCTATGTCATCTTTTTTTTTTTTTCTTTTACACCTTCACAACAGCATCAGAATGTGTGGAAGCGTATTTGAGCCACAGAGAAAAATAAAATTAGGGACACAGTAAAATGTTCCGTTTTGTGATTAAAGTGAAAATTGCGGCTTTAATATCAAAATTTCCACTTTAATCTTGTATTTTGTTTTGTCATTAATGTAGAACATTGTAAACATCTTAAAACCGACCCAGTTGTTAATAGCTACGTGCTTCTGGGGCTACCTCTTGCACCGACTGCTGTGGCAGGCAGCAATTGCCTCATAGAACATATTAAATATATGATATTCCAGCTCTTTGCACATTTATAATCCATAGATTTATACTTGATATCACTTTCATGATAAAATGCATTAAAGTATGTATATTACATTTTACAGATAAATCATTAACTTAATTTAAATAATGAATACAATTAATAATTATACATGTGGGGGCATAATAGTGGCGGGGCAGTAGAGCTGCTGCCTCATAAGAAGTCACGTTCCTGGTGTTCCCTGACAGGAGTTTGCACGTTTTCCTGGTGTGTTTCCACAGTGTGCTCCAGTTTGCTTCCAAAGACATGCAGGTTTGGAGATCTGTTAATGAGAAAAAGACGCTAGTGTATGTGAGTGCTTGTATTCACTTTGCAATGAGCTGATGTCCTGTCCTGGGATTGTTTCTGCCTCGTGCCTGATGTATGCTAGAATGGGCGCATCACTGGATTGATGGATGTAATCATTAAACATCCATTCTTTTCAGAGATATTGTGGAAAGGGGTCCTCGGAATGTAATAGATGTTTCAAGTAATTCACAACACATTGAAGCCAAATATTTTCTCACCGTGATGATATCTCACACTGCCACCTGGTAGAATCTTCCATCCATTATCCAACCCGCTGAATCCGAACACAGGGTCACAGGGCACAAGGCAGGAACCAATCCCGGGCAGGGTGCCAACCCACCACAGGGTAAAATCTTCCAGATTTATGTAAAGTATGTGCACAAGTATAAACAGTACAACGCTTGCGTAGCAGTAGCATCCACAGGCGTACGCGTCACATCACGTGAAGTATAAACCCAGCCTTAGTCAACAGTTTTTTTTAATGCATTAACTGAAGGAATAACATTAGAAGCCAAGACTTCAGATTGGCAATTTTCTTTGGTCAGTTGCTCAGATGGAGCAAGGAGTGAGATTATGTTCTCGATCAAACCCTACTGATTAGGCATTACAGTTGCAATTAACTCAAAATCAGAGGCATAAGTCCCAAAGGCTCTTTTTGTGCTCTAGCAAGCTTTGCAGCACATAGAATGTGCTATTCCGTCTAGTTGAAATTTCTTGTTTAGCCATTTTTGGCTGCATACCAAGTTCAATTTGTATAGTTTAGAGACAAGAGTTGGTGAATTGTAAATGTTTAAAATGACAGACTATTTTACAGCCGATCACTATTACATTCAAGACGCTGCGCTGGGATAGTACACAGTCATTCACAGCAAGCTGTAAAGTATGAGAAATACATGGCAAACATGGAATACCGCATTCCTCCATAGCGTTTGCAGTGTTACATGTGTTGTCTTGTTGTATCAGGTAGCAGATAACTGGGCTTGAGATCCTCAATGAGCCTTTGAAATATCTTCGACAACAGAAAATGGCCGATTGTCCAGAGCAATAAATTCGATCACCTTTGCAGTAATTGTCTGAGGTTTAGGGCTATCTTTATCAAATTTCTTTGATTTTTCAAGTGACTGACTTAACAACTACAGTGGCATAGGATTCTCCTCTTTTGCTCGAGGAATTGTGTATATTTGTCAGGATGGCATGTTTTCAATTGTTAAATCAAGTTGGTGGTATTGAAATTACACACTTTGCTCCCTCCACGCAAAAAATTAATCAAATAAGAGCTACAAATGGTTTATTTTATGTCTTTCTCACTTTGAAAAACTTCCACACCGCAGACATTTCGCATAATAGCTCAGCGTCACCTAAACGTCTTGCTCATCCAAAACATAGTGAATGCATCATAAAATAATCTGTTTCAATTATTGGTCAAATTTAGTCACCAGCTCAATACTGATAAAATAATTATAACCTATTATCTGCTACAAATATTAATCATCACCATGCATCGTTTATACACAAACACACACATTTTATACACAGAGGCAAAAGACACCAAACAGAAAACAATTACAAAAGCTTAGCTGAACTTAGTTCTCTGAATCAAAGTGGGGGTACTTTATGGCTGTTGGATCGAGCATCACTATGGGAAAAGAATTAAAATAAATTTTTAAAAAGGTCTTATTCAAAGGCAAATGCTAACATTCGATTTTCAAAGAAAGGTTGTTTAAGCCACACTAATTCTGGCACTGTGTTACTCCAGATGCGCTCAGCAAAGCTGCAGGTTTTTACTGAACTGTTTTTGCACTTCACTTCCACAATCAGCCTTTTCTTAATTTTGAATGGTTATCTTGTTATCTTCACAACATAGTGTTTTTTATTCCATTAATCTGCACTTTGATGTACAAGTGTACAAACAGCAGATTTTCCAAATGCTTCTCCTGTTCCCTTAAAGTTTTGTTTTACAACGGATTCAGTACCATTCATTCTTAAATCTGAGGTCCCTGACTGTTGTTTAATTCCAAGAACTTCTCGTTAAAGCAAAAAAAAAAAAAAAAAAACCACCCCATTAAAAAAAAAAAAAAACCTCACATTCACACACCATACCCCATGATTAACCTGTCTTATGTGGCTGTTGGTTTGACACAGAATGCCTAAAACATTGAGGTATAATTTAAAATATTTGGGTCACCATTATTAAAATATTGCTTCATCTGTAAAGAAGAAAATGTAAGTAGACAGATTGTACAGAAATGTGACATGCTACTGTGACAATACTACTTTTCTGGGCAAATTCACAGGTATACCGCCAGAATAATAAAACCAATTCCCATTTTTCTTTTATTAACCCCTCTGCTCTAGTTTAAAATTACAAATCAAACAATTCAGAAGTGATTAAGGTGAACATTGCAAACTTTAATTTAAGGGTATCTGCATACACTTTTGTCACATCATGAAGTAATAACAACACTTTTTACACATAGTTCCCCCTTTTCAGGGCACCGTAATGTTTAGGACATAACAATGGCAAGTATATTAAAGAAGTCATATTTAGTACTTTTTACATATCCCTTCAATGCAATGACTGTTTGAAGTCTGTGATTCACAGAGATCACTAGGTGCAGAGTTTCTTCTCTGGTGATGCTCTGCTAAGCCTCTAATGGAGCCATCTTTGGGTTCGGCTTGTTTCATATGCTTGCCCCCTTAAGCTTTCTCATCAGCATATGGAAGGCCTGCTCAAATGGATTTAAATCCGGTTCATTCCATTCAAGAATTTTCCTTGTTTTAGTTTTGAAAAACTCATGTATTGTCTTAATAGTATGTTTGGATTAAGGTCTGCCCAATGAGATTGGAGGCATTTACTGGAAATTGAGCAGATGTTTCTATAGAACTCAGAATTTATTGTGCAACTGCCATCAGCAGTTGCATCATCAATGAACAGAAGTGTGCCAGTAACTGTGGCAGCCATATATGTCCTAGCCATAACACCACCATGTTTAACAGATAAGGCGGTATGCTTTGAAACTTTGGCAGTTCCTTTTCATCTCCACATTTTGCTCTTGCCATCACTCCTGAAACAGGTTCATCTTTGTATTGTCTGTCCACAAAACCTTTTTCCAGAATTATGCATTCTCTTGTAAGTACCTTTTCACAAACTGTAATCTGGCCATCCTGTTTTAGTGGATAACTAGTGGTTTGCATCTTGCAACGTGGCCTCTGTATTTTTATTCATGATATCTTCTGTGGATAGTAGTCTCTGACACATCCACATCTGCCTCCTGTTGAACAGGCATTTGGGGTTTTTTCTGTTTTTTTTTTTTTTTAATGATATTCCAGATAGTTGACTTATTCAGTCCTAAGGTTTTACCAACGGCTCTAATGGTTTTATTCTTGTTTATCGCATTGACTTTCATTGGAACAGCTCTTGTCCTTTTGTTGAACAATGGCAACTACAGACTCCAAAGGTAGTCTATAGGTAGAAGCAAGCCTAGGTATCTTATGTCTGCACTAATGAAGAACTGAAACCTAACTGAGTAACCACAGACACCTGTAACGTCAATTGTCCCAAATATTATAGAGCCCTGAAATGGGGAAACCATGTATAAGTATATAAGAAGTGTTGCCATTTCTGCATGTTGTGATCGACACATATGCAAATTCCTTTAAAAAGTTTATGGAAGGCACTGTATCTTGGAAGAGGGTCTTGAATTGGATATGCCCTCACCAGTGGTTAATTGCCTTTGTTTGCAAGCAATTTGCCACAAGTAGGTGGCTGAAATTGGACAGCTGGAATCTCCAAGCAGAATGTTTCTTTTTATTTTAACTATACTGTACTTGCTATTTTCGATAAATACTGCAAACAAAGTGAATATCTACTACAAGTACACCATACATCATCATAAAATTAAAAAGTACTTTTTTTGAGTGTCCCTGTGAGGTATAACTAAGCCACGTAGCTGTGATGGGAAAAATGTACAACTTATAAGAAAAAAACTCAATTTTAATTTTTTTTATTGCCCCGCTGTAAAAAAGTGCCTATAACTCGAGGAGTTATTAAAAAAAAGCCTGTTCCAGCCTTCACTGTCCATCCTTTAAACATGTAAAACATCTGAGCTGTTTTACAACTTAGTTCCCATCAGCTGACAGCCTAGCATCTCTCTTTAATAAAGTTTCCTTATTAGATTATCCCACATCTTAACTCTTAAAACAATTTAAATAATTAACAAAAATATTTCTGAGCTCTGGAAAGTTGGTGTATTACATAAGAAAAGTTCATCAAAAGTATAAATTATTACAAACATTTTGGAAAATTAAAATACAGTTAATGACCCATTAATGAATTCACAGTAAATTTTAAAGAAACTCTGCACAGCTCCATGCAAAGAATATTTGAGTCTCTTCTAGTCTTACATAATATATAATTTTTCCTTTGAGTATTGGAGGTTGCTTTAGGATTCTTCCAACTGATCAGAATTAGTTGAAGCATTAATAATGTAGTGTAGCAAACAGTGGTCAGTTTAGCACCATAGTCTAAATGCCAAACACTGCTATAAAAGGTTTTATAATAGTTATAAATCCTACAGTACTTGAAAGGTAAGAAGAAAATTACTAAAAAAAGTTTTAAATTTTGGACAGTCCACAAACATATGTCCAAGTGAGACTGGAGCTACCCGGCACCATTCATAATTATGATCCAATTACTGATATATTTTAGATCGACATACGACGGACATAAATAAATGATATTTCAATAAAAATAAATAAAATCGAATATGATAAAAAAGAAAAAAAGTCATGCTATGAAACAGACTATTTGAAAATAAAAAATATTTATTGACAGAAACATCACTCACTCACCTTTTAATCACTTCTCCTCATGATAAAAACAGGTTTTAGGGAGAGAAACCAGCCACACAGCCATCAAGAGGGCATTCTATCTTGATGCAAAAACCACCTCAAAAGGCTCATCTTGAACCAGCTAATAGCAAATTCACTTTGATGTACTACTGGATTACTGAATTCTACACACATTCAGAGTGTAACACAAGAAATCTTGTGCAGAAATCTCAACAGTTGTACTCACAATCCATCTTCTGCACAGCATTCACAGTAACTGATAAAAGGAAAACTACTCCCTGAACTCGGCTGATATATCACCTGGTACAGTATTATCACTACTGCTTAAGCTGAAATAATCATTAGATACACTTTACAAATACCTTCATGCTCACCTGATGACAAGTCTCCCAGCTTACTTGAACTCTACTCAGAACAGTTTATCCTAAGAATATAAGCAAATATATTCTGCAAAATATATATTTTAGATATGCAGAAACCAACTCTCCAATCAATCATATCACACTGAGAGCTACTACAACAAAAACCAGCTATCAAAGGCAGACATGCCCAAAAGGACATTCTCCTCTTCAAAAAAAAGAGAGGTGTAGCATGCATGTCCCAATACTGGACAATATGTAACTTTTTGTTTCAGATTGATATTCTTTCCATTAAAATAACTCAGGGGGGGGGGGGGATGAGAAAAATATACTTTGAAGTATAATCTTTCTCAGCAAGGAATTAGAATGTGAACTCTAATAAGAAAAAACACTCCCACACAACCAAGTCAAGTCAAGTCAAGTTGGGGAGCATGCACTGGTACAGTGCGTTGTCACACCCACTACATGATGAAACAACTCAGGATCCCGGTTGGCAACCCCCCAGGCAGATACGCAGTCCAGTCCCACCCTCTGGAAATGACCCTGTATCTGCTGCAGCCAGGTGTCACATGGGCAACCCTTTGGCCTGGTCCAGCCACTCGGGTCCCCAACGATGAAGATCTTACGAGCTGGATTACCCTCAGGGAAACATGCCACATGGCTGTAGTGCCGTTACTGATACTCCCTCACAATGCAGGTAATGTGCCTCATTTGAGACTCCATGAGCAACTGCTCATTCAACACAAAGTCAAACCAACGGTACCCAAGGATTTTCTGGAGAGAGACACAGTACCAGAGGAGTCCAGTCTTTGCCTCAGGTCACTGGATAGCGTCCATGTCTCGCAACCATATAGCAAGACAGGAAGCACCAGGACTCTAAAGATTTGGACCTTCGTCCTTATGCATAGATATCGGAAGCGCCACACACCTCTTTCCAGAGACCTCATGACCCCCCCATACTCTCCCAATCCGTCTACTTACTTCATAGGAAGAGTCACCAGAGACATGAATGTCACTACCAAGGTAAGTAAACCTCTCGACAAGGTCAACATTCTCTCCGCAGACAGACACACTGCTGATGGCTGTGCCCAAGAGGTCATTAAAGGCCTGGATCTTGGTTTTAATCCAGGACACTCGCAAGCCCGGACACTTGCAAGCCCAGACAGTCAGACTCCTCGCTCAGTCTCTCGCGCACCCTGATCAGAGCCTCCATTGACTCTGCAAAGATCACAGCATCGTCAGCAAAGTCAAAATCCGTGAATCTTTCTTCACCAACAGATGCCCCACAGCCGCTGGACCCCACGACCTTGCCAAACTCCCAGTCCATACAAACATTGAAAAGAATAGGAGCACGAACACACCCCTGATGAACCCTAGAATCAACTGGGAAAAACACAGAGCTTCTGCCTCCACTCTGCACAGCACCCACAGTACCAGTGTGTAGGCCAGCCATGATATCCAGCAACCTCGAGGGGATCCCGCAAATCCTCAGGATGTCCCACAGGGCAGCTCAATCAACTGAGTCGAACGCTTTACGAAAATCAACAAAAGCTGCAAAGAAACTCTGCCGATATTCACGTTTGAGCTCCATGAGAATCCTCAGTGCCAGGATGCGGTCGATGGTAGACTTTTTAGGTATAAAACCAGACTGTTCTGGTCGCTGGTAGATGAGCAAGTGATCACGGATCTTATTGAGGACAACCCTGCAACGACCTTACCCGGCACCGAGAGCAGTGTTATCGCCCTGTAGTTGCCGCAATCCAGGCAATCACCCTTCCCTTTCCAGATAGGGAAGCCAAGTCCCGTTTTCCAGTCAGTTGGGATGATGCCAATCTTTGTCCTCCTTCTGGCATTGCAAGCAATCCCACACAACCCTTAAAAAAAAAAAAAAAAAAAAGTACACATAACCCAACCCAATCTACGAATTTGCAAGTATTTATTATCAATGCCTCTCAGGTATTACTGAAAAGGTGCTTTAACCGGACTCTTCTACATTATCCATTGCTTTCAGGATTCACAGTCATAAGCCAAACACATCTTTAGCACAGCTGAACTTTCTAATCTCCATAATAAACACCCATAAAAAACAGAAACCACTTCAGTGCACTGGGCTCTTTTCTGAACTTAAAATTTTGTCTCACTGTTGCAAATGTTGTGTGTACAAAGAGTTCCTAGGACACCCTCAGTGCCTGTTCACACATCAGTGTAACATGTAAAATACCTAAACCGTTTCACTACTTAGTGCCCATCAGTTAACATCTTTTACAATCACTATTTAACAGAGATTAATTGTTTTTATTTGAACTTATTTTTTGAAAAGAGCACATTTTTCCCCCCAAAGAGACATACCACAAATCCTCTGGAAAAGGCAGACAACACCACTGATACTGCACATTTAGCTAATAAAGATCCCAATATAAGATGCTTAATGTTTCATTAGTGAAAATGCTACAATTTTCCAATTCAGACTGTACTGAAACTAGTGATATGCCATCATTTTACAACTGTGTAAAACTTCAACTATACATTATTTGAATTTTCCATTTTTAGCTTTTTAATTACATACATTACTTACTCATTTTACTAAACAGTTCTTTTTAAACACATCACTTCTATTATGTAGTGATCATCATCATCAAAGGATTAACAGCCATTTTCCAGGTTTACACAGGTTATTCATTTGCCCCACTCTTCATGGTCCTGGGCTTCTTTTGGGGTGAGACCCATTCTTTTCATATAATCTGACAACATCTCTAACCATATCTTATTTGGACATGTCACTTAAGCCTCCTTCTTGGTGTATCCTGTCACTCAATCACTCTGTGCCTTTCACTCCACATTCCCAAACCACCTTAATCTGTTTCTCTTCAGCAAAACACCTATTACCTAAACCCTGGATTCTTCTTCCTGTAACTCCACAATATCTCACCCATTCCTCTGATCACTTTTGCATTTAAAAGAGAATGCAGCACACCTATCACACAGTTTCTACAAATGTTGCGCTTACTGCCTGCTCACTGCCCTTCACATCACTACATCTTTTTTGCACCCACTTGCCACAAACCATGCACTGCACTGAGTTTCTCCCAAGATCTTTACCACACGATCCACACCATGCACCCAAATCTTCCATTCCTCCTGCCCCTACACGTACAAAACACCATCCTTTCCTTTGTATCCTGGAATGGGAACTTTTTTCAAAATTTCAAAACCGCTCACTACACACACAATCATGTTACATACAGTAGATCTATAAACCATTCAACTTCAAAGCCTTCCACTGCCTTCAGTTTTTCCAACACCACACCAGTTGGGCCTGTTGCTTTCACGGTCTTCATCATTTATTGATTTATTGATCACCCACTCATCTTATTTCTTCAATTTCTATTTCTACCTCAGCATTCCATCACCATAATTTCCTTGTGTCACAGCAGTTCCTTTATCCAACTACAGACTTCTTCAGTTGGTTTTAACCAGATATTCTTCATTGCATCCCACTGCTAATTCACAACTAATATAATGAAAGCTCATTCACTCTTGCCACCAATGTTTCGATTAATTAACTTTTAACACTCTCCATGCTCAACTTTCCGCCCTTCAGCCTTGCTACATACTTCCTCTTACTTTTCTTTATACTACCAAAAAAGATCTTGAAAAAGCATTTGATATATAGTCTAACTTTTTTCAGGGATCATCATCACATTATTTACCATGGTATGACAATACTGCATGAGAATGGTGGAATGTACTGTATAAGCAGTGGAAAAGTGATAGTAATGCTGGAGTTTGTGTACTTGAGTCTAGAAAGTGAACAAAGCAGTAGAGGTGTATTACCACAACCGGTGAGAAATGGCTGATTCTTGTCATATGCCTCACAGGTTGGCAGAGTGAGAGGAAGATAGAATTTTGGAACAAGTTGGGTGTGAAACCTGGACTGCCATAGGGGAAATTCATGGTATTGGGTGGCAACTTGAATGCCCATGCTGGACCCAGCGTTAATGCCTATGAGAGAGAGTCCAAGGGTGCTTTAGCTTCAGTACCAGGAATGTCAAGGGCAAGGTGATTCTGTAGTTAGGTGTTACAATGGAAATGGTTGTTTGTAACACTATATTTTAAAAAGAAAATGAGTAAATCCATTGAATAAAAACCTATAAAATTATTTTAAAAAATAAGAAGCACGTAACTTAAACTTGGCTTAAAAATATTCTTTAGAAATAAATATTATTTGGCTTCATAAATTGTCATATTACCTTGAGTAGGTAAAATACCTGCGCATAAGAAAATACCTCACAATGAATAAGAATATACTTCACAATGAATAACACACTCGGACAAAGAACCTTTTTAAAACAATATAGTAGTACTATGAAATATAAGATACAGTGGTCACTGTTTCATATACCCCAACAACCACATAAGTACTGTGATATGACTTACACATTCCTACATTTAATTTTAGTAAATCCCACACAACTTTTAAAAATTAAGCACCAGAACAAAAATAATACAATCAAGTTTAATCTTACCTTCCACGTCTTAAACTTTCACAGAAAGCAAATGAAACTATACAAAACAATTCACAAGTAGTATAAAGTACACTACGGCAGAGGCTAACATTGACCATATAAAAAGCACTTGTTTAAGAAATATGTTATCATCAGTTATAAGAATTTTCCTTAATTCCACAGCCACAACCGACATGTGTCAGGCAAAAATTGATTATATAGCAATGCTGCAGAAGGGGCAAAAGCTCACTGACCAGAAGCATATCTTGTTCTCAGGAGTTTCAGTTACCCAGTTTTCAGGGCCATGGTATTCAAATCCAATCAAATTAGTTACTTCCAGACCACTAGCAATACAGAGGTTTGAGTTTACTACTTCTTAGCTACACCACATGGGTTGATAACATCAATAATCCTGTGCTTCAGTTCACCCTGTGGTGCACAAAAAACAAAGTAACCTATCAATTGGAAATAAGTTTTAATTTACAAGGATCTCTGAATAATAGATTAATAAAGAGGAAGAACTGATAATACACAAGTTAAACTTACAGCACTGGAGTCGACATCACTATGAACTGCAACAGTTTTGATTCCCATCTTCTTACATGTCTTAATAATCTACAACACATTAAAAATTAATTGCAGTCTTAACATAAGATGAGTAAATATTCTGAGAAAAGTGATCAAAAAAATTAATTACTTACCCTACAAGCAATTTCCCCTCTGTTGGCAATAAGTATTTTCTCAAATGTCTTTTCAAAAAGAAGGAAAAAGCAAACATAAGTGCAGGGGTAAATATACAGGAACTTTATTGTGAGTAAGTGTGACAATGCTAGTTTTTTTTCTCTCTGTATAGATGAAAATATATATTTTGTGTCTTATGTTACCCTTGAGGGGGGAAAAAAAAAAAAAAAAACCAATAATGCAAAACAATATTAAACAATATTAGCAAGATATAATTTAACTGAATTTACTTCTTTCAATACCTTATTTTAAAAACAAAAATGTATTTAAAATAAATTTTAAAAAATATGCAATTATTTGATATAATATTTCAAAAGTACCTTCTCATTTGGATCATAAACTGTTGAGTATTGTTTTCGAGATGCAACAATGCGATACCCTGATTTAAAATGGACATTCTAAGAAGAAAAAACAAAACAGATTATACACATTATCTGTGACATTTATAGAATTGTCCGAGTTTTTAACACAGAAACAATCAAATGTTAAATACATTTGACACCTGGTTACAACTCAATGAATGTTCGTAATAAAAATACTGTAAAAAGTAAAACAAAATATTTTAGCTTCAGAATGTTAAATATCTACTTAAGCATATTCTTAAATAGACATAAGTTTGTGAATGAGGTCTCCCATTATGTCTAGGAGGACAAATTTACATAAAAATATTCATGTACATCATTTTTTGCATTACTGTATAAAATTTGGCAATTGGTTTCAACTAGCTTTAAAACAGATTGAAACCACTCCATTCTCACTAAATATATACCTGTCACACACGTGCATCAGAGGAACACCCTAACGGCTTATCACAGGTATAAAATACCCTACTGGGGAAAGAGGGGACACTGTCACTAACAGCTTCATCTTTTGTCTCTTTCTCTATAGCAGTGAGAAAACACCCTTTGAGGGAAAATAACCCTGCCCCATGGAAGGACGGAATTCCCAGTGAAAGACCTAATCTCTGGAGCCTTATGTTTTCATTTTGTGTCCTCCTGCTCTGCATTTTGATTTAAATATTGGAAAATTAAAAGGGGCGACCCGTTGGCACCTCAATAATTTCTGGACTGTATTTTAAATTATTCACCCATCCACAAATTGGTCAGAAGGATTTATTTCACTGTGATGAGAGAACTAGTAAACCTAGAGAAGGCCATCCAGCATTTGGCCAAACAAGTTAATCAGCTGCAGGTTAGAAGCACACCACAGATGTACACCACTTCAGCCAAGAACAAGGACCAGCTCAGCTTCTCGTTCCAATACGCCACCAGGACAACGTCAAAGCCCATCTTTTAATATTTGGAAGGACCACCACCAGTGAACATTGGCCAGCACGTGCCTGGGCGCATGTGCTTGTTCCTTTTCTGACCAGAGAGCAGGTGTGCTATGATTTAGAGGAGAATGCTGCTGAGGACTATCCCACACTGAAAAGAGAAATATTAGCCCACCATGGACTGATGCCCCCTGCCAAGCTCAACACTGCCAGGAATGGCATTTTGATCCAGAGCGTTCCACAAGCGCATAGCCCTTCTATCTTTGGGGCAAGTTCCCCTGATGGTTACGACCGAGGGAGACCACCACCAAATGTGTCACAGACTGTGGCTACTGATCTCCTCATACACTCCCGCCCTGAACACTTTGTCCGTCCTGTCCGGAGACAGTCCTGGGCCGAAATGGAGGAATTTGTAGAGACCATTGAATGCCACAGCACGGCCCTCCAGTCAAAGAAGGCCAAGGAAAACAATACCTAAGGCCAACTTATGTTGCGAGGCCGAGACCTTGCCACAGAGACTGGATCACTCTCCACTCTCCAACACAAGTCCAATGATATCGATGCAGGGAATTGGAACACACAGTGCCCACCTGCCCTTAGACAGATGAAGCCATCAAATGTTCTTGGACTCCTTGAGACAGATGCTGTTTTGCGGCCGCATCTAATCCTCTCACACTTCCTTTTACACTCATAGTCCTTGTGAACAGACATCTTGTCCAAGCCCTTTTTGATTCTGCAGCAACATCACCATAGTTGCCCACCATTATGTGCCCATTATGTCCCATTGCAACAGTTGGATGGAAAATAAACCCGCCCTCAAGAGTATCCATGGCGAGTGCCAGTATTACCCCACTACACTATGATGGCTCCTACATAATAAGCAACTTCAAAGGGTGCTAGCGGTGTTGCTGTGCCTTCCTGACGCTGATACTGGGCCAGGATTTGTCACAAAGCAAAGCAGATGAGGACCCTCTGTGCCTGAGACAGAAGAGAAGCCTGACCACGGAAGGAAGCTGTCCACTTTAGGGTTTTTCGCAGCCATGTTAAAGATGCAAGGTTGAGGCATCCCAGTATGACATTGTATATAACAGGGGGATCTGCCTCAAGGACTGCCTCTCAACCTCGACGCCCATGATCCCCAACTCTGCACTGTCACCTGGACCCATGCCCCAAACTCTTCCCTCCTTGCAACTTCAGCTTTGCTTCCGGCTACCTGTGTGCAGTGGAAAGACAATTCCTTTAAGTCTGCCAGAAATACCGCAGCTGCCATTAATGGAGAACTCACCAGAGACTCTATGCCACCCAAACCTCATTTCATTTTTCAAAATTATCTCCTGTACCGAGTGATTCAACCCCAGGGCAAAACAAAGAGACAACTTCTCGTCCAACAGCTCTGCTGCCACGAGGTGTGCGACCTGGCCCATTTACACTTAATTGCTGCTTCTTAGGAGTGGGGAAAAAAACCTCAAATGAATAACTGCATGATTTTATGGGCCAAGCATGCACAAAAAGGTGCACTGTTACTGCAGGTCCTGTCCAGATTGCTATTTAACCCAACCACCCCAACAGAACCGCACCCCTCTAGTACCTCTTCCTATTACTGATATACCGCTCGAGAGGATCAGCATGGATACTGCTGGTCCCCTTGAACCGTCAACTAGGACTCACAAGTACATCCTCATACTAGTTGATTACACCACCCAATACCCAGAGGCTGTACCCTTGTGGACAGCTACTTCTAAGAATATTGCCCGGAAACTGGTAGGGGATTTTTCACATTTTGGCATCACCAAAGAAATCCTCACAGTTTAAGGGACACCCTTCACATTCGCCACTTTCAGAGTAGTGGCCAAAATGCTCTGTATCTGTCACCTTAAGACCTCCGTCTATCATCCACAAACTGATGGCCTCGTAGAACAATTGAACCAAACACTTGAACAAATCTTGAGGAGAGTGGTGCAAACAGACGGGAGGGAATGGGACCAACTCTTGCCCCTTGTCTTTTTTGCATTCCGGGAGGTTCCTTAAGCCTCTACAGGTTTCTCCCCTATGAATTGCTCTAAAGGAGACAGCCTTCGGGACTCCGACATAATCCGAGCAGGCTGTAAAGATAAAGAAATGCCCTACTCCCATAACATCATTAAATACATCGTGGAGTTATGTAACGGATCCTCCAAACTACAACCCTTTGTTAGGGAAAATCTGGAAAAGGCACGACACACAATCCAAATTATTTATTAGTTTTGCCTGTGTGAAAGAGTAATGGTTCTTGTCCTCACATCACATTCTAAACTCCTAGCCTATTGTCAAGGTCCCTACAAGGTTCACCAAAGAAATGGGCTGGTAAATAATATAATATACACAAGAATGTGTCTACTATGTCAGTTTTCTTACACTGTGACATGACCGTAATTAAAACGTCTCCCAGGCTACTCCCTCAGAGGTGCTATTTGTGGATGCTAAATGCTCAGTCCCCAGCAAAATGAGGGATCGGGGGCTGTAATTGCCTCCGTCATGGGTGTAATAGAAGCTGGGCCAAACCTCCTCAATTTCCCACAACATTATTACCGAACCAGGGATCGAAATTTGCAAGTGCCTGTGCCACCTCCTGAAGGCTAAGGATGCCGAGGTGGAGTTGGAGATATGATTAATGGTGGCCTTCAAAGTTACTGAAGAAAAACATAGTCCGTTGCCCAGCCCAATCGTACTAGATCCAAAACCAAACAGAAGTTGGCATTTTTTCAACAACTTCCAACAACTTAACCAGATCTCTCGCTTTGAGAGCTACCTAACATAGAGGGTGGACGACCTCCCAGACAATATAGGTAATGTCTGGTCTTGTCCATCCTTGACATGACTAAAGGCTACTGGAAAATCCTTCTGGCAGCAGCTATGAAAGGGAAAACCACCTTTAGCACCCCTAGAGACCATTGACAGTATCGCGTCCTACCCCTTGGGCTACACAGGGGCCCAGCGACCTTCCAGTGCCTTGTGGACAGACTGCTCCAGCCTTTTAATGCCTTCAGTGCTGTCTATCTGGAGGACATGTTCCTCATATTTGCTGAAGCAGATGACTATCTGCAGCATTTCTTGGCTGTCCTCCCCATACCATCATCGATGCCGGTTTAAAAATCAATCCAAAAAATATTTTAATTTTGGCCAATCTGAAGCCAAATACCTAGGCTACGTGATGACAAATTAAAATGGTTAAAACCCAGTGATCAAAAGTTACAGTCATTCAAGACTGACCCTGGCCGCAGACAAAAAGGCAAATACAAGCTTCTCTTGGCTTAGTGGAGTACTTTCAAAGGTTCAACCCCTGTTCCTCCAAAAGGGCTGCACCTTTAACAGAACACACAAAAAAAGAAGGGATCTAATACAGCAGCATGGACCCCCATGGCAGAAACAGCATTCAGCGACGTCTTAACTTGTCCTAACTTCTCTCTGCCATTTATCCTCAAGATCGATGCCTCGGACACCAGCCTTGATGCTGTGTTGAGCAAGGTTGTCAAGGGGGCTAAACACCCTATCATTTACCTGACTCGGAAACTGTTGGATCAGGAGACCAGATATGCAGTGATTGAACAAGAAGCTCTCCCAAACAAGTGGGCAATTACCCAATTTCAATTCTACCTCCTGGGGCACATGTTCACTCTGGTGACAAACCACACTCCTGTTCAATGGCTGTATACTCAGAAAGACTCCAACCCCTGGGTTACCAGGTGTTTACCAAGTCTGCAGCCTTACACCCCTGCATTGTCTGGTTGCTCTCCATGTCAATGCTGATGCCCTCTCCCAAGCATCACAAACAGCCTCATCTTTTTTCCTCCTCCTCTAAAGCAGCGAGAAGACACCCCTTGAGGGAAAAATAACCCCACCCCTTCCAGCAGCAGGGCTATAAAGGTCCAACACCTACTGATGTTGGATTCTCATTTGGATCCGGGCTTACTGCAAGGACAGAACTCCCACTGACAGACCTGCCCACTGGAGCCAAAGCCTTTTATCATAGCCAAAAAAAGACATTTATTTTGTTTTCACTTTGTGCCTTTGAGCACTGCATTTTGATTTATATATTGGTAAATTAAAAGGGGAGATCCCACTGGTACCCCAATATTTTAGGGACTCTATTTGAAATTATTCACCCCTCCACAACCTTGAAGATTTGTCCAAGTAGAGTTAATTATTGCAGTAGCTGCATGTATCACTTATATATAAACACATTTCTCAAGCCTTTAAGTGTAACCTACTGGAAACTTTCGGCAGATCTGACCACAATCTGATTTATCTCATTCCCAGTTACAAGCATGTTATTAGAAGGCAACCTGTTACCACCAGGATAGTGGGGAAGTGAAACCCAGAGGCTAAAATGGCTCTGAATGACTGCGTCCAAATGACAGAGTGATAAATGACGTGACAGTCACTTGGGGAAGGATATTGCAGATCACCATTTCATCTTCACACATGAAAGTTCAAGTTCTGAAAGTCACTCAGTGCCCGAAATAAAAAAAAAGTGGTCAGATATCAAAGTTGACATGAAAAGCAAGTCACAGCCCACCATCTGTTTGTTTAGTTTCAGACAATATTACAAAATCTGACTCCCATGCGGAGGACACGAATACACACAGCGATGGTGCTGCTGAGCTCACACCTCCACCTTGGAAACCGCCAGGCAACCTTCTGGCTGCGTGCAGACAGACGTTGTTCTGGAGTCATAAAATGCAACAGTGGATGCTGTAAGAGATGTGGCCAATTAACTTAGGAATATAAGGGCTGTGCTATGTGATATTTACCACAAATTAAATGAATTCTTTAAAAAATAAATGCTGCATCCGATTACCTGTTTTTACATTTTGCTAATTACATTCAAATGAAGTTGTAACGCTGTCTAATGTACAATGCAACACACTTTCTGTGCACCATAGAGCAGCACATTAGAGTGGAAATACTATCTATTTACATAACCAGACTCATTCTCTGAAGGCACCTTTATTGTGTAGCATTGGCGGCGAGCACCACAACAGATTGATTCTTTGCTCTTTACAAGGCTCTTTTCTGGTGATTCGCTATCCTTAAAAAGACTGCTTGGCTTTTGCCACACTAGTTGGGAAAAAGCACCTGCGATTGTGTGGAGCTGCCATTTTTATAGGTTCTCCAGCTATATATGATGTAATGCCAGCTCATTCTTTTGGTGATTCATCCCTGGCTTATGTTACTTATCCAGCGCCATTGCAATAGCAATGTGTGTGGATTTGACCACTCTAATTACATTTGGAAAACCAGATGTTGACGCAAATTGCATTTTCATGTTTCCTAGTTCAACTGCAGTGTAAGGAAGTTCTATATATCTGGAGGAAAAGCAAATAATTCCATCCTATACATCTGGCATGCCGCGACTCAGTGATGACTGAGAAATACCTGATCAGACAGCAAGTTCTCATTGTAAAGCCGCTTGTGACTAAAAAACACAAAAGAGCACAATTCCTTAATTTCTGCCTTTGTAAAACTGGTGCTGGTTCAGCACACAGCTCAAGAGGGCAGCTCTTGGAAATCAAAAATCTACTTAGAAGCCAGTCATTATCATCTCTAAATATGCACTCTCTTCTAATTCTTCCATTTGCGATGGACACTAAAACAGCTATTTAGTTGGAATAGTTTGGCCATTCCAAGCACCATTATATCGTTACAGAATGATTACAATCAAGTGAATTAAATTTGTAAACAACATGCAATTAATTTCAGTGGATTTGATAAATCCCACATCATAGATGTGAATCTAAAAAAGAAAAGCAGACCACAGAAACAGTAGTACTGCTTTAACACTGGGTGCCACCAGTTTGCAAAACCGAGCAAAAAAGTGCATACAAAAGGAGAGGATGCTGCCGTGAAAATGTGTGGGGCTTTGTGGCAAGTTTAGTTTTTATACATCTCAAAATGTACCTGGAAACAACGGTACACAACATTTCTGTGTGTACGCACCATTTATACATGAGGCCCAGGATGTTTTTTCAATGAATGATCAAGTAACATGAAACTTACCATTTCAGAACTTGAACATGTTTGATCACGTTTTGTTTATTTAACACCATTTCAGTGACTAGATGAATACATTATTTAATATCAGGTTAATGGTCTTTTAGAGATAAGAAGCCCCTAAGCCAACTGGGACTGAAACAATTAGTCTATGTTATTAACAGAAAAATAGTTGCCGATTTTTCATTTATATTATGAAATGGGTCTCAAACATACAGCGAGTTAAAGACTTTTCCTGGAGAGGGCAGCAATGCTGATACAGCATTATAACCGCAGAAAAGTTTTAAAGAAAAAGAAAAAAAAAACAATAGCATCAACTTCAAAAAGAAGCAGTGTTGAAACATTTTCCTAAAACAGAAGATAAATCCTAACATGCAGAATATAGAAGGCTGGTAGCACAACAAGTACGCTTGAACATCTTAAAATGAATCACCTTGGCATAGAAGAAAATCCTGTGGCATGGTAAAGCAGAACTACTGTATATCCATTCCATGGTTAGTCAAAGAACTGAGGTAATTACAGAACAGAAAATAAAAATAAAAGCCTAGTCAGTAATTAACCTTTGTGCAAAATGGTTATTATTAACAAATGTAAAGCACAAACTTTCCATATTGATAACCTACCTACATGATTCTTCAGCTCAGTGATATACTCTGCTTTTGCTATTTTATCTTAATTACCACCACATTTGAATAAACACTTATTTGCTCCTTGCATTAGTTTATTGATTTCAAGTGACTTATTTGAATCATGTCCTATTCAGTTAATACACAGCTATAGAAAAATGCCAAACCTCATCAATCACAGCCTTCTTCTAGGATTTTCAGCCAAGTCAATTGTTGAATAATCATTACAGCATTAACAACAATAACTGATTGTCAAAATATTTCTATGTTGCAACTCTAATGCCAATGTACATGGTGCACATTCCTTCATATTTATATGGTTATAAAAGAAACATTTGAATCTCAATTATCAGTACATTAACCTACTACAAATATTTGAGCACAACACTATATTTGGATAATGTTCTACTGTGTATATAATAATTTGAGTATATTCAGGTCTTGTTCCATTATTTCAAAAAAGAAATTTAACTGAATAAAGATTATTCTCATTGTTTGTAGCAGACTGTTTTCTAGCCTTAGCAACATGATTTCTATTTTAATTTGTCTAAAAAGAGAACACTGCAATACATTAGAGTATATCAGAGATAAAATTGTAATGTTTAAAATACCAGAAAATATTAAAAACAAAAACAAAAAAAAAAAAAAAAACACAGTATTACTGTATTATGATCCAAGAACCCATTTATCCCATTTATAAAAAAATTAAAGTATTATATACAAACATTAAGCCAGTAGTGTACTTTAAATATTGAGTTACAGCATATAAAAAAAAATGAATACGATTACAGAAATAAAACTTTGTGATTTCTGATTGTCCTACTTGAACTTATAAAAATCAACATAAATCAAATATTAGTGTAATGCACTGTAACCCTTTGAGTATCTAAAGTCATGTCACTTCTGACTTGTTATTGTCTTTTACTAAAGACAGATTTCCTGATTTTTCCCTTACATGTATACAGTAAATTTTCTAAATGACTTATAGTAAATCAAATTCTAAAAACCACAAATCACCCTGAAGTAGAATTATCTTGCTTTGAAGCTGAACTTAAATACTGAAGCAGACCCAAACGATTCTGATCGCAACTTGCGAGGAAATCACTTATTTCTATACCTTGAACCTACATTTTTCATGGTTAGTAGCTATACTTGAAGACATCTGCCTATAAGCTGACCTATTTATATGATTTTTATTTCCTTCTGGCATCATTAAACTTGGAAGCTCCTCTGAAAAGGAGCAATCCATGAACCCCACTGATCAATGCAGTCAGTAAAAATAAAGAGTACTGCCTACAGTATTCAGGTATATATTTTAGCCCTCTGAACTGAAACATTTTCAAATGTTAGAATTAAAGACAAAAAACATTCTGCATATTAATGGTCAGTTGGAAAAAAAACAAAAAAAAAAAAAAAAAAAAAAAAAAAAAACAGAAAAGTACATTTGAGGGGTTAACAGGAAGCAACAAAGTTTTAATTACCTAAAGAGAAGAAATACATTTTTAATGAGTTGCTCCTTGCTCAAAAACAATACACCTAAATTCTGAAATTATTTAATTTATAACTAAATAAATAAATAGAAAAGTATAGAACAAAAAAATGCCATCATTTGGTTTGATTTACCATGAATTAGGCTTCAATGTTTACTTGCAATTGGATTAGTTACCTCTCATTATGTAACATTATGGAGAAAAAAACATGCAAAATCCTGCCATCTTGCAAGTTGTGTCATGCTTTGCACAAATCAAGAAAAATTGTCATATCCAAACTACTGTTTAGTATGGCTGCAACGATTAGTCGACATGTCATAAACAGAACCACATTGGTTTTTGTAACTGCAATGCACTGTATGAACGTCTGGGGGCAGTATCGTTATTGCACACAGTCCTACCAACGAAGAACACCATCTAAGGAGGAGAAGAAGAATGTAGAGGAAAATAAGCGTGGTTGCAATGGCGAGTCGGATAGAGGAGGGGGAAGGAGATAGAAAAAAAATGAGACAGAAACTTTCTAAAGTGTGGGAGAACTTCACCCAAACAAAAACAAAAAAAAACACAAGCAGATTATGCAAAGTGGAGCTTTCTTTTCAGGGCAGCACCACCGTGATGCACGAGCATCTGAAACGCAAGCATCCTGGAGCTGTGATGCCGCCATCTTTTGAGAATTTATGCTGGCGCTGTTAGTTAGTTAGAGACAGTTCAGGAGGGGAGGGAGAGTGTGAACGAGACTGAGACAATAAAAGTGAAAAAACCTAACTTTTCAAGTAACAAATTTACACCCGATCTGTTCATTTTCAAATAATATTACATTAGTGCGACGATGTTTTCTGATTGGTACTATTCAGGGCATACAATGATTTCTTCAAAATGTCACATATTTGTCTCTTTCTTACCCCCCTAGTAACATTCTTTCCTCTGCATGTCCTGGAGTTCTGTGCAGACTGGGCAAGATCAGGGGGGGAAAAAAAAAAAAGCAGTTAGTGATTACAACCGCAAGAAGGTGAGCGAATGAATATGAATAATGTTGCATCCATGCCACAATGTTTTCCGAAATGTACTACAAGGTCGTAAAATGAATAGTTCCATACTAGCAAAATACCCACGCTTCGCAGCGGCAAAGTACTGCAGTAAAATTTTTATTAAGAAGAAAATTAAACCTTTTTAAACTGGGGGAAAATATGCCAATAATTATTTGTTAAGGATCTCTTTGTATACCATGTTGTCAGTTCGGCCCTCCGTTGTAACATGACCAAGCTGTGCGCTGAGCTTACTCTTGAGCATGTAACTTACAGTTGGCCATGTGAACAGTAATCTTGTCTCAAATCTCATTGCTGCTGTCATAATCGGTTTGAGTTTCATGGTTTGTTTCAATTACGACAGTATTTGCAGGATTTGTTGTGTTGAAGTGACATTTGGCATCTGTCGAGCGTTGTAAGCACACAACCGGTTTCATCGATAAAATCACATCCAGCTTTTGAGAGTTTAAACATTCATAAACATCAAAGTGTCCACTACTGAAATCGTCACCTGTGAATCTAAGATGTTTAAGAGGCATTGGAGGTTGTCGAAAGGTGTAAAATATTTGGCCATTTCGGTACACTTGAAAGCGACAACCGAACAATTCAGCGGCAGCCATCAACTCACATGCAGAACCATAGGTGAAGGGCTTAAGCATTTCACTCTTATAGTGCTCCTGTGTAGTATAATTATCTCCTGTACCATCATCAGTCCACACCTTCAACCTGTCCCAGTCATTCAATACATAAGACAGAATGTTCCTCCGGATATCAAGAGTGAGCCCGATATGGCCGTGCAATATGTAAGAAAGAGAATGGAAAAGGTAGGTGCTATCTCCGGGCATGGAAACCACTCGGTAAGTGACAGTTCTTTGATCGATAGTGATCATCTCGATAGACATGGTAATGGGGGTTGGAATGATAAAGGAAATGGGTACCTGAGCAATGTAAAGTAAGTGTAAAATACCTATACAATAACTATAATTGCAATAAACAAACAATAAAACAGCGGAGAAGCCGTGGATTAAACAAAAAGGCTGTAGTTATCAGTAGGGAGACGTGAATCCCGTGGCGAAGAAAGGAAGGGAATGTAGAGACCGGAGCGACGGACGGTCTTATATAAGCAGGCAGCCAATAACGTGGGAGGCGTTGGGATGGGGGACCCAACGCCACCTCACATGGTGACCGAGGTGCAGGCTATGGACGTATATGTACGTAAGTAGGATTCAGTTAGCGTTGGGAACCCGTGTACCAAATTTCTTAAAGATGGGCCCATAAGTAACAAAGACTGTTGAAAAGTTCAATATGGCGGCCGACAGTGGCATCATACCACTGAAATAAGTACGTACATTGGTTTCGGTTAGCGCAGGGAAGCCGCCTACCAAATTTCGTGAAGATGGGGCCATAAATAAGAAAGTTCAACATGGCGGACGTTGTCGTTTGTTATTGACCGTTACGTGTAGAATTTCAAAATGAAACCTGCTTAACTGTTGTAAGTAAGCTGTAAGGAATGAGCCTGCCAAATTTCAGCCTTCTACCTACAAGGGAAGTTGGAGAATTAGCGACGTTGGAGAGTTCAATATGGCGACTGACAGTGGCGTCATACCACCGAAATAAGTATGTACATTGGTTTCGGTTAGTGCAGGGAAGCCGCCTACCAAATTTCGTGAAGATGGGGCCATGAATAAGAAAAGTTCAATATGGCGGACGACGTTGACCGTTACGCGTAGAATTTTGAAATGAAACCTGCTTAACTTTTGTAAGTAAGCTGTAAGGAATGGGCCTGCCAAATTTCAGCCTTCTACCTACACGGGAAGTTGGAGAATTAGTGAAGTTTGGAAAATTCAATATGGCGGCCGACAGTGGCGTCATACCACCAAAATAAGTACGTACATCGGTTTTGGTTAGCGGAGGGAAGCCACCTACCAAATTTCGTGAAGATGGGGTCAGCCTTCTACCTACACGGGAAGTTTGAAAATTTGTGACTTTGGAAAGTTCAATATGGCGGCCGACAGTGGCGTCATACCATCAAAATAAGCAAGTACATCGGTTTCGGTTAGCGCAGGGAAGCCGCCTACCAAATTTCGTGAAGATGGGGCCATAAATAAGAAAGTTCAACATGGCAGACGTTGTCGTTTGTTATTGACCGTTATGACCGTTACATGTAGAATTTCAAAATGAAACCTGCTTAACTTTTGTAAGTAAGCTGTAAGGAATAAGCCTGCCAAATTTCAGCTTTCTACCTACATGGGAAGTTGGAGAATTAGTGATGAGTCAGTGAGTCAGTCAGTCAGTCAGTGAGGGCTTTGCCTTTTATTAGTATAGATACCTATGTATGTTTATTTTGTCCGTGCGGCTTTGACATCACGGGCCATAAGGCGCATACCTAATTCGGCGTAAGCAGGAACACTCAAAATTGAATAAAAAAAATCAAGTGACAAAGAGATACGAATAAGGCAGATTCGCCAGCGTTTGTGTGTCAGCTTTTCATCCAGAGCAGAGAATTTCCAGTTCGATTGTCTCAAAACACCACTCACATCTACAGTTATTCCCAGTTTCAGATAAAAAGTAACAGCGTCAGATCCCTGGGCGGCAGTAGTATGTATCATGATCGTGACTGAGAAAATAAAAAGTGGAAAAAAAAAAAAAAAAAAAAAGGTAACTTTTACAAATACTATACATTTACAGTGGTTGTTAGACACAAATCAAATGTATGTGTTTATTGTATAACTAGGCTGACCCGCCTTTTAAGGCGACCGACTTTTAAGTTGACCACTTCTTAAGGCAATTCAATATGTAGATCAATTTGATATTTTATACAAACTCATTAATTTGGTTATATTGCATTTGAGCGGTATTACTTTAATACTCGTAGTTTGTTATTTTTGTGATGAAATGTAAACTTTTTTTCTATATTGAGGTCGCCCTTTTGAACCCCCTGATATTTAATACGCGGTGAGGCATTTGTACTCCATCAACATTAATTATTTCCAGAGACATAATTTTGTCTATTTTTCCAGCGCATCGCGCACAAAAGCAAGGGAACGAAGGGAGCACCAGAACTCTGCTCACATCATGTCGCTTCGTACCGCAAGCTGCAAGTAGTAAGTCTGTGATATGCGGAATACCGCTACACTTTCCACTCACGGAACGGAAGGACAATCCCGACCGCTTTTATATAGTAAGAAAGAAGAAGAAGATATCGCACAGTCTGGAGTAAAAAATCATCTTTTACCTGGAAAAACGAAACTACAAATCCCATCGTGCATTGCAAAATGGACGGGGCGTGTGTGAAACTCCGCGCCTGCGTAGCACTCACGGGACGGAAGGACAATCCCGACCGCTTTTATATAGAAGGATATTAACAATAAGAGCAACTCACTACTCAAAACGGTAAATATATGAGGCAGTGAGGGGGGCCGGGGGACTCTTGATTATAAGTCAGCAATTCCTACCGCTGCACCACGGAAGCTATTGTATCATCCTTGAACCTTTTCTGAAAGTGTTTATTTGATCTTTGCACTTCAGGCTTTACACATTATATAGTTTATGTCTACATTTTGCCATTTATTACTAAAATATATAAAAAACATTTCAGTTTTAACGATGTATTTTTTCGTTAATTTAAATAGAGTATAGTGGGAAAAGGATCTCTCACTCAACATCTCAGAAAAGGAGTGTAGCAATGAACAGAATTCACTTAAGCTCCATATGCGCAAAGGATCGAATTATTCAACTCAAAATGATATATATATGATCGCTTGAAATTATTGTAAAATGTTTCCAGGGCAAGATCCAACCTGCAAATGCTGCAATCAAATTCCAGCCTCACTGGGCCACAAGTTCTGGACGTGCACCAAATTAACATCATTCTGGACCAAAATCTTTAAATGCCTTTCAGACAGCCTTGCTGTCACAATCTCTCCTAATCCACTAACAGCTGTGTTTGGTGTATTCCCAGATGGGCTTAGAAGGACAAACAAACTGTAATTGCCTTTACTATACTATTGGCATGTATACTTATCTTGCTCAACTGGATGAATCCTAACTCTCCTAATCTAAGTCAGTGGGTAACTGATGTTATATACTATTTGAAATTGGAAAAAATCAAATTCACTCTTAGAGGATCTGTATAAAACCTTTTCAGAACCTGACAGGATCTAATCAATAACATTTTAGAATAAGCATTTAAATTGAGGAAGCAGGTTCTCTCCCCTCTTTCACTCCATTTATCTTTATTCATTTATTAATTTATCTATTTACTTATTTTTACTAGCTTAAAGTTTTACTCTGCTGGCTTAGCTCTCTTTCTGAGGGATGGGGGTTGATTTGTTTCAAACCTATTTTTGTAAAACTTGATTTGTATGGAATGTTATTTGATTTTAATAAAAAAAAAAAAAATTATCCTTCCCCAAATTTTACAATAAATTGCTTTATTATTTTTCTGTTGGCATAAATATTCACTTAATGGTCTGATTATATATGTTGCTACAATCTGCCTTTTTGTGGCTTTTGTGTTAACATAACAGCACATGGACAAAAATGATTAAAATTCACCATAAAAAATAATACATATAGTGCATCCATAAAAATGATCTTCCATGTACTAGGGCTCTGTGGGAATATTCAAAGATAACTTTGTTATGCAAATAAGCCAAGTTGTTAATTCATCTTGTAAAATGGTAGTAACTGAAATATTACTTTAAAAAGTAACTGCTGCAGGGGAAGCCACACAAACTTTGACACAGCTTTTCTGATTAGCCAGTCTTAACACTTGTCCAACATGTGTTTACAGCACATTAGACAGAAGATGAAGCAGAGAGGTGCTCATTGCTACACTGTATATGTCACAATTCACATTCCAGGAATTCAAACATAAGAATTTTGTTCACATTTAAAGCACCAAAACCTGAAGTTTCTCATAGTTACAAAAAATGACTTGCTATAAACAAACAGATCTCTTTTCCTTAATGTAGATTCCTGCAAGTATAGGTAAGAATTTCCTATTATATTTGAATACTGTATTGCAGTTCTTCTTTTCGAATAAAAGAAAACTGAGAAACTAAACGAAACAAATAAAATATATTGAACATTCTGTGCCCTGCAATTTGTATGTCAAGGTTAATAACAAAAAAGAAAGATGTGAATACAACATACAAAAGATGTATTGTAAAATAATCAAAGTTAAAACAAACCAAACAACCTGCACATGGCCAATGCTGCATGAGCATTAGTCTCGCTAAGCCAGACATATACTGTATAGTAGTTTGTATGTTTGGACACATCCATGAGTGAATTTTTCTTAAAACTGAGTGGGGACAATTAAAAGGCTCATTGTGTGTCACAATTCTAAACCAATCTAATGCATCTTGAAGATGGCAATTGAAGTAGGGGAAGTGATTGTGAGCTGCAAAGAACAATGGTGTTCTTATTAACTGATCCAACAGAAAGCAAGCTTCTGATTACTATGAACACTCTACAGTTAAAGGTGGAGTAAAAAAAAACAAAAACTATTAAACATAAATGTTTGTCAACTTTGCACAGTCTGGAGAGCACATTGCACATCTTAAAAATAAACAAATTTCTACAATGGACAAACCTTTCTATAATATTAGGTTACACATTGGCATTCAAAAGCATCAATACATTAGTGCCAAAAGTGAACGATGCATTATCTCATGGTGCTGTGTCTACTTTCTGCTTTTCATTTACGACAATGATGTAGGAGACAATGTAAAGTTGAAAGGTCGTCAAACTATGATCAAGATAATATGAACTGCAAGATATGTATTTGAAGTAAGCGATGTGTCACACCCCGTCAAAAGGGTGTGAAAAGACCTTCCACTAAGATAGTTGATAACGAAAAGCCAGAAGAGATGCAGTTCTCAGTATTCAAAACAACCGAGTCAGTAAATGTACCTAACATCAGTAGAAACATGAAATGGCTGAACAGCATCCACCTTCAGACCACTTGTCTAAACGAATAAATAAAGGAAGGTAACATTACTATCTAATTGAAAATGCAAACATGCCATACCAGAATATAGCCGCAGCGCTTTAACATGTAATATGTATACACACAATACTTATATTCATTGCCCTCCATAATGTTTGGGACAAAAACACATTTTTCCTTGATTTATCCATCTGCACCAGTTCAAAATTACAAACCATACAATTCAGATGTAACTGAGATGCACATTGCAGGCTTTAATTTAAAGGTATTTGCATACATTTGGGTCACATCATATAAAAAAAGTACAACACATTTAATACATTGCACCCCATTACAAGGCATCATAATGTTTGGGACCATTGGTGTTACAGGTGTTTGTTTCAATGTTGCAATAGTCCAGGCATAAGATACGTAGGCTTGCTTTTATTTAGAGACTTCCTTTAGAGTCTGTAGTTGCGGACAAGAGGTGTGCCAATGAAAGTCAAAGGAGCCACTATGAGGCTGAAAAACAAGAATAAAACCATTAGGGACATTGGTAAAACATCAGGTTTAACCTAAATCAACTGACCAGAACAACAATAATAAAGAGTTGCAATGAGGCACTCAGTTATCACAAAGGGATTGATAGTACAAGGAAGACCGCCACTGCTGATGACAGAAGAATCCTCTCTATAGTAATTAAAAAGCCCCAAATGCCTATTCGACAATCAGAAACAGTCTTCAGAAGGTAGATGTAAATGTATCAAAGACTACCATCCACAGAAAACGTAAAAGGCAGAAATACTAAGTGCAAACTACTACTTAGCCACAGAAAAAGGATGGGCAGATTACAGCACGAGAAAACATACTTAAAAGAGAATGCATAATTTTGAAAAAAGGACTTGTGGACAGACATGACAAAGACAATCTATACTAATAAAAGGCAAAGCCCTCACTGACTCACTCACTCACTGACTCATCACTAATTCTCCAACTTCCCGTGTGGGTGGAAGGCTGAAATTTGGCAGGTTTATTCCTTACAGCTTCCTTACAAAAGTTGGG
>JANRMT010028174.1:160869466-160895527 GCA_026402145.1 Polypterus bichir lapradei
TTTTTATGGAGAGCAAAATCTTTTGGGATATTTAAAATCTAAGTTTATTTTTTATATAAAATTACATAAGAGTAAAGAAATTTGAATGTTTGTTCTTTTAACGTTTACTTTATTTCTAACTTGTATAATTTAGACAGGATATATTTTTATGGAGAGCAAAATAAGTTATTTAAGGTTTGAGTTTTTATTCATATTTATGTTCAAAAAAGTTAAGTTTTAAAAGTTTAGTTTTAGTGTGTTCAATAAATCTTTATCCTGTTCGGCCCGCGACCTAAAGTGTGTTTTGGATTTTGGCCCCCTGTGCAATTGAGTTTGACACCCCTGATTTAGTCGACACAAATATCTTTGGTTGGAATGTAAGGCGAATTTACTCTTTACATTTGTATGGTGAAGAAAAATTTATGCAATGATGCCTATATTTAACTTCCATTCCAACCAAAGATATTTCTGTCGACTAAATAAAAATTCCTTCTATTTAAAATTTAAATAGAACTTGAACAGATACGATAGTTCATAATATCCACGCAGACTTGCACGTAAGAGCGAGTCATCCGTTTTAACAAACAGCGTATTGCACTGATACGAAATAGCCTGCCCATTTAATTATTTAGGAATGGATAAATAAAGATTTTCTACAAATAATGTTTTTCATTTTTCTTCCTTGATGGATTCTGCCACCCCCAGCAACAGTTGCTCACACCCCAAAGAGCGTATGTATATATGTATGCATATGTATATATATGTTTATATATATGTGTGTGTGTATATATGCGAAGCGCGGGTATTTTGCTAGTCCTGTATAAGAGTGAAGGCAAGAGCAAAGTGTGGAAACAAAAAGGAACTGTCTAAGATCCAAAGCATAACACCTCATCTGTTAAATGTGGAGATGTTATGGCATGGGTATGTATGGCTACCACAGGTACTGGCACACTTATAGTGGTGTACAGAAGCATTCAATCCCCTTGAAAGTCGTCATAATTTTCTGCATTATAAAGGATATGTACACATATTTATCCACTCAGCATTTTTAATGTGAACTCTTAATGCAGTAAAAATATATTTTTAAAGTCAAAATAAACCATTTTCTGTATATATTTAATTGAAGAAGATAAATTCAAAACTTAGTGTTTGCATAAGTATTTAAAACTCTGTGCTTTGGAAGCTCCATGTTTACGCAAGTGACAAATTATTCACAAATGACACAAAGGTGACATTCATTTGACAATAATTAAACATAATTAGGTACTACTTGTGCTTCTTATATCCATAGAGATATAAAGGACTCACCCCATATAAAGGGTGTAGTCTTTGTTGGACAATCACTGAACAAATGAAGACAAAGGAGCATTCTGCTGATGTGAGAAACAAAGTCATTGAAATGCACAAGGCTACAAAAAATATTGAAGAGCTTGAATGTCCAGTCAAGCATTGTTGGATCCATCATCAAAAAGTGGAAGGTTCGTCAAAGTAACCAGACTCTTACTAGAATGGTCATCCCTCAAAACTAAACATCATAGCAAGATGTCGACTGGTGAGAGAGGCTACTAAAAATCCATCCATCCATCACATTTAGAGTAATCTGCCATTCTTCTTGGCAGAAACTGGAGTGAAGGTGCATGGCTCCACAATTTCATGAGTTCTCCATAAAACAGGCCTCTGGGGGAGGGTAGCAAGAAGGAACCCATTCCTTAAGAAGGTCCACATAGAAGCTTGTATGGTATTTGCTACAAAGCATAAGAATGGCCAAGTTAAGATCGTGGAGAACATTAACACCAGACTCCAAAGACGTATGTGTGGAGTAAAACTAACACACCCATGCCTGAAGAAAGCCTGTTAAAAATCAGTCACTGATTAAGTCTAAAAATTCCTAATCTTGTACTCTGCTACTTGAGAGATTAGCCTAGTTTATATTCAGGTAGTTTAAGTCCCCCATGACTATAATATCCACCTGTAACCTTGCCTTTTTAATATTATTTAAAAGATGTGTATTAAAATTACTGTCTGCACTGGTGGGTCTATAGAACACTCCTAAAAGAAAACCTCCTACAATAATCATTTCCAGACGTATCCAGACATCCTCACTAGGATGTGGGTCACCATCCAACTAAGAGATCTTGGATTTAAATTCTGTTTTATATAATTGACAACATCCCATCCTTTTGTGTTATTGTTATAACATCAGAACTTTGCTCAGCTACCTGCAAACCAGTTCACTTGAACTTTTTTTTCTTCAAGCATCAAGACTTTTTGTAATGTGTTACAGTTTTTACTTTTGCACTTAAACTTTACATTACTATGCATATTTGTTTTTACACCTTTTTTTTATGCCCTCACGTAAAATTCTAAACCTGGCCCATCCTAAATTCCCTTCTCCCCGATTGTCTAATTTAAATAATCCTCAACTAACCTACGTATACACCCAATACATTGGTGGCCCTCCAGTTCAAATAGAACCTGTCATGGTGGAACAGGTCCCATTTATTCCAAAAGGAGTCCTAATGCCCCATAAACTTAAACCTATATCCTCCAAATCATGCTTTCTGCCACACCTTAATCTTTCTGATTTCTTCAGCTTGGATTGGTGTGTGACACAGATAGAACTAACCTTAGAAAACTAACCTTGTCAGTTCTGTTCCTCAGCCTGGCACCTAAGTCTTTAAAATTGAATTGCAGTAATTAAAGGTTATCCTGATGTACAGGTATGTAATTTGTACCGATGTGGCCAATTACATTCGCACATTGGCCAACAATCTATCCACCCTTCCAGGAAGGTCTCCCACGTCTACATCCAAAAGACAACACATTGTGCAAGACTCTGTCTCTGGAGCAAACTTGAGCTTCAATCAGCACAATTTTTGATTCCTACACTATTGCAACCTCTCTCTTTCTGGAGGACATGGCACACTGGGGGCTTCTCATGACGGCCTACCACCTCAGAGTTTTCAGAAAGGCTGCTCCGCAAGAACCTGAAAATGGTTTGACACTTACAACACTGGGTTTGATGCTCCTAGACAGTGTTTATCATTTGCCTTTAGCCTATGTTCAACTGTAACCCAACCATCTTAACCTGTCTGGTCTGGGGGCAGCTTAGGGGTGCACACTATCTCCATAAAGGATACTTGGGCCAGGATCGGTAATCCTCTGTTATAACACAGGACAGCCAATTCCTCCACTAGTTAAGCTGGCATCTCCTGCAACATAGCCTTCAAGGAGGAATGACTCCTCCAAGTCATCCTCCAAAAAGTCCAAACACCCACTGGCCTCATTTTAAAATTTGGCTAGGATTACTCAACCATTTTTACTAAAATTAAATGATTTAACAAATTAAAATTATTAAATCAATGGATTAAAAAACACAACTGCAGTTATTTAATATGTTCTGGCCCCTTACGCTCCTATAACACTCTCCCATTCAACTCCCTACTGTGTTTCTTTCTTTGAAGTTAAACTTTACATACTAACTTTGTGCTCCTCTTATTACTTCCTTACTTTTAAGTCTTCTCTGCTTATACTATTTGTATTACTTCATAATAATGAACCCATATGCTGTTCTCCTCTTAATTGCACTAGCTTTCTTGACCATTAAGAACTTTTCTATCAAGTAGAACCTTTTGTACTCTACTTCCTTCTTACTAAGAAACTCGCTTACTAAGTATCTGCCACAAGTTATTTAATTATTCTCTTGACTGTTTCAACAACTACATGCAACTGATAGACAAGCTTCCATCAAGGGAGAGCCTACCACTGAGCCCCTCTCTTTACTCCTTTCAAGGCAACCTTCGACCAGTTGTTAAATTAAATGCTTTCTTCCTAAGGAGATGGCCCTCACTTTATACCAACGTTGATGCTAAAATGTGAGAGTGCTATATGGTCCTCGTTATTACCATCAACTGTTACAAATACCCCCTGTACTTCAACAACCTCTACACCAACTGGTTATATAATACCATCAGTGCACAGTGGGCAGAGTAAGGGAGATCGTATGGGGCTACAGATGAGGTTACTGAGCTGGTCACTGGTAATCAAACTCAGGGTGAATATGCAAGGCACTAAAGGCAGGATAGACAAACTGAGCCAAAATAGAAAGGATCTGGAGATATGTTCAAGCAATAATCTCAGCATTAAGTTGAAAGAAAACTTGTAAAAATCAGCAAAAGGGTAGAGAGAAAAAAATATATCAAATTGTGGATGACCTGGAAAAAGTGAAGCACGTGCTTACAATTCGTACAGAGGCATAAGAACAAATGACATCTGCTGTCGATAAAAGAACTGTCCTAGAACCTAAATTCAACATGCTTCATAATAAATTTGAGGTATCTGAAGATAGATACAGAAGGAAAAATATCAGGTTAGAAGGGCTACCTGAACAATGAGAACATCCAAATCTTGTGAAATTTATTTTGCAGTGTTCTATTTCCAAATAGCGCAAAGAGAACAAGAGCTAAAAAGAGTGATCCCAAGAATCTTTAAAACCAGAAATGAGTATTCTCAACACAGGAGCTAAACTGCGTATGTGAATAGTAAAGAACACCAGCAATGTGCAACTGCTTCGTTAAGTATTTACAACTTAACTAGCTTTAACATAGGTTTACTGCTGCTCCACCTTTCCCTATTTATTATTTTTCTTTGTCTAAATGTTTTAATATATTAAATTACCAGAAAAATGTAAACATTTCATTTTCTATTATGAGGCTTTGACATTTAAAATACATGTAAAGTACAGTAAACACTGAAGTAATATTTTAATCTAATAAGTAATAGTTTGTCCTGTATTACAGTGACTGTTTAATATTTTAGATACTTTATTAATCCCAAGGGGAAATTCACATAATCCAGCAGCATTATCTTATTATTATTATTTTTTATCTGGGATTATTCTACTCAGACTTTATCATCAGTTAGACTTGTGTGTTGATACCTCGGTTTATTCTTTATTTCAACGGTGCAAGGGAGATCTTTTGTGTTTTAAGTGTGCTCTGTCTTCAGGCATGTCAAAGGACTGGAACTTTGTGATGAATGGTCATAGCCTCACTTGGGGAGGCAAGAGGGAAGAGAAGGGAAAGAGAGCAAGGTATTATTTTTGCATTTCTTTTAATCCCATCATGTTGCATGTTAATTCTTAATTCAGGTGCTTGACCACAAAACGCAACTGATGGCAAACATATTTTTTTAATTCATTTTTAATTTTAATTTCATATATTGTTCTTACCCAAGATCACAAAATGACCCCTAATGCTCAGAAACACTGTATCTCTGATCAATTATTGAAATAAACACTATATTTCTGATCAACTAACTTTGTAAGCAGGAATTTCAAAGGTCTCAATTACAGCTTAAAGAGAAAAAGAGCATCCTCCCATCTCAACGGCTTAAAGACCAAAATAGTGTTATTATTGGAAACTCAGCTATCAGGATGAGTTTTGACTAAAAAAAAGAGATAGGATTGTCCACATTTTTCATTCCAGCTATAATAAAACAAGAGGTGTGGGAATTTTAATTCATAAAACAATCCCACTAGCATCAATAGATGTAGTATCTAATCCTGAAGGGCGCTATGTCATGGTTGTGGGGAATTTATTCAACTGTATTGTAGTCTGGGTAAATACTGTATATAAACTCCTAATGTGGATGACATTGAATTTATGCAAAATATATTTGCACTGGTTTCTAATATGAATACCCATAAAATTATAACAGCTGGAGAATTTAGTTACATTTAAAATGCTGACTTGGATAGGTCCTCAACAACAGTAACTACAATATCTAAAACTGCAAAGAAAATTTTACAATTCATGGGGACCACACTATCAGATCAATGAAGGATTTTCTTCTTGCCTGTACATCATAATTACTCAATAACTGATTATTTCTTTATTAATAATAGCTATTCCTCATCAATAATAGCTTTGTGCCCACTATTAAGTCATGCAAGTATGACCCTATTTTCATCTCTGACCATGCTCTTCTTACTCTGGACAGCACATCACTTTGCCCAACATATTCAACTGGCGTGTTAACCCCCTGACATTAAAACACAAACACTTTATGGAATTCATCACCATTCAAAACAATGCATTTTGGAGAGACCAAGGCATTCTCATAGGTTTCTGCAGGAACACTCTGGGAAACAATAAAGGGTGTTTCAAGAGGACAAAAACCAAACGAGACTAGGATGGTGTCAGAACTGCTTACAGAGATTTCCTGAAAAAAGTCGTAGCCAACAGTAAAGCATCCTGAGACCATTCATGTGTCGGGTTGCTTCTCATCCAAGGAAGTGGGTTCACTCACAATTTTGCTTAAGAACACAGCCATGAATAAAGAATGGTACCAAAACATCCTCCGAGAGAAACTTCTCCTAACCATCCAAGAACAGTTTGGTGACAATGCCTTTTCCAGCATGATGCAGCACCGCGCCATTAGGCAAAAGTGATAACTAAGTGGCCCAGGAAATAAAACATTGAAATTCTGGGTCCATGGCCAGGAAACTTGTGGTCAACTCTCAAGAGACGGGTGGACAAACAAAAATCCACAAATTCTGACAAACTCCAAGCATTGATTATGCATGAATGGTCTTCCATCAGCCAGGATTTGGCCCAGAAGTTGATTGACAGCATGCCAGGACGAATTGCAGAGGTCTTAAAAAGGAAGGGCCAACACTGAAAATATTGACTCTTTGCATAAACTTAATGTAATTGTCAATGAAAGCCTTTGAAACGTATGAAATGCTTGTAATTATACTTCAGTACAGGTGTACCATCGAAACATCTGACAAAAAGATCTAAAAGCACCAAAGTAGCAAACTTTGTGAAAACCAATACTTGTGTCATTCTCAAAATATTTGCCCGCAACTGTAGATCATGAATATGCGAGACATCCTAATGAGGTTCTCTAATAAAAGACTGAATTTGCAGTCAGAATTAATTCTCTTGACAGCAAGAGAAACCGAACATCATGTCTTTAAAACACATCATTACTATGAACATGGAGAAAATGCTAATATAATTCTAGCTCAACAAATCCACAAGCAGGAAGTATGCAATGCTATAATGAAAAAATCCCAAAAAAATAAATAAATAAAAAAAAAATAAACTAAGCTGACTCCTTTATTGGTGGTACCAACGTTAGTAGAAACTAAAGAAAGCAACATTTTACAAACATACCACCAAGCATTAATAACAGTTTCTCCAAAGAAAAATATACTTATTACAATGTACATCATATAAACCAGTTTCATTCCTGAATAATGATGTTAAGATACTAGCAAAGGTCCTAGCTAGAAGAAACAGAGTGATTCCATTGGAAATTTTACAAGATCAAATCGGGTTTATTAAGTGCAGACAGTCAGCCTCAAACTTTCAGCACCTGTTTAATGTAAAATCTGATTCACCAGAAGTCCTATTACCTTTGGCTGCTGAAAAGTCTTTGATAGAGTTGAATGGGATTATCTATTTAACACAATGCACAGATTCGGGTTTGTTCTCAATATATCTGCATGAATTAAATTACCTATTATCTACATCAGTCCTGAAGCCTCAGTCCACATTAATAACATGAACTCTGAATATTACAGATTAGAAAGAGGTACTTGAAAAGAATGCCCACTGTTACCAATGCTTTTTACACTACTATCCAAAGCATACCACATCATCTGTAAAACACGGTGGAAGCAGTGTGATGGCTTGGGCGTGCATGGCTGCCAGTGGCACTGGGACACTAGTGTTTATTGATGATGTGACACAGGACAGAAGCAGCCGAATGAATTCTGATGTGTTCAGAGACACACCATCTGCTCAAATCCAGCTAAATGCAGTCAAATTGATTGGGTGGCGTTTCATGATACAGATGGACAATGACCCAAAACATAAAGCCAAATCAACCCAGGAGTTTATTAAAGCAAAGAAGTGGAAAATTCTTGAATGGCCAAGTCAGTCACCTGATCTTAACCCAATTGAGCATGCATTTCAATTGTTGAAGACTAAACTTCGGACAGAAAGGCCCACAAACAAACAGCAACTGAAAGCCGCTGCAGTAAAGGCCTGGCAGAGCATTAAAAAGGAGGAAACCCAGCATCTGGTGATGTCCATGAGTTCAAGACTTCAGGCTGTCATTGCCAGCAATGGGGTTTCAACCAAGTATTATAAATGAACATTTTATTTCCAGTTATTTAATTTGTCCAATTACTTTTGAGCTCCTGAAATAAAGGGATTGTGTTAAAAAATGCTTTAGTTGCCTCACATTTTTATGCAATCTTTTTGTTCAACCCACTGAATTAAAGCTGAAAGTCTGCACTTCAACTGCATCCGAGTTGTTTCATTTAAAATTCATTGTGGTAATGTATAGAACCAAAATTAGAAAAAAGTTGTCTCTGTCCAAATATTTATGGATCTAACTGTATGTCATCAAATCTATTTTGTAGCTGTGCACACAAGTAACCATTAAAAACATTTATTATTTGTTTAAAAATTAAACTATAAATACATGATACCAGTGTCTACCAAAACAGTCATAATTTTTAATTATATGTGATGTATTTTTGGACATACTGTCCTCTTTTATTAGCGAGTTATATTTAAATTTAACAGACTGGTGGTTCTGTCATACAGCTTGAAGTTTCCTTAGTAGAATTTTCAATTTCTTTTATTTTTTTCTGATATCTTTGTGAAATATTGGAAAGATCGTGAAGTTAAAAATGGTACAGGTTTGGGTTTTTTTTATATCTTTGTGCAATATATGACAGAACTTGTTTACAACTGCCATAATTTTTTTCCGTGTAGTATTTGACTGAATTTTGGATTTTTATACTATAGTACAGAATGTCAGATTTTTATTTTTGCTTGTATGCTCCACAATTCACCTTACAGCAGTGCAGTTTATGTTTATCCAGACTGTAATGTTCATGCCCTGTGGTTAAGGTATGATTAGCATTTAATTCCTTTTGGATTTATATCATCTTTACATTAATGGTGTGTTTAAAATGTACTCATTATAATAGTTTTATTGGTCTTGGTGCAATTTTTTGTGTAAATCCTGTAGGCCACTTTAAATTGGTTTACTCATACTTGCACTGTTTGATCTCAGTAATACTTCGACTGGTGATTTTTATGTTTTTATGTTATTTTACTTTATTTTTAAGTAAATAAGACCTTTTTGCCTTAATGGTTGTTTCCATTAATCTCATTAGTAAGCTACAATCGATATTCTATTAACAAGACCAAACTAGATCAATAAGACTTTTATACACACATTATTAAAGGATGCAAAATATCATCTAATTATTATTCAAGTCCCAGAAAATATCAAGATACAACTTTTTGTCAACATCGCACACCTCTACTCCAGAAACATACATGCCAGGTTAATTAAATTAAAAATTGGCCCTTTAAGATTTTGGTTGTGGTTTTGTACAAACCAAACCCTAAAATGGACTGCTGTCCTTTCAAAGACTGTTTTAGACTTTGTCCTAGTACTGTCATTATGGGCTGCAGCTCCCTGTGAACCTGGACTAAACTAAGCAAGTCTGAGATTGCTATGTTTTATTATTTTAGCTTTGTAGCACTTGTCAACATTTTAAAGCAAAATGAGTGCAAATTAGTACAACAAATAAAATATCAAGAATGCAGCAAAACCAACTGCAACATGTTGCAGATATGTGGTCTCCAGTTATATGAAATTTACTGCATTTTAAGGCTAGTCTTTTCCTAGGATAACTTATTTAAAGTTAATCTCTGATCTTCTTTATAAATTTCTTAACTATAAACATTACATTGAAATTTGTTTTTGGACAGAGTGAAGACATTACTAAGTTTATGCTGAAACCTTTCTAAAGTTCTGTGTTTCCATCTTATTGAAAAAAGACAGCTGAACTTTTTGTATGTCCTCTGCAACTACTTTCTTATTACTTCTAAATTTTGGATGATTGTCATATACTGCATATGAAAGGATTTTAAAGGATGAATTAGGTATTTTTCAAATCAAAAGTTTTCTCCTCCTCAGTGGAGCTATACATTAGTTTGCAATGGAAAATTGTGAAAATGTTGTTTTTAAACTTTTAAAAAATACTGTGCTTTTTCAACTTGAAAAATATTGTATCGATCATTTAAACCTGACCCACTGCTCCTTGACTGTTTCAATACCTAAAGGTTTGCCACAGTTAAACAGTTTTAGACTCCACACCTGGTAAATATTTGTTTTATTAAAATTAAAATGCAACAGTTTTCAGATTTTAAATCAACACTCTGCCTAAACACTTTGAAATATATTTTTTTACAGAAAGTAGATCCCAGTGGTTTGATCATTTCTACCCCACTAAGTTCAAATCATAATTATTATAGAATACTACATCTAAACACAGCATCTGGCTTCAACGCAGCTTACATGCTACAACATTTCCTCCAGTGCTGAAAGCCCTCTCAGAAGGGCTGCTTGAGGCAGGGATGCACAGGTACATTTTGGCAATTGTCCCCAATTTGGGGAAATGCATTACTCGTATTTTCCACCACTCAAGTAGATTAACATCACTGTCCAACCTCAGGTATCATCAAGTAGTTCTTGATCTCTTGATCTCACATCATAATATGTTTGCAACACAGGATTTAGGGGGAGTGTTGTAAGTGGGACCCATGCAACTGTGTCATAAGTACTTCAAGATTTCCAGATGCATGAGTAGGAAAAAAAGGTAAAAAAAACAATAATAAAGTAGAAAAGCATGGGGCTAGCATTTGGGTCTCACATGGATTTCAGCACTTTTTCATGGCTGATGTTATGCCCCAATGTCCAAACAGAACTTTCGTACCCAGCCCTAAGTACTAAACTGAAAACAAGTTAGAAAATGTAAGCAAAGTGTAAACTTTAGGTACATTCAGTAACTAAATTAATGGATATGAAAATAAGAGCATTTCACTGTTGTCTTTTTTTTTCTTTTTTTTTTTAACTTCATCAAGATGGATATGAAATAAATTCTGACATACGTCATAAAAGAAAACCACACTTTTCTAAAATAGAGCTTCTTGTTCCTGCCTTGAGATGACACTGGAGTGCAGTGGCTTAATGATGCCAACAGCAGCCTTTTTGAGGAAAAACAATATTTATTAGAGAATAAACCTGCACATCACGAACTGACTGTATCCCTTTTTAAAGAAATGGACATCAGCTTGGTAGCAATTTGTATACGGTTTGTATATATACTTAGTTTATATAATCTTTAACTATTCCACGATCCTTAAAAGAAGTAAATAAATTATGTGCTTAAATTTCCATACTCAGGTGTGTTTATTTCTCAAATACAAAGTCAAATATAATGAAATGCGATAGTAGGGAGTAGGTTGAGGAGACCCTGGAGAGGTGGAGATATGCTCTAGAGAGGAGAGGAATGAAGGTCAGTAGGAACAACTGTAAATGAGAGGGAGGTCAGTGGAATGGTGAGGATGCAGGGAGTAGAGTTGGTGAAGGTGGGTGAGTTTAAATACTTGGGATCAACAGTACAGAGTAATGGGGATTGTGGAAGAGAGGTGAAAAACAGAGTGCAGGCAGGGTGGAATGGGTGGAAAAGTGTGTCAGGAGTGATCTGTGACAGACGGATATCAGCAAGAGTGAAAGGGAAGATTCTACAGGACGGTAGTGAGACCAGCTATGTTATATGGGTTGGAGACGGTGGCACTGACCAGAAAGCAGGAGACAGAACTGGAGGTAGCAGAGTTAAAGATGCTAAGATATGCATTGGGTGTGACAAGGATGGATAAGATTAGAAATGAGTACATTAGAGGGTCAGCTCAAGTTGGACAGTTGGGAGACAAAGTCAGAGAAGCAAGATTGCGTTGGTTTGGACATGTGCGGAGGAAAGATGCTGAGTATATTGGGAGAAGGATGCTAAGGATAGAGCTGCCAGGGAAGAGAAAAAAAGAGGAAGGCCTAAAAGAAGCTTTATGGATGTGGTGAGAGAGGACATGCAGGTGATGGGTGTAACAGAGCAAGATGCAGAGGACAGAAAGATATGGAAGATTTTTACAGGAAACCCACTTAATAAGCAAGGATCAGTTCCGGCTGCAAAAAGACTGGACTGACCAAATGTTCCATTCTAGCTTTACGAAGAAAACTAGAGGTGTGGGAATTCTCATACATAGAACTGTTCCATTTGTAGCATCAGATGTAGTATTGGATCCTGAAGGGAGATATGTAATGGTTATGGGAGACTTATCTAACTGTAAAATGATCTTGATAAATGTTTATGCACCTAATGTTGATAAGGAATTTATACAAAATTTATTTGCATCCATTCCCAATCTGAACACTCATAAAGTTATAATGGCTGGGGACTTTAATTGTGTTTTAAATCCACTTTTAGATAGGACTTCCTCCACAGGGGGAACGGCATCTAATACTGCAAAAATAATTACAAAGTTTATAACTGATCACAACTTATCAGACCCCTGGAGGTTTTTAAACCCAAATTCAAGAACATATTCTTTCTACTCACCAGTACATCATTGTTACTCAAGGATCGATTACTTCTTTATAGACAATAACTTCTTGCCTAAGATTAAATCTTGCAAATACGATGCTATTGTTATTTCTGACCATGCACCTATGATCTTGGAGCTAAAATTACTAAGCCCCATGCACTCACCCCGCAGATGGCACCTCAACCCGCTTCTATTAGCTGATGAGAATTGTACTGAATTTATATCCAAACAAATCAAATTCTTTCTAGAGACAAATACATCCCCCGAGATCTCTGCAGGAATACTCTGGGAAACTCTTAAGGCCTTCTTAAGAGGACAGATTATCTCATATCTTTCCCACAGAAATAAATCCGAGGCCAAGAAAGTAGCAGAGATAAAAAGCGAAATTACTAAAATAGATGAAGAACACGTCAGACTACCAAGCGAGACTCTACATAGGAGAAGGCAGGCTCTACATGCGGAATTAAACCTCTTGACAACTAAAGAAACTGAACAACTAATTTACAAATCCAGACATCATTACTATGAACATGGGGAGAAAGCTAATAAGCTTTTAGGGGATCGATCTGTTCTTAATTTTTCTCTTTGTAAAAACTTGATTGCTTTGTATGGATTGTAATAAAATTAATAAAAAATAAATAAAAAAAAAAAAAAAAAAGAAAGAAAGATATGGAAGATGATGATCCGCTGTAGCGACCCCAAACAGGAGCAGCCAAAAGAAGAAGAATAAGAAACTAGTGAACAAAACTAAAGAATTGAAAACTGTAGTGCTGATAGTGTGCCAAGCATCTACACCAGCCTGTATGCAGTACAACTCCTGCCATAAGTTCAGAAAATTTTGCATTTCCAAAATAAATTGCCTACTCTAATAATAATGTTGTGCATCAATGCACATATTGCTATCACGGCATTAAAAGGCTATGTTGAAAAATCTGATGCCATCCAGCAGTCTATGAAGACGGTGGCCATTTATTTTCCATAGAACTACAATACCCTTATAACTTGTGTTCTACCATGTCACAGGTTTGATGATGTGCCTGCACTCTATTGTTTTTTGGCTGCCATCTAGGGGTCGTTATGGATGTCAAAAAGTATGAATGAAGGAGATGCCCACTACTATATTACCCAGTGGTTTAAAATCTAATGTAAATTTTAGCACTCTAAATATTCTGATATGGAGGAATATTTCGGACAAAATTAAATAAATAAATGTGCAAATAAATAAAAGTACTGTGAAATGTGAACATAAATAAATGAGTCATGAAATGAGAGCCTAAATAAATAAATATGTCATGAAATGAGAGCATAAATAAATAAATGTGTCACGAAATATGTTTTTTGTTGCTTATTTATTTAATTTTGTCCATAACATTCCTCCAAACCATCATGAAATACGACTTGAAATAAAACTGTCACTTTCACTCGTCAAAGTTGAGAGGGTGGGCTCCAACACACCCTCTAGTTACTGATTGGTGAATCGATAGCACAAGAATTAATTAGAAAAATGCTTACTACTGCCGATGAAATGGATTCTGCTGAAGATATTATGTATTTCAGAGAGAGAATTGAAGATTTATCGGAAGAAATTACAATGTTGGTGGCCCTTTTAGACTCCAATATAGATGAAACTATTTTTGAAATTATCAAAAAACAGGTGGAACGGACTCGACTGCACTCCAGTTCAGGTGATGCAGTTCCCTCCTCTAGACGTCCATCCTTTGACATTCCAGCTGAGTCAATAGAACACCTTCTGTTATGCAGTTTAAAAGTCCTTTTGCATAGATATCGGGACTGTCACACACCCCTTTCCAGTGACCTCATGACCCCCCCCCATGCTCTCCCCCATCTACTGACTTCATAAGAAGAGTCACCAGAGACATGAATGTCACTGCCAAGGTAAGTAAACCTCTCAACAAGGTCAACACTCTCTCCGCAAACAGACACACTGCTGATGGCTGAGCCCAAGAGGTCATTAAAGGCCTGGATCTTGGTTTTAATTCACGACACTTGCAAGCCCAGACACTCAGACTCCTCTCTCAGTCTCTTGAGCACTCCGATCAGAGCCTCCATTGACTCCACAAAGATCACAGCATTGTCAAGATCTGTGAACCTTTCTTCAGCAACAGATGCCCCACAGCCGCTGGACCCCACGACTTTGCACAACACCCAGTCCATACAAACATTGAACAGAGTAGGAGCAAGAACACACCCCTGAATCAACTGGAAAAAACACAGAGGTTCTGCCTCCACTCTGCACAGCACTCACAGTACCAGTGTACAGGCCAGCCATGATATCCAGCAACCTCGAGGGGATCCCGCAAATCCTCAGGATGTCCCACCGGGCAGCTCAATCAACTGAGTCGAAAGCTTTACGAAAAATCGATAAAGGCTGCAAAGAAACTCTGCCGATATTCGCGTTTGCGCTCCATGAGAACCCTCAGTGCCAGGATGCAGTCGATGGTAGACTTCTTAGGCGTAAAACCAGACTGTTCCATTCGCTGGTAGGTAAGCAAGTGATCACGGATCCTAGCAAGGACCTTACCCGGCACCAAGAGCAGTGTTACCCCCCTGTAGTTGCTGCAATCCAGGCGATCACCCTTCCCTTTCCAGATAAAGACGACAAGTCCCATTTTCCAGTCAGTTGGGTTTATGCCAGTCTCCCAAATGGAAGCAAAAATTGCTTGCAATGCCAGGAGGACAGCCTTACCACCAGCCTGGAGAAGTTCACCCCAGATACCACAGATCCCTGCAGCCTTTCCCCCCTCAACTGGTTCACCACCTGTACAATCTAAGTGAGATTGGGTGGTTCACAGCCAATTGGAGGATCAGCCTCAAGAACCGTGGACCCAGAGATATCCAACGTCATAGCCGGAGGACTATATTCACTATTGAATTTTAAAAACACTTTTTGCTTAAAATTATCCTGCCTTACATGTTAATAGAAGGAGGTACTGTGGTGCACTAAATAGCACTGATTCCTTACAGATCCCTCCCAAACAAACAATCTCCTTGTGGAATCTGCATATCCTGCCCATTACCATACAAGCTTTCTCACAAAGATAAGCAAGTTCTGTTAGCTGGTCATTCCATACTGGATCCAGTTGTATCATGGTTGTTAAGGTCAAATGGACTATTATCTTGTCCAGGGCTGATTCCCAGTTGCACAATGTAATATTGGAATTGGCTCTGCCCTAATCAGATTAAGAGGGTTTGAGAATGCGGTTTTACAAGAAAATGCATGCATTTTAAGTTACTCATAGATTACAAAAACCTCCCAGGATAATTAACTGTGGGTGTAAGTACACCATGCCATGGCATAATGCTTTGTCCAGGATTATTTTTCCAAGTTTGCCCCGTCTACCAAGCTACACACAACCAGACTGGAACCCAGAACTGAATCAAGTGGATTTAAGAAGGTTATATTTAACAAATAAGCACTTTTTCCAAACACATGTATTTTTGATGCCTAAAATGTTGGTCAGAACTTTAAAAAGTTTTTTTCTCGTTTCTCAGACTGTGAAAATAAATATATTCCTACATAAAATCATTCATTTGTGCCACACACTACCTGGTAGATGTTTTAAACATACTTGCAGCATACTGTTATACTGTGCATAATGTGAACCAGACAGTAAAGAGGAAAGAAAGAGTTTTATTATGACACAACACTTGAAGTACAAAGGATGTACACACAAGTTCAAAAATAAAGACGCATTTTTGACCTGCAGAGCTGCTACTTGCATGTCAAGTTGCAAATGAATGGCCTAAAAACGAGGAAGCTCGTGCACGCTATATAAATTAATAATATTTCAGAAAAGGATGCAAGTTTGTCATCAAAAGCGATTGCCTATTTTGAGAGGCCAGGTAAAAAAGTCTTCTGATACTGTGGCTGAGGTAGTTTTGGCATTTGACGTCGCTAAACATATAACAGTTGTTACAAATTAATAAATTATATAGTTGCTATGATAAAAAATTGTAATTTTTCGATTCCAACACAGGCTGAAAACTGCCATGTTACCAAGGATGTACAGTAACTGTAATCATTTTTATCTCAGACGTTAATACTTTCGTTGTGTTAAATGGAAAGGGTGTTAAAAGGTGGCTAGTTACCTTTTGGGCATTATGGAAGAGAAACTGCAACCCTTCCACCGATTAAAAAGTTCACATGCTTAAAAAGCTAAATTTATATTAATCCAATTTTTTGACCAGAAAAAGGATTAACTACTTTGAAGGCATGAACCGAGTGTCGTTTACGACTCCCCATATCCCGTCACCTTTTTTTGAAAGCCAAACTATGGTCAAGCTGTTCTATGCTATGAGTCTCCTTTCACGCATTAATATTCCGCCGTTTGGTTTTGTACTCTAAAGCACCTTTTGAAATGGTTTAGAACCAATACAAGCTATGAATGAACACCAGTTAATTCTTGTTCAATGCAAAACACAATAAAGAAACATTTAAAATGTAACCCAGAAATTACAAGACAGATGCTGAAAAAAACAAAAAGCGACACAACAAAGCAACTTATATAAAAAAACATAACAAACAGACATTCTGAAACTACACTATTAAAAGAACTGTACAGAAAACAAACAAGCAACTCTTTGGCACTGAAAATGCTTTCTAGATTAAGCAAACTTGGAGAAAAAAACTCAAATTGATTCTCGTGCTCCTATTTTTGTTTTTGATTGGACTGATCTGTTTTACTTTTGGGATATTAATCCATACTGCTTATTTTATGATTAGAGTCTCACCTTCAACATGAGCAGTACTCGCTGTAAACCTGAAGTGACTCTGGGCGCCGCCATTGCTGGGTGACCGCTGAGAAACTGTAACCTTTCACGTGGGGGGTGTGGAACTTCATAGCCAATGAGAAAATCCTTCCTGGAGTACGTCATCTACGTCTAATTTCGTTGATGTTTGTAGTTAGTGAACTTAACGGTAATATTGAATGATTGTTTTTAAGTAGTAGGGATATCGTTTGAATAAAAATGTAGCACAAATTTACAATTATGTTCAAATATTTATATTTGCCGTTTAATGTTCTGTTCCAATTTCTGTTGTTACAAGTCAATATTTGTTCTTTATGGAAACTCTAAAAACGACGCGTTTTGCGTCCCGTACTTCGAAATAAGCTTAAGTATTCATTTTGGGAGACACATTACTTATAAAAAAGGTAATTCTACTGCAGATTTAACTGGTTTACAGTATGGTTATTTACTAAACTTGTCAGGCCATCACTCAAAGGGTGTTTATTTTTACGTATCAAAAGGAGATTTCCTATTGCATGCGTGCCTCCACCTTCTTATATACAGTTCGTGTTAGTAATTGTGTTCGCTATTGATTGGAGTCCGACATTCATGGAATCGAAAAGCAGAAATTACAAGCCAGTAAAGCAAAATTTCGTTTGAAAAAAAAAAAAACTTTTCTTGCATAAAATATGGGAGTTTGTGGAAAGATCAACGTAAATGCTTCTGTCCCTGACTTAAATACCTAGATAAAACCTTTTTTTAAAAAGGTCTCCAAAACAGTTAGCTGTTAACTTATGATAGCCTTTTTGCGTTTTCTTTAACAGAACCCATTGAAAACGTCACTTGAACGTCGGCAATATCACAAACCCACATAAGCTTGTGAGTGTTTATCTAAAGAGCTATTTATTTACATTTACTTGTTCTGATAATGCTATTGTTATTATCGTTTACCTGAGTTAATGTGCACAATAAATATTTTTTTAATTTAGTTCCACCTTATTGTTTGGCTGTGCTTGATACCAGGTTTTGAGTTAAATTTTGTTCAGTCTCTGAGGATTTTATATACAGTACTTGGTTTCTGTTTCCAAGCAGTTTTCAGACTGCATTCTGCGTTCATTACAGACTAACTCAACTTAAACGGGAGTCTGTGGCATGCTACCAGACGTCTTGAGTCCTTATACTTTTCTCCTGTTTATTATTCATATTTTTACATATAGCTTTCCTTCCATGGTTTAATTGCTGGCTATGGATGCTCGTCTAAGTGTGAGATTGCCTCTACTTGCATTGGAATAGGACTGTGGGGTAATAATCTGAGGTTTATATGAGGTTAAACTGGAATAAATTTCCTTACAGGTAAGTAAACATTTTCTCGTCAATATGGACCAATATGGACCAAATATAATATATACTTATTCTTCTTGCTGATGTTAAAGTAAGTTATTGTCACAAATGAATACATGGTTCTTACATGTGACACACATCTAGTTTGGCCTTTTTCTAAAATACTGTTATATGTGTCCCAGCGGGGTATGGAATGCCCTCTATCATAAAGGAATATTGTATTTTAATTAACAGAATGTGGTTTTGCACCCAGGTATTTAATGCATTATAAAAGAATGAGATGACAATCCTTGCAACACAGCTTATAATGTCTGTATTTAAGTGTAGCAAATAAAAAGAATAGCAATCAAAAAAGACTTTTCCTAAAGAATTTTTACAAATACAGTATAGGGCTCTTGTTTACATATGTCTACTAACTAATCACGTAGAGTGTATACATGGTGAGCCAAAAAGAAGTACTGTACCACATTTCAAATGTATATTCTACAAAAATGCTACAAGATAAAAGCAATTTCATTACGACACAAGAAAGGATATATAAAATAGATTTTTTTCACTGTGTTTTAAAAATGATGTCTTCAAGGTGGTGGCCATCATTAGCGATATACTCTTCGAAACAATTTCTGAACACTTGCATGACTCGTTCGTCCGTTTCAAGGGGAATAGTGGTGATTTCGTGGCAAATAGCATCCTTGAGGGCTTCAAGGTTTTGAGGTTGGTGTGTGTATACCTTCAACCTGAGATAGCCCAAAAAGAAGAAATTGCACGGAGCGAGATCATGCAAATGTGAAGGCCACATGATATCGCCACGCACGGAGATCAGCTTCCCCGGAAACATCTCCTGCAAAACTTGCATGGATCTCCACGCCATATGAGGTGTTGCTCAATCCTGTTGAAACCAGGCATCTGCCACAACCATTTCTTCCAGTTGGGGCCGCAAAAGTTCTCTAGCATTTCAGTTTAACATTCTGAAGTGACAGTGACCGTTGCTCCCTCCTCCTCAAAAAGTAAGGGTCTACAATGCCAGCTTCTGCAACGGCGCACCAAACTGTAACACGCTTACTGTGCAGGGGTCTCTGATGAAGTTCACGAAAGTTGGTTTCAGCCCGATAGTGAAAGTTTTGTTTATTTACACAACCATTCAAATTTGCATCGTCGCTGCACATGACAATGGCATCTCAATGAATGGTTTGCAGAGTGTTTGTGCACAACTCTCTACAGTTTTCCCAGTCTCTCTCAGTGAGCTCCTGCAATGCCATCATTTTATATGGATTGAAATGAAGGTCCTCTTGCAAAATCCTCCTCACAGACGTTTTGGAAATGCCTAAGGTAGAAGCCTGTTTGTGCGTTGAATATGTAGGAGGCTGTAAAATCGATGCCTTTACAGCTTGGATGTTTTCAGCCATTTCTACAATTCAAGGATGGCCTGTTGATTTTCTGCTTGATGTTGTACCCATCTGTCTAAATTTAGCCACCCACTGAAGAATTGTTTTCTGATTTGGGATGTTACCATTAGGAGGAATGCTGAAGTGCATTCAGAAGGCATGTTGCGTGGTAATGATGGATTTGTTGTTTTTGAAAAATGCTTCAACAGCGAAAGCACAGTGCGAATTGGACCAAGACATGTTGCAGACTGAAAACTTCAAGGGATCGCCTATCAAAGGACCTCCAACCCAACCCACTCGGCTTCCTGTACCTAGCACCAAGACCTTGAGAAATGAATAAGGGCAAAACACACTCTTTGCATTATTTGACAGTAATCTATGTAACATTCTATGATCTGCTTCTCGCAACTGAGAGGGCCCGTGGCAGATGTTTGTGACTGGCAGACCAACCACATGCGTTACCTGGTAGGTAACCACCCATACAATCAGATTGGGACTCAGACTACGAATGATATATATATATAAATATTGTAGAAGGCTGGCCCAGACACAAACAGACACGGACTCAGAATGTCCAAAATAACACACGTTTATTTCTATAAATGTCCTGCACACAACACAGTGCTCCAATGCACACAATACTCAGTCCTTCTTTTCCTTTCGCTACCTCTACTCCTTTCTTCCTAAGCTTTGTCCTCCTCCTCCCGACTCTGGCCCCCCAAATGGACTGAGGCAGCCTCCTTTATAGTGCACCTGGAAGTGCTCCAGGTGTCTCTTGATTAAGATACAGTAGCACTTCCGGGTGTGGCAGAAGTGCTGCATAGGAACCCTGCTCCTCTTTTGGCAGCACTTCCGGGTGTGGCGAAAATGCCGCATGCCCAGACTCTGGAGCTGTCCAGGTGCCCCCTGGTGGTGGCCACGGACCCCCACCGAGTTGAACTTCTGAGCTCCAATTCCGTGGGCTGCCCTCTCGTGTCCCGGGGAAGGTACTTCTGGTAGTATGCCCATTCCCCTGGTCTTCTGTTGAAAAAGGCATCCCGTCCGGGCAGGATCCCTGGCCGTCTATCACTATATATATATATATATATATATATATATATATATATATATATATCTGAAAAAAATAAAGAAATACTTTTTAATCAGTGTATAGCATCAGGTCAATGAAACTTCTGGGATATTGATCTAGTTAGTTAAGTAGCAGAGTGGGTTTAACAGGTGGTGGCCACTGACATTTTTCCCTCCTCATCTTTTCTGACTGTTTTTTCACTAGTTTTGCATTTGGCTATGGTCAGTGTCACTACTGGTAGCATGAGGCAATACCTGGACCCTATAGAGGTTGCACAGGTAGTCCAACTTCTCCAGAATGCCACATCAATACGTGCCATTGCCAGAAGGTTTGCTGTGTCTCCCAGTACAATCTCAAGGGCATGGAGGAGATTCCAGGAGACAGACAGTTACTCTAGGAGAGATGGACAGGGCGGTAGAAGGTCTTTAACCCATCAGCAGGACCGGTATCTGCTCCTTTGGGCAAGAAGGAACAGGATGAGCACTGCCAGAGCCCTACAAAATGACCTCCAGCAGGCCACTGGTGTGAATGTCACTGACCAAACAATCAGAAACAGACTTCATGAGGGTAGCCTGATGGCCCAGCGTCCTGGGCCCTGTGCTCACTGCCTAGCACCATGAAGCTCGATTGGCATTTGCCATAGAATACCAGAATTGGCAGGTCCACCACTGACACCCTGTGCTTTTCATAGATGAGAGCAGGTTCACCCTGAGCACATGTGACAGACATGAAAGGGTTTGAAGAAGCCATGGAGAACGTTATGCTGCCTGTAACATCATTCAGCATGACTGGTTTGGTGGTCAGTGTTGGAATCAGTGATGGTCTGGGGCGGCATACCCATGGAGGGACGCACAGAACTCTACAGGCTAGATAAAGGCACCTTGACTGCAATAGGTATTGGGATGAAATCCTTGGACCGAATGTCAGACCCTGTGCTGACATGGGTCCTGGGTTCCTCCTGGTGCACTACAATGCCCAGCCTCATGTGGCGAGAGTATGCAGACAGTTCCTGGAGGATGAAGGAATTGATGCCATTGACTGGCCCCCACGCTCGCCTGACCTAAATCCAATACAACACCTCTGGGACATTATGTTTCCGACGCTACAAGGTTACACCTCAGACTGCCAAGGAGCTCAGTGATGCCCTGGTACAGATCTGGGAGGAGATCCCCCAGGACACCATCCATCGTCTGATTAGGAGCATAACCTGACATTGTCAGGCATGCATACAAGCACATGGGAGCCATACAAACTACTGAGTATGATTTTGAGTTGCTGCAATTAAATTTGTGGATTAGCCTACCACATCATTTTTTCACTTTGATTTTCAGGTTGTCTATGAATTCAGCCCTCTGTAGGTTGATAATTTTCATTTCCATCAAACGATGTGGCACCCTTTCGTTCCTAACACATTATCCAGTCCATATCAGTATAGATATCCAGCATGATTTTTTTTCCCATTGAGATCTGATGTATTTTCAAACTGTTCCTTTAATTGTTGAGCATTTTTGTATATACAGTGTATACTGTATATATATATATATATCCTCCGGTCCTCCTGGGCTTCCCGGCTGAGTCGCCCCCCCAGCCATCTGCGACAATCTATACTAATAAAAGGCAAAGCCCTCACTGACTCACTCACTCACTCACTCACTCACTCACTGACTCATCACTAATTCTCCAACTTCCCGTGTAGGTAGAAGGCTGAAATTTGGCAGGCTTATTCCTTACAGCTCACTTACAAAAGTTAAGCAGGTTTCATTTCGAAATTCTACACGTAAAGGTCATAACGGTCGATAACGGTCGCTAACGTCCGCCATGTTGAACTTTCTTATTTATGGCACCATCTTCACAAAATTTGGTAGGCGGCTTCCCTGCACTAACCAAAACCGATGTATGTACTTATTTCGATGGTATGACGCCACTGTCGGCCGCCATATTGAACTTTCCAACGTCACTAATTTTCCAACTTCCCGTGTAGGTAGAAGGCTGACCCCATCTTCACGAAATTTGGTAGGTGGCTTCCCTGCGCTAACCAAAATCGATGTACGTACTTATTTCGGTGGTATGACGCCACTGTCGGCTGCCATATTGAATTTTCCAAACATCACTAATTCTCCAACTTCCCGTGTAGGTAGAAGGCTGAAATTTGGCAGGCTCATTCCTTACAGCTTACTTACAAAAGTTAAGCAGGTTTCATTTCGAAATTCTACGCGTAACGGTCATAACGGTCAACAATGTCCGCCATGTTGAACTTTCTTATTCATGGCCCCATCTTCACGAAATTTGGTAGGCGGCTTCCCTGCGCTAACCGAAACCAATGTACATACTTATTTCGATGGTATGACGCCACTGTCGGCCGCCATATTGAACTTTCCAACGTCACTAATTTTCACAATGTCCGCCATGTTGAACTTTCTTATTTATGGCCCCATCTTCCCGAAATTTGGTAGGCGGATTCCCTGCACTAACCGAAACTGATGTATGTACTTATTTCAAAGGTATGACGCCACTGTCGGCCGCCATATTGAACTTTCCAACGTCTAGCCCGGCCGGGACGCCCAGGAGGACGTGAGGAGGGCTTGTGCCTCCTCCAGACCGTGAGGGGGCGTCCGTCCTGGTTCTGTTGGGGACTGCGGGTCGAGGGCATGGAAGCCCTACCCTGTAGGGGCCCGTGGTCACCGCCAGGCGGCGCCCCGATGCCGGTTTATTCCATCTGGTCCTCGTCCGGGGCTGGAGCCCGGTCGGGACGCCTTGGAGGACCGGAGGAGGGCGTGTGCCTCCTCCAGACCGAGTGGGGGTGTCCGTCCTGGTTATGCAGGGGGCCTCGGGTACAGGGCTTGGAAGCCCAGCCCTGTAGGGACCCGTGGCCACCGCCAGGCGGCGCCCCAGTGCCTAATTATTCCGGGAGCCCGGCACTTCCGCCACACCAGGAAGTGCCGGGGGAAGACGACAAGGGACACACGGACGGCTTCCGGGTGCGCAGGGGTGTGGCCAATGCTAAGTGCCGGGAAGCAGCTGGAGCCCATCCGGGTTCTCATAAAAGGGGCCGCCTCTCTCCAGTCATCAGCAGAAGTCGGGTGGAAGAGGACGGAGCTGGAGTGAGGACTGGAGGCGGCCAGGAGAGAAAGGCACAGAGACTGTGAGGCCTGGACTTGGGGGAATCGGTGCAAGAGGCACTGGGGTTTGTGAGTGCACGTTAATTGTATATAGTACTGTAAATAAACAGTGTGTTGGGTGAAATATGCTGTCCGTCTGTCTGTGTCCGGGCCAGCGTCCACTATATCTATAATAATAAAAGGCAAAGCCCTCACTCACTCACTGACTGACTGACTGACTGACTGACTGACTGACTGACTGACTCATCACTAATTCTCCAACTTCCCATGTAGGTAGAAAGCTGAAATTTGGCAGGCTCATTCCTTACAGCTTACTTACAAAAGTTAAGCAGGTTTCATTTCGAAATTCTACACGTAACGGTCATAACGGTCGATAACGGTCGACAACGTCCGCCATGTTGAACTTTCTCATTTATGGCCCCATCTTCACGAAATTTGGTAGGCGGCTTCCCTGCACTAACCGAAACCGATGTATGTACTTATTTCGATGGTATGACGCCACTGTCGGCCGCCATATTGAACTTTCCAACGTCACCAATTTTCAAACTTCCCGTGTAGGTAGAAGGCTGACCCCATCTTCACGAAATTTGGTAGGTGACTTCCCTGCGCTAACCGAAACCGATGTACGTACTTATTTCGATGGTATGACGCCACTGTTGGCCGCCATATTGAATTTTCCAAACGTCACTAATTCTCCAACTTCCCGTGTAGGTAGAAGGCTGAAATTTGGTAGGCCCATTCCTTACAGCTTACTTACAAAAGTTAAGCAGGTTTCATTTCGAAATTCTACGCGTAACGGTCATAACGATCAACAACGTCCGCCATATTGAACTTTCTTATTCATGGCCCCATCTTCACGAAATTTGGTAGGCAGCTTCCCTGCGCTAACCGAAACCAATGTACGTACTTATTTCGGTGGTATGACGCCACTGTCAGCCGCCATATTGAATTTTCCAACATCACTAATTCTCCAACTTCCCGTATAGGTAGAAGGCTGAAATTTGGCAGGCTCATTCCTTACAGCTTACTTACAAAAGTTAAGCAGGTTTCATTTCGAAATTCTACGCATAACGGCCATAACGGTCAACAACATCCGCCATGTTGAACTTTCTTATTTACGGCCCCATCTTCACGAAATTTGGTAGGTGGCTTCCCTGAGCTAACCAAAACCAATGTACGTACTTATTTCGGTGGTATGACGCCACTGTCAGCCACCATATTGACTTTTCCAAAATCACTAATTCTCCAACTTCCCGTATAGGTAGAAGGCTGAAATTTGGCAGGCTCATTCCTTACAGCTTACTTACAAAAGTTAAGCAGGTTTCATTTCGAATTTCTACGCGTAACGGTCATAACGTTCAACAACGTCCGCCATGTTGAACTTTCTTATTTATGGCCCCATCTTCTCGAAATTTGGTAGGCGGCTTCCCTGCACTAACCGAAACCAATGTACGTACTTATTTCAGTGGTATGATGCCACTGTCGGCCGCCATATTGAACTTTTCAACAGTCTTTGTTACTTATGGGCCCATCTTCAAGAAATTTGGTACACGGGTTCCCAACGCTAACTGAATCCTACTTACGTACATATATACGTCCATAGCCTGCAGCTTGGTCACCATGTGAGGCGGCGTTGGGTCCCCCATCCCAACGCCTCCCACGTTGTTGGCTGCCTGCCTATATAAGGCCGTCCATCGCTCCAGTCTCTACATTCCCTTCCTTGCTTCGCCACGGGATTCACGTCTCCCTGCTGATAACTACAGCCTTTTTGTTTAATCCACGGCTTCTCCGCTGTTTTATTGTTTATTACAATTATAGTTATTGTATAGGTATTTTACACTTACTTTACGTTACTCAGGTACCCATTTCCTTCATCATTCCAACCCCCATTACCATGTCTATCGAGGTAATCACCATCGATCAAAGAACTGTCACTTACC
>JANRMT010028174.1:160915527-160953158 GCA_026402145.1 Polypterus bichir lapradei
CTATTGGATTGCCGCTGACGGACGGCCTTATATGGGCAGGCACTAAATTACAAACGCCAGCGGCAGCCTGTCTATGAACTTAATTTAAAGTGTAGGTTTACACTGTGCTTTGTTTCCGAAGTAGCAGAACTCATGAATATGGTTGTATATATCACTCGCTCGCTTCTTATTGTTTCGCTGCCTTCTCAATTATATAATGCATGTTTTCTTCAGCGCTTTTTGGGGCTCTTCCTGGTTTTCTACGTACTGCGTGATTACGTGGGAGGCGTGATGATGTCAAACTCCGCCCCCACGTGTTTCAAGCTCATCTCCATTACAGTAAATGGAGATAAACAGCTTCCAGTTATGACCATTACGCGTAGAATTTCGAAATGAAACCTGCCCAACTTTTGTAAGGAAGCTGTAAGGAATAAGCCTGCCAAATTTCAGCCTTCTACCTACACGGGAAGTTGGAGAATTAGTGATGAGTCAGTCAGTGAGTGAGTGAGTGAGTGAGTGAGTGAGTGAATGAGTGAGTGAGTGAGGGCTTTGCCTTTTATTAGTATAGATATATATATATATACACACACAACAATTACATTAACAATCATGTTACGTTATTTTTAAAATTTTTCCTTTTCTTTTTCATACCTTCTTTAACACACTACTTCTCCGCTGCGAAGCGCGGGTATTCTGCTAGTTAATTATATATTGTCACACTTGGGTCACATAGTAGCACAGATTCATTCAGGGTTTTCAAGAAACAGAAACTTTATTCGTAAACAGCATAATAAAGAATAAAGCAGGGGATGTCTGGGGGAAGACAGACAAGGCAGTGAGACCAAAGGACAGCTGCTGTACAGGCTTTTAAATGTTTGAAGCCCCACACGAGATGCAGATCACGCGGCACCAACAGCAGCAGCAGCAAGCCTGAAAGAGGAGATAAAAAACTGTATTTGTTTTCCATTGAATCACTGTTTAAGAGGGAGTTTCAGAGGAGCGGCCATATCCCCTTGGGGCTGCATTCAGCTTCTTCACACCCCCTCCCTCAGCTTTGCTCACATCTTTGTGAATTAAGTGACTTTCCAAACCAGGCTCGGACAAGCACGACAGGACATCCGCATTAATGTGTGCAGAGCCAGGTCGATGACAGGCACTAAAATTATATGGTTGCAAGCTCAAGAACCATCTTGTTAGACGGGAGCTTGTATATTTCTATTGGTATAGCCATTGAAGAGGAGTGTGATCGGTCACCAAGGTAAAATTACAACCCCATAAATAATAACGGAGCTCATCCACAGCCCATTTAATCGCCAAACATTCCTTCTCAATTGTCGAATAATTGCGCTCCTGAGGAAGCAATTTCCTACTTAAAAATCTGATATGATGCTCCTCACCATCAAAAACCTGAGACAGGACAGCGCCTAAACCAGACGTACTAGCGTCCGTTTGCAGAACAAAATCTTTAGAGAAGTCTGGATTCCGCAAAACCAGGCAAGAAGACAAAGCAGTTTTCATATCGCAGAAGGATCTTCACAATCATCCGTCCAGATAACAGGGCGGTTCTTCTTGCCTCTCTTAAGATCGGAAAGAGGAGCAGCCCTATTTGCAAAATCAGGGATGAATCTCCTATAATAACCAGCAAGTCCCAGAAATGCACAAATTTGTTTCTGCATCTCCGGACACGGGTAATCAAGCACCTCATTCACTTTTCTAAGTTGAGGGCGAACCAAACCCTGGCCCATTGAATAACCCAGATAATGAGTCTCAGACATACCCAACCTACATTTCTTAGGGTTAACTGTCAAACCAGCCTGTCTCAAGCTATCAAAAACAGCCTGAAGCCATTCTAAATGTGTATGCCAATCATTACTGAAAATCACAACATCATTGAGGTATGCCCCGGTATATTCAGAATAAGGATGCAAGATCTGATCCATCATATGCTGGAAAGTTAGAGGCACACCATGGAGACCAAACAGAAATCTAGTAAATTTGTAAAGACTGTCAAAAGTTGCAAATACTGTTTTCTCACAACTGGCAGCCTCAAGAGGCATCTGCCAGTAACCTTTCGTGAGATCCAGTGTGGAAATATAGAATGCCTGACCCAGTTTTTCCAACAACTTGTCAACACTGAGCATCGCATTAGCATCAAATTTGGAGACCTTATTCAAGCGCCTGAAATCAATACAGAACTGAACCATCCGGTTTTGGAACTAATATGAACGGACTGCACCAGTCACTTTTACTTTCACGAATAACACCCAATGCCAGCATTTGCTTGACCTCTTCTCGCACAACATTCTGTCACGTTTCCAGGATCCAAAATGGGCACATCTTCACCCTAACACTGGGTTCAGTAGTGATTTTATGTCCCATAAGGCGAGTCAATCCCAGCAGGGTGGAAAAAACATCAGTGTTCCATCCAATCAAAGATAACAATTAATGATGAACAATATTTATTTTATAATAATGTGAAGATCTAAGGTTTCAATTTAGAGTGTAGAGGGTCAGACATTCTAAAATATTGGATTGAACAAGATTATTGAAGGCTTTATAAACCATTAGTAGTATTTTAAAGTAAATTGTGAATGACACAGGTAACCAATGTAACAATGCTAAAACCAGTGAGATGTGCTCAGATTTATCTTTTCCTAGTTAAGGTTCTGACTGCTGCATTCTGCACTAACTGCAACCGATTGATGTCTTTCTTCGGTAGTCCTGTTAGGAGTGCATTACAGTAATCTAACCGACTAAAAACAAAAGCATGAATTAATTTTTCAGTGTCTTGTAAAGTTATAATAGGTCTAAACTTTTGTTATATTCCTTAAATGAGAAAATGCAGTCCTGCAGTCCTGAATGACCAAATTGGGTTGCGACCAGAGTTTTGGAACGAATTACGGTCGTGACCCGAGGTTCCACTGTACCTATGTTTGCCAATTACTAAGATTTCTGTTTTTTCCTTATTTAGTTTGAGAAGTTACTACTCATCCAATTAGAAATACTCCTTAGATTTTGGATCAGAGAGCCAAGTGCATCAGGGTCATCAGGTGCTATCGATTAATAAAGCTATGTGTCGTCTGCATAGCTGTGGTAGCTCACCTTCTGCTTTGAGATAATCTGACCTAATGGAAGTTTGTAGATTGAAAAAAAGCAACAGACCCAAAATAGATCCTTGTGGTACACCATGTACAATATCATGTATCTTCGAAGCACAATCACCACAACTAACAAATAATTTTCTGTCTGCTAAGTACAACTGAAACCAATTTAAGATGCTGCTACAGAGGCCCCATTCAGAACATTGGAAACTTCTTTGAAAACACCTTTTTGGTTCTGGGTCAGGGACACAAGTGGAGAGTTTCAGTTGAGAAATTCTTCTCCGTAGTTCAGGTAGATCTATTCCAGTGAAAGAATTTAATTTGCTTAAAAGGGCATGATGGGATTCAATTGGATTAACTTTGAGTGGGGGAGGGGTGTACTATATTATTTCTAATATCGTTTATACAGCTAAAGCCTTACAAGTTTCACTAGTAGTTTTTAGGAGGCATTCCATTGAGTGAGCTGTGTTTAAAAGATGATCAACAGTTGAAAATAAAACTCTTGAATTATTAGCATTATCATTTATAATTTTAGAGAAATAAGGCTGCCTCTTATGAGGGAGGTGGGGGACATCGAGTCCGAATGGGCCATGTTCTGTGCCTCTGTTGTTGAGGCGGCTGACCAGAGCTGTGGCTGTAAGGTGGTCGGTGCCTGTCGTGGCAGCAATCCCCGAACCCGTTGGTGGACACCAGCGATGAGGGATGCCGTCAAGCTGAAGAAGGAGTCCTTCCGGACCCTTTTGTCCTGTGGGACTCTAGAGGCAGCTAATAGGTACCGGCAGGCCAAGCAGAATGCAGCTTCGGTGGTTGCTGAGGCAAAAACTCGGGCGTGGGAGGAGTTTGGGAAGGCCATGGAGAATGACTTTCGGATGGCTTCGAGGAGATTCTGGTCCACTTTCCGGCGTCTCAGGAGGAGGAATCAGTGCAGTGTTAACACTGTATATGGTGGGGATGGTGTGCTGCTGACTTCGACTCGGGACGTTGTGGGTCAGTGGGGGGAGTACTTCGACGACCTCCTCAATCCCACTAACATGCCTTCCAATGAGGAAGCAGAGCCTGTGGGCTCCCCCATCTCTGTGACTGAGGTCACCGAGGTGGTAGAAAAACTCCTTGGTGGCAGGTCCCTGGGGGTGGATGAGATACGCCCAGAGTTCCTCAAGGCTCTGGATGTTGTAGGACTGTCTTGGTTGACATGTCTCTGCAACATCGCATGGAAATCGGGGACAGTGCCTCTGGATTGGCAGATTGGAGTGGTGGTCCCCCTCTTTAAAAAGGTGGACCAGAGGGTGTGTTCCAACTACAGAGGGATCACACTCCTCAGCTTCCCTGGAAAAGTCTATTTGGGGGTTCTGGAGAGGAGGGTCCATCGGATAGTCAAACCTCGGATTCAGGAGGAACAGTGTGGTTTTCGTCCTGGTCACAGGACAGTGGACCAGCTCTACACCCTTAGCAGGGTCATGGAGGGTGCATGGGAGTTTGCCCAACCTGTCTACATGTGTTTTGTGGACTTGGAAAAGGCGTTTGACCGTGTCCCTCGTGGAATCCTGTGGGGGGTGCTCCGGGAGTATGGGGTACTGGACCCCCTGATAAGGGCTGTTCGGTCCCTATACAACCGGTGTCAGAGCTTGGTCTGCATTGCCGGCAGTAAGTTGAACCCGTTTCTAGTGATAGTTGGACTCTGCCAGGGCTGCCCTTTGTCACCGATTCTGTTCATAACTTTTATGGACAGAATTTCTAGACGCAGCCAGGGTGTTGAGGGGGTCTGGTTTGGTGGCCTCAGGATTGGGTCACTGCTTTTTGCAGATGATGTTGTCCTGTTTGCTTCATCAGGCCGTGATCTTCAGCTTTCTCTGAATCGGTTCGCAGCTGAGTGTGAAGCGGCTGGGATGGGAATCGGCACCTCCAAATCCGAGACCATGGTCCTCAGCCAGAAAAGGGTGGAGTGCCCTCTCAGGGTTGGGAGTGAAATCCTCCCCCAAGTGGAGCAGTTCAAGCATCTCAGGGTCTTGTTCATGAGTGAGGGAAGAATGGAGCGTGAGATCAACAGGCGAATCGGTGCGGCATCCGCTGATGCAGGCTCTACATCGGTCTGTCGTGGTGAAAAAGGAGCTGAGCCATCAGGCAAAGCTCTCAATTTACTGGTCGATCTACGTTCCCACCCTCACCTATGGTCATGAGCTATGGGTAGTGACCGAAAGAACGAGATCGCGAATACAAGCGGCTGAAATGAGTTTCCTCCGCAGGGTGTCTGGGCTTTCCCTTAAAGATAGGATGAGAAGCTCAGTCATCCAGGAGGGGCTCAGAGTAGAGCTGCTGCTCCTCCGCATCGAGAGGAGTCAGATGAGGTGGCTCGGGCATCTGATCAGGATGCCTCCTGGTTGCCTCCCTGGCGAGGTGTTCCGGGCACATCCAACTGGGAGAAGGCCCCAGGGAAGACCCAGGACACGCTGGAGGGACTATGTCTCCCGGCTAGCCTGGGAACGCCTCGGGATTCCCCCGGAAGAGCTAGAAGAAGTGGCTGGGGAGAGGGAAGTCTGGGCCTCTCTGTTCAAGCTGCTGCCCCAGCGACCTAACCTTGGATAAGCGGAAGAGGATGGATGGATGGATGAAGACTGCCTCTTATGGAGGACTGAGATATTATATTCTGTTATTTTTGCCTTCAATATCTCATAGTGGAATATTAGTTTAGTTTTTCTCAATTTATGCTCAACTCTTGGGATTTTCTCTTTAAATCAGACACTCTTTGGGTCTTCCAAGTGTAACAAAAGGCTCTATATAGGCGCCTGACCTGACACAGAAGGACACGGAGGCACATATAAAAACAAACAAAACTTTTATTTTTCTTCACCCGTGGGCGCACGTCTTCTCCGTGACCCACAGGCAATACACAGTCCCCAAGCACTAATAAGCACAGCAAACACACCAACAATCTCCTCTACCACCACTCCTCCTGAAGCTTAGTCCTCCTCCTCCCAACCCTGGCTCCTTGAGTGATGGTGGCTGGCCCTTTTTATAACCCACCCGGAAGTGTTCCAGGTGCTTTACCACCTGGTCCTAATTGCACCTCCGGGTGGGGCTGAAGATTCGTCCAGCAAGGCTGCTGAGTCCATGCAGCTCTCCCCTAGCGGCCATCCGAGCCCCCAACCAGGCTATGGAGGACTCCATCTCCCATGGAGCCCTGCGGGTGGTTGGGAAATCACCGTCAGCCAGGGAGGCTGCCACCAAGCATCCCGGGGGAGGTACTGGACTGCCCATGGTGGCTCCCCCGGAACATAAGCAGCAGGGGTGTCCCTGCCGGGCATGGGACCCAGCTGTCCTTCACACAAGGTATAATAGTGCTGGAAGATTTCTTAACTGTCTTTTCGGGGGCCAGTATGTCAACTGTAGCTCTCACCTTTGCATAAAAAATTTTTACCTTACTATTTACACTATTAGTATCACTAAGATAAGTACTACAATTTGACTGATTGTTTAGAATATTAGCAAACATTGAAGGTGCTGCTGTATCAAAATAATGTTTTTTAACAATACTGTTCTCATTAGTTCTAGTTATCCGTATTTCTACATGAAATTTTGGCAGGTGCCACATGTAGTACTGGCGATTTCCTTAGTTTGCCTCTCCTTAATGTATACCAGAAAAATGGGTTTCCACGGGTTGCCCCATAATGGGGGCCTGCACCTTTAAGGAGGAAAGGCAGCACCAACAGGACTGGTTACCTAAAGAGGATTTAACCCAGAAAAGGAGGAGAGAGAGTGACATCAGGCAGTGAAGCAAGGAGCTAAAACATGTTAGCACAGAAAATCTGCAATAGGTGCCACCTGCTGGAAGATAGATTTTTTTTATTCAGGATACAAGAGAGACGTGCCTCATAAGATTAAATCTTTTATATCTATTCTGGAGCGACCAGCTTGTTGACTGGTAGTACAGAATGTTATCATTATCAGTGTTGGCTGGCTGTGTATTCCATCGGGATTCTGTCTTTTCATCATCCTCTTCCAACTTAAAGGACAGTAAAACCAGACTGCGGGGTTTTTAGGAAACAGGTTATTTATAGCAATGATATCTTGCACCCTAATTTATTTCATTCTGACCTTGTCCTAGTAATGTATTTGTTGTTTGTGGCAGGGCTGTGGAGTCGGAGTCGGAGTTGGAGTCGAGGAGTTGGAGTCAGAGACAATTTTGGGTACCTGGATTCGGGGTCGCTATTGGTACATTTTTGTACCTAATAAATTTAAATTATAATTGAAAAAAAAAATACAGCGAGTTCAAATGTCCCATTTCACAAACAATAGTCATAATTAAGTTCTTCTCTGATGTAAGAATAAAGCCCAGTGCATAGTTGAGTTACTACTAGTGTGAAGTTCATATGAGCTATTATACAACCTGACATTCATATATTGTAATCTGGATTATGGTACATTACAAAAAGTGCTTCCATTTTATATTCAGATATAATGTGTTTAACAAGTTCATTTGAGTGTTAACAAGTTTAATGATGTAGGTGTATGTATGTGCAATGGCCTGATGTGCACTCTCCACATATGCTCCCACCCAGGGCTGAACTTTAGCATAACTTTGCACACCACCTGTTCTAGAAGATTTATAAATTAAAAAGGAACAGATTCTATGTATCGTGACAGGTAATGCTTCTAATATGTTAAGCACAATTAAGAAAATGAATAAAGTAAATGAAGAAAGTGACAAACAGATATTAGAGGAAGACAGTTCTGCAAGTATTGGAGAAAGTGAAACAGAAGAGAATAGTGAAATTTTGGATAACATTGCTAAAGAAGCATCTGTGCTTACTACTATTCAACATATGCATTGTGCTGTTCATACTCTGCAAATTGCGATAAGAGATGGACTGAAAGATCATCATGCAGCTACTCTAATTGGCAAATTGAAGCTAGTAACTGTTGCAGCCAGGGCTCCTAAAACAGATGCCATTTTGAAAAGACGTGCAGGAAAATGAGCCATTTTGGATGAAACAATATGCTGGGGAAGCACTTATTTGATGGTAAAGCGTTTGCTTGAACTAAAAGACTTTCTTGAACAACTGGACAATGAAAATGTTTTATTAACTGAAAACCAGTGAGCACAAGTGAAAGAACTGGAATGTCTACTTTCTTACCCCTTTACTGTCACCAAGAGGTTGCAATATGAAGATTTAACACCCGGTAAATTTTCTTTGGAATGGAAGAGCTTGATATATTGCCTGAACAAAAGTGGAGGGTTAATAGCTGATAGCATCCTATCTTCAATGAAGAAAAGAGAGAGTCTCTTACTGGATAATCAAATCTTGTTAGCTGCTATTTATGTTGATCCAATGAGCCGAATTTTGTTGAGCAGTGACCAGATTGCTAATGGAAAAAAGACACTCTGTGATGTAGCAGTTCACAAGAAAGGATTACTACTACCTGAAACATCTCCACTGAAAGAAGCTATAAGCACTGGCAACTCAGGATCATCCTCTTCAATTGAAGAATTAGACTTTGATTCCTACTTGGACAAAATGGAAGTTTCAAAAGCAAAGCGACCTTTGCGTGAAAGATAAACAACCAGTAAATGTCCAAATAAAGCTATTCCAGCAGGAGTTTTTTAAAGAGTTAAAAGAAGTTGAAAAGTATGATCACTCATCAAAGCTAACTGTAGAAGAAACCATCCTTGTTGATCCAGAGATTATTAGTGATGTGGCTAGAACCGTAACAGCAATGCCACCCACCCAAGTCAGTGTTGAAAGACTATTTTCAGCTATAAAAATAATCAAGTCAGATTTAAGAGCTCCTACGAAAGAGGATCTGGCAGAAGCAATTCTGTTTCTTAGAACACTGCATTGAGTTAATTTTGGATTGCATTTAACTGCTATTCTACTCTACAACTGTATTCCAAGTTTAATATATAAACTGTTTTAAGTTTTCCAGCTTTTGTTTTTTGTTCATGTAGTTAAGCTTTGTTTTTGTTTTAAAACTACCAAAGAATGTGGTTTATATTTTTTGAACTGGTAAAGTCCCTGTTCCTGATTTTTATGCATGCTACTACTTTATAGCCACTTGATAAAAACAATAAATAAAACCTTATTGTTTTCATTATTTTGTCTTTTGTTTAAATGGCCAATACGGTAGAGAGTCAGCTTCCTAGCCAGTAGTTCTGTGGTTAAATGTGTGTGTTGCCTTCTTTCAATCAACATGGAAAATACATTAGCATATTAAATACAGAGGAGTCTGAGTCGGGGAGTCGGAGTCAGAAGTACCAGAAACTAAGGAGTCGGAGTCAGAGTTGGAGTTGGAGTCGAAAAATTTATCTACCGACTCCACAGCCCTGGTTTGTGGGGTTATATACAAAGTATTTGTCTCATCTACTTGTAAATAAACCTTTTCATGTTCTTACTGCTTTTCATTGAGTGTTGGTTTGGGATTTGTTGTGAGTGGGTTAAATAGGACGAGTGTTGGTTACAGAACCCAAAAAGATTTATGTTAAGAATATTAAGTATTACTGCTATCATGATAGTGGTGTTCTGATCTTGTGGTTGCACTGGGCTTATTTAGTCTCCCGGGGTAGTGGTACAAAATAATATGCAAAAATGGTCCAATATGCCGATATCCACAACCTGCCTCGCATCAATTTTTAATCCTTTTGAAGTCACTAAATCCAGCGTGTGTCCTCCCTTATGTGTGGGCTGGCTGACATGCTGACTCAGATCAAAAGAGTGCATTAAGTTCAGGAATTTTCTTGCTTTCAGGTCACAATGGTTGTCCATATGAAAATTAAAATTGCTAACAATTAGGAATCTGTCATATTTTGTTATTATTAGAAATATTAAGTCTGAGAATTAGTCAATAAAAGATGCATTCTATATTGGATGTCTATAAACAGTCAGTGTGAGAGACTGAGAGAGTCCTTGAGTAACAATGGCAATGTAATTGAAAGACATGAAAATACCAAAACTGGCATTTTTGACGTTTAATCGTCTTGAGCAAATACTCACTGAACTGCCACATTTTTTGTTTTGGTGAACCGAATGAGCAAAGCTGTAATTCGGAGGTGCTGCTTCAATTAATACTGTCACACCACATGAGTTGAGCTATGTTTCATTTAGTAAGAAAAAGTTGATTTTCCTATCACTGATAAGATCGTTAAAGTAAAAAGTCTTGCTGGTTAATGTTCTAATATTTAGCAGATCCATATTTAAGGTCTCAAAAGAGCAGAGCTGAATCAGAGTATTACAACAGGTTAAAATGGTAAAGTTATTTGTGTTTATGCCGGTTTGTGCAGATTTTTCATTGATCTATGATCTGTTGTTATAACACTACAGTACACATCTATAGGTGAAATGGTAAATAAATTATTTGCATTTACTGTATAGCGCTTTGTCCATGTTTTTTATTTAGACTATGGTTTCTTAATAGAGTGTAATACAGTGTACTTCTAAAGGTGAATGCAGTACAGAATTATCACATCCTAACATGGCATTATATGAACCATTAGGACTAAAATTAAGTAGTCAGGGAAGACATACTACCTTCCAAATATTGTTGTAGAGGACCCGGATGCCGAATCTGTTAAGATGCAGACCATCTCATCTGAGGAAATGCAGTCTTTCCCAGGATAGATCCTAGTTGTTAGACATTAGACAGTACATAATCAATGACTTTTTTATCACAGTATGTTAAAGTAGCAAAGAGAGGGGACCTCTGTCTATATTTAATATTATGTAATAACCAGGATAGAATTAAGGATGTAGATGTGTTTTAACAACTACAATCGAATGGCCGTGTTATGCAGCTCTCATTGTTTTAGCAGAGTGCAGATGCAAAGTCTAAAGTTATAAAGTTTAACTTTGGTAGGGCAAATTTTAAACAGATGCAGCAAAGCCTAAAAGGGATACACTGGGATAATCTTTTAAGTGTGGAGAGAAACAAGGAGCAGTGGAACAAGTTTAAAAACATTTTACATATAATGCAGGTACATTATAAAATTTACAATTATTAGGAAATTAAAATAAAACACGGCAATAGGTTAATAAGGAGTTGATAAAGAAGCTGGAAAAGGAAAAAAAGCAGCTGTATAAGGAGTATAAGACTAATAACTTCAATGTGAACTGTAAGGCAGAAGAGGACCTGAAGAGATTATTTCAGTATTTTAGTAGTAAAAAAACAGTCAAAGAAGAGGAAAGGTATATCAGAAATGGTAAGGGCGAATTCAAAAAAGCAGACAGCAAAAAAGCAAATGCTGTAAACTTGCATTTTTCTGAAGTTTTGATATGTGAAGTTGTGGATAACCTCCCAGCAGTAACAGGGACTACAAATGAGGTAATGAGTGATTTGGAAATTCTAGTGGTAGAATTAACTGTTTAGTTTAAATAGGCTCAAATCTAACAAATCACCAGGACCAGATAACATTTATCCTAGAGTGATTAAGGAGGTTAGTAAGTACATATGTAAAAGCTGGATGCATATATTTAGGAAGTTACTACACACTGGGGAAATTCCTAAGGCTTGCAAAATGGCAACTATTATCCTGTTATGTGAAAAGAGTGATTGGGCAGATCCAAGTAACTAAAGGTCAGTGCACCATGGTTAAAATAATGGAATTATCAAGAAGATTAACCAACATATGGCAAGAATAAGAGTGTTAGTGCACAGTTAGCATTGGTTCAGATGACGGAGGTCATGTTTTTCTGACATGCTGGATGTTTATAAGGAAGCAACAAAAGTATATGACCAGAGTGGAGCATATGATATTATTTATCTTGACTTTTCAGAAAGCATCTGATGAGGTCCCACTTGAGAGGCTGGGTATCACACTAAAAGAAATGGGAATTCACAGTGTTGTGTATTGGTTTTTGCGGAACTGGCTAAAACACAAGAAGTAGGGGATTATGGTACAAGGAACCTTATCAGAATTTGGTGATGTTATGAGTGGTATTCCCCGGGATCAGTGCTAAGGCCATTTCTATTTTTAATAATGTAAATTATCTGGATGAAATTAAGCAACCAGCTGCTAAAGTTTGTAAATAACACAAAGGTAAGTGGAATGTCAGATAATATAGTAATTCATTGAACCATTACAGTGGAATTTGTGCAGATTTTTGGCAGATGAACTTTAATATAAGCAAATATAAGGTATTGCACATAATAAGTAAAAAATATTTGATTTGAATACACAATAGGAAGTCTGAAAAATGAAAATACTGCTTATGAGAAGGATTTAGAATTCATAGAAGATTTGTCACTATCAAATTCCAGACAATATTAAGAAGCCATTAAGAAGGCTAACAGAATATTAGGTTATTTAGCACAATGTGTAGAGTACAAGTCAAATTAGGTTATGGTTAAGCTTTATATTGCACTAGTGAGGTCATCCCTAGAATATTGTGTACAGTTTTGGTTTCTAGGCTATAAATGAGTTTAACAAGAACATGAGGTCACAGCTGGAAGACTAAAAGTAAATTTTGCACAAACTTTACAGACTTTTTCTTCACACAGAGAACCATGGACACATGGAATAAGTTACCAAGTAGTGTGGTAGAAAGTAGGCCTTTTGGCACCTTCAAAACTAGACTTGATGTTTCTTTGGAGTAGTTAAGTGGATAGAATTATGGAGCTTTTATGAATTAAATGACCTGTTCTCGACCCAAAATTTAAAATTTTCTAATTTCAATGTCTGTATTTATTTATTTATTTTACATATGGCCACAGCCATTTGTTCACGTTTCCTTCATAACAACCCAAATTTGTGCAGTGTGTGACATCATTAGAGCAACAGGATAAAATATTGTTTCTTTGTTCCCATTTCATACAATATTGTGGATAACTCCACACCTTCTTGAAATAATAGTAGTTTTTTGATTTTCTGGTTAATGGTTTTTTGGAAAATACCTTTTGACTTTGATTTTTGGTACTTATTTTTTTAGATACACATATTTTGAACTTCCCAGTTACAATCCATGTTTTGTCTTAACTGTGTTTCTTCTTTTGATCCATATTTTTTCTCACTGCCATTTTACACCCTTAGTGGAACAGCTGTGAATTTAATGTTATTTCACATGATATAGAAATATGTAGCTGTAATGTGATCAAATTGTTGATTAATGGTAGGAAGCAGAAGAGTAATGTCTGACTGTTTCATTATAGTCAGATTCTGAGACTTGGATAGGAAGTGCAATCATTTCAAAGACTTTCCTTCATCTGAGGCACTCCTACACTAAAGCAGTTTTTAAGGCTTTGCAGCATCAGGCTTGAGTACTACACAATATCAGTTTATCCTTTATTTAATTTAAATCCTTCTTTCAGTGGATACATGTTATATTTGACAGTTATTCTGGTACTTAATGTAGTGTAAATAATCCCAACTTTGAATTCATGTTCTGCATTAAGCATACACTATCAGCGTGTGTAAGTAGTAAATGTCTCCAGCTAATCAATCAGTTTAGGTTCAAGAACTATTGCACAGCCAAGACAGAATGTCTTTATTTCCTTTAGAGTTTGAAATCTAACGTTAGCCTTTGCAGATAATTCTGCATTTTCTAACTCCATCATATAATCACTTTTTATTAGACATAAAAATTTTCAACAAAAGTAGTTTCATCATTTATATTTTATTTTGGAATAGTTCATATCTAATGCCTTCTAGAGCATTTAGTTCACTGTGGACCTTTAATGTAAAATAGGTTTAGAAAAATGGATGGATGTACAATAGTTCTATAAAATTGGTGTTAATCTTTTCAGTATGCAACACATTCTGTTTATAATTTAATGTTAGGATAGTTTGTTTTTTTGTACTCTGTTGCTGAATATGAAATCTACATGTAGTGTTATTTTTTGTGATTGAATTTGTAATTATATACAGTAAACCCTTGATTATCCATCACTCAATTAACTGTCAGTCTGTCTTTACTGTCAGGGCCAAAAAAATAAATAAAACGCATGCTAGCACCTACCTGTTACTGTAGTACTACTGCCGCACAGTGTGCTGAGAGTTCTGCACATTGGAATAACTCTCCCTTCTGCTAGCGCGTAGTGTACTTCCTCAGGGCGCATTTTGAAATCACACTGCAGTGTCAAATACGTACCTTCATTTTTACAGTTTTTCTCAAATGCTAAAACACAAAAGCCAATCCTCTAAACCAAATGACCAGTTGTCTAAACACATTTACTAAATCTAGCCATCATTTTCCAATATCATAAACACATTTCACATGAAGACACAATTCACAAAACACAATCCTCCGTTCTCATAAATCTAAACACATTTTTCCTTGCTAAAACACAAGTTGCAAAAGAACTCTGCTCATATTCTCAAATGAAAGCTCATGTGATGCAAAATGCTTGCCACAGTCAACAATATTTGAACACAATGAACACACCTGGCGTCATTCATTACACACAACGACTCAAAATTGAAAACACCTGTTGCTAATGCTGTGACCACATGTATAAAAGCAAGTTCAGAGTGCACAGTTTGCTGAAGATTCCAAACAAACACAATGGATGAAGGCAGAGTCAGGGGAAGAGGAATTCGAGTCAGAGGAGGGAGAAGAGCTGGCCATGGAAGAAGAGGAGCAGGCCAACGAGGAAGAGGAGTTCAAATCAGAGGAGGAAGAGGAGCAGGCCAACGAGGAAGAGGAGTTCAAATCAGAGGAGGAAGAGGAGCAGGCCAACGAGGAAGAGGAGGAGGCCAACAAGGGAGAGGAGAAGGTCCAGGAGGGAGAGCAAGACAACCTCGCACCTTCATTACGGACGAGATGCGAGCAACAGTCATTGACCATGTCATTGTCCATGGCATGACAATGGCTGAAGCAGGACTAAGAGTCCGTCCAAACCTGAGTAGGTTCACCGTGGCCACCATTATCAGGGCATTCAGACAACACAACAGGTATTGTACTCTATTGCTTTCTTTGTCACAATACAGTTTTACAAGCCTGTGAAAGTAGTCTATTGGTTTCAAATCAGTTTTTATTGTAAAACATGTCAATTGACAACACATGTTTCTTTCTTTAGAGTTGAAAGAATGCCACATAGAGGTGGGAGGGTTGCCATATTTACAGCGGCACAAGAAACCCTCATTGTGGATATGGTTCGTGAGAACAACCTCATCAGACTCCGGGAGATCAGAGACAAAGTCATTGCCGATAATGTCAACTTTGAGAGCATTGATGATGTCAGCTTGGCCACAATAGACCGAGTTCTCCGGCGCCAAAAGATGCGGATGAAACAGGTCTATAGGGTTCCCTTTGAGCGCAACTCTGCGCAACACAAAGACCTACATTACGAGTATGTGCAAGTAAGTATACATCCATGTTCACAGTACAGTTAGTGGACATACTGTGTTGCTCAGTGGCCTACATTACTTCTGGACAATGCTGTGCTACCTGATTGACTGTTGTTCTAAACACCTGCGCACTTTCACATTTTCACAGAGGATATTACAGTTGGACGTGATGGCCAGACCTCATGAGTACCTCTTCCTGGATGAGGCTGGCTTCAACCTGCAGAAACGAAGGCAAAGAGGCCGTAACATCATTGGCCAAAGAGCCATCACTGAGGTTCCTGGCCAACGGGGGGGTAATATTACTCTTTGTGCGGCCATGGGTTCGGAGGGGCTTGTCCACCGGCATGCTGTCCTTGGGTCTTACAACACCCAACGTCTCCTCACCTTCCTAGAGGAGCTAAAAGACATCCTCCTGGACCGCCAACAACACCATCTTGGGCCCGCACATCACATTTATGTGATCATTTGGGACAATGTCCGCTTCCACAGAACAAACCAAATCAGAGAGTGGTTCACCACCAACAGTAACCACTTTTTAAACGTCTGTCTGCCACCCTACTCCCCTTTCCTGAACCCTATAGAGGAGTTCTTCTCATCGTGGAGATGGAAGGATTATGACAGACAACCATATACTAGAGAGAACCTCCTAAGGGCAATGGAGCTGGCCTGTGTTGACATCCCAGTGGAGGCCTTCCAAGGATGGATTCGCCATTCCAGGGCGTTTTTCCCGTGGTGCCTGGCAAGAGACAATATAGCCTGCGATGTGGATGAGGTGATGTGGCCCGATGCAGCTCAGAGACATGATGCCGCACAGAGATTGTGGTGTGTGTGGTGTGAATAAAGTAAATAAAAAACTTCACACCCTGATCATGTTTTCAAGAGTACTGTTGTGTGCAATAGATTCTGTTTTTGCATTGAGTTGTGTTACAGTAGTGTACATGCAGAATTTTCTATAGATTTATACTCTTCATATGAAACTCACAAATCTAAATGCCTAATTCTCTGCAGAGATCTAAGAAGATCACTTACTGTAAAGTTTCTAAAAATATGCATTGGCAGTTATGAAACAAAGAACCTTCTCACAAATTGAGCATTGTGTTCTCAATTGTTTTGCTGTAGTGTGTAATGATGTGTATAGTGTTTACATTTTTGAAAGCTTCGAGCTGCTCTTTTGGTGTGAAAGTTTGAGTTTTGAAGTGAGAAGGTGTGGTTGTGTTTATGTAGCTTTAGAAAAGGGTGTTGTGTTTAGACATTGGGGAACATGGAGGAAACGTTTGTGAAATGTGTTTTAGCATTTGAGAAAAACTGTAATAGCGTATAGCTTTTCTCTTTTATTATAATTACATTGTTATGACTGATAAATGTAAGTGTGTGGTCTTAGACTTGTCACAAAAAACTGAAATAATTAAACATTTGCAAAATGGCAAAAGTGCTTCAAGTATTGCTTCAATTTACGGAGTAGGAAGAACAACAATGAACAAGATAAAGTGTGATGCTGACAGAATTGAAGAACATGTTGAAAATGGAACCACTGACAGTATTGTTAATGTATTAATGTTAATATTCTCCTGTATTGCAATTTTTTTTTTTAAATTCTGTTATATTATGTTTTGTTAATATATTATGACTTGCAGGCAGCTTGTGATGTGCTGTTAGGGAGCAGAAAGCATGTAAAGAATGCTGTAAGTAATGGGGTGGGGTGAAGGGCTTCTGTTCTGTAAGGGGCAGACAGGTCTGTTAGGAGATGAGTGACAGGAAATGTTAGAATAAAAAGAAAGGTGTGACAGAAGGAAGTTTTGAGTAGGGAGTCTGGAAACAATAAGCAGGAGTTTTTGCTGTGCAGAGAAAAAAGAACATGAGTGGCAGGAGATAAACTGTTTGGTAGGTAAAGCTTTCTTTTATTGTTTTGGAGGTGTGCTCTGTAACCCCGGTAACGGAGTATAAGACAGGGCACCATTTGTTACAGAATGAAAACTCCAAGTAAAACGTAGAAAACTCTAGTACCTCTGAGTTGTGTTTGCATATTATGCTGGTTGTTACAATATTATATTATGAATTAATTTTGATAATACTACATTATATTTTGTTTTGTAAATAAATATGACTTCGCTAATCTACAGTATATCATTTTTACAGTAACTGTTCTAATAGCCATCTTTTCTCTTATCCGTCACGGCCTCTGTCCCAACCCTTGACAGATAATCAAGGTTTTACTATATTAGCAAAAAAAGGGTTTCCAGAATTTATTATATAGTAATAAAACCCAGCCTGTCAACAAGAGGTTAATAAAAAAGAAGCAGTAAAAAGAAGACACACCAAGACACACCAAGGAGAGGAGAGTGACTCAAACATTGAAGCATAGGGATGGGAAGATTAAGAATTATCCATACCTGGATTAGCTGTACCATACACTGCCATTTAGCATCGTTCGGGCTGGAAGACCTATTAATCCTTGCTGCTGGCAGTTCAAGAAAATTGAGGTAGATGCTTTCCACAGATTAATATGAGAAGAGTCAGGTGATTTCCAGCAAGAAGCTGGAATGGACTTTGTGGCAGCCATGCCCAGAGAAAGTAAATTCAGCTAGGAGGGAGAGAGAGACAGAGAGAGACAGAGAGTGACAGAGAGAGAGAGGAGAGGTTAGATAGAAAGTAGATTTGAAGGTGAAAAGGGATGTTGATAGAAAGAGCAGAATACAGAAACTGTGGACATTCCTAGTGTAGAAATGTGCCAAGGACATCTCCCTGACAAAAATGGGACTTAATCTGAGGACAAAACCGTGGCAAAGTGCTTGCAGATAAATGCAATGAGCAAACTTAAATTGAATGTTTCCAGAGTTTGAAATTCTGAAGGAAGCATACATGTTCATAAAAATAAGTCCCCAGAAAAGAGGAATTAAAGAAAGTATGTTGCTATTCCAAGTAAATTGAATAGGTAAGGGTCTTTAAGATGCTTTGTGCAAAAGTGTGTATGCCTGGGATCATCGATTCGAGGTCAGTGAGCCAGATTTGGCCTGCATGTAAGTTTTCCTTGCCCCAAGCCATTCTTCAACAATTTGCCAGATATGTTAAGGTCTGTAGTGTGTAGAATCAATACACATCAGGCACCTGCAAAAGAGACTGAAAAGGTGTTGAATTCATAATAAAAATGATCAGGATAGAATTCAGAACAGAATAAAAAAATTCAATTCATAAAAAGCACATTTGCTGCTCTATTATAAAGTCAGCTCACCCTAATTTCTATTTAATACTCGACTCTCAATATACATTGAGACATATGTCAGTTGTGGCTGACAGTGGTTCCTGTTGTCATTAACATTATCAATTTATCACCAGAAAGCTCCAATAAAATGCCTATAACACATTTTTTAAATACTTCTGCATGTGTGACGGCTTTATTTTGCTTAAATAGTCCATGTTGCGTGGTGGGAAGCACATGTTGTTCATTCTTATTAAGTTAGTGAACAGATGACCATTTTCCTGTCAGGATTGTAGCTTGCTTTCAGATCTTTGATTTCCTTCTGCACTGGGCCTCAGAATATAGTTGATAAGGTTCATTGAAAGTTCCATGCTTTTGAAGATGGTGCCACCTCACATTGTATACTTTTTTGATAGCAACTATTTTGCTGGAGGTCAGACAGGTCGGCCGAGCATTTTGTGAAGATGGTATTATAAAGGACATTCTTCATTGAAATGACAATTCTTGATAGACATTTTCCTTTGAAGACATTTTGACAAATATTTTTACTAGCTAACTCATTTAGACAGCTAAAATGTAACATGAACTTTGTTTTTTCTGATCAGTAAAAATTATGTGATTGGACACAACAACTGTGAATTTTCATGAGAAATAAATATGAATTTAAAAGATTGAGCTTGCATTGGCAGATGAAGTATGAGATTGAATTATAGTGAAAAACAGGAAAGGTGAAAACCAGAAGAGAAAATATAAACCAATCAAATGTGACAAAAGCAAAGTCAAAATCAAGAATGAAAGACAGAAGTGGGTTCAAAGCTGAAATTAATTCCTAGCTCTTGGCCTACATATCTGTAAGCTAACTGCACTCAGTATTTGATGTATTATCCAACCAAGGGATATGCCATATTTATATCCTCACTATTGGTAACATCACAAATGTGATGACCACGATCATGTGACATTTATGCCGTACTGAGTGAACAAAAGAACGATAGAAGCAAAATAAAAAACAAACATTGTGCAAATTAATACAAATAGTTTGAAATCCCCAAAAATAAGGTCTTCATCATAAAAAAAGAAAAAAAACTAAAATAACACCTAAACCTACTTCAATCAATGTTTATTATGAAATATTCCTCAACACAAGGCTTGCACTCCGAGCTCAACCACCTGGCTTTGAAGAAAACACACATTTTTAGTCAAAATCCATGACTGTTCCTCAGGGCCATAACCATGCCAGTCCACTAGATATTTTATTTTATAACAATGTCTCCTAGAGTCCAAAATCTTACAGACCTGAATTTCCTGATGATTCTCCTCACAACTGCAGAGGGGGACCCGAAGTACCAGGAAACAACAAATATTTACAAGTGATGTGGAACAAGTTTACGCTTCTGACGAGTGTTACAACATCTGAGTCATACCTTCTACCCCAGTAAAAAATTAGTATGAGGACGTTGTTTCTTATCTGCACATGTCTTAACTACAGTTCCATCCATAATCCAACCCGCTGAATCCAAACACAGGGGTCTGCTGGAGCCAATCCCAGCCAACAAGGCAGGAACTAATCCTGGACACACACAAACACAATTTAGAATCGCCAATCCACCTAACCTGCATGTCTTTGGACTGTGGGAGGAAACCCACGCAGACACAGGGAGAACATGCAAACTCCACGCAGGGAGGACCCGGGAAGCGAACCCGGGTCTCCTAACTGCGAGGCAGCAGCACTAACACTGCGCCACTGTGCCACCCTAACTACAGTTCCTGCCCTTAATAATTGTTTTTGTAAGGTGCGCAAGTTATTTTGTAAATATGACAAAAGTCTGAAAGGGCTGGAATCAATTACAATGATTCAGTTCAATACATAGTAAGTGGCTTAAAACCATACTAGCACTCAAACGGTAACCTTTTGAGAGAGAAACTGTACAGTGCATTGCGGGAAAATTTACATACTCCCCATCAAACTCAAAAGCATTAACAGAAGAACGTAATACTTTTTACAGACCCTGATTCTCCTTCTCACAAAGCTACACTCAGGATGTTAACCAGATGTTAATTTAACATCAATGCCAACTTTGCTGCAAAAATACCCTGCAGAACATGGGAGTGAATTATAGACCCCAGTCCAACACAATAGACTTCAGTATACCATGGAGTCTGAAATATTTTTTTATAAAAATCTCAACAAGAGACTTTGCAGTCAGGATAAATTTTAAGAGTACAAAATGCACAGCCTTGAAAAAATGGTCAGTAATGACCAGAGTCACCAAGTGACCCTTAGATGAAGGGAAGTTAATGATAAAATTCACTGAAATATCTTCCTATGGCTATGAAGAAAGATTAATTTGTTGTAACAAGCCCTGTCTTGGCCCCAAACAAGATTTAGCCCAGTTGAAGACTACACACACCTTAATAAAGTCCATAAAACTCTTCCTTATAACTAGAATGGGAACAAACAGCTTTGTTTCCAGCATTTCAGGTGCTAGCGGATATGCCATCCAGGACTTTCTGCAAAGGATTTTGTAAACAGTTAAGGCTCTCAACTACTATTCACTACTCCCATAAGGTTAAAGACAGAATAATGGTTTCCAGTTCAGACAGTACTGTGTCTATCTCAAACCTGAGGTAAGACATTGACCTTTGTATTACAACCAACTAGCCAATACACAATCACAAAATTAAAATGACTAAAAAATAATGACCAGTGTACATGTCTGGCATTTAGCCTCTAAGTCAGTTTCAAATGAATCAAGTTTTTGTTGTCTGTAAAGATTGCAAATTCATGAGAGGCTAATTCCAAAAATGGTTCCACTGTTCCTAATATAGTTTGATTTCCAACTTCTGTTGGTTCCCAATATCTTAGATTTTTACAGTGGTTGATTGTTTCTAGTAAAAATAGGCACAGGAGATTTACTAAATCATGAAAATGCCTGGACAAAACAGCGCCTACCCCAGCACTTGAGGCATCAACCTCAACCTGAAAGGGTAAAAAAGTATTTGGATGCTGCATAATATTTGCCAAGGTAAACCTAGATTTAAGAGCCTCAAATGCCCATTGAACCTTGGGAGTCCAAAAAAATGTTTAATGTCTTGTTTAGTGGTGGAAGTAATTAGAGCACTCAAAGAGTCAAATTTCTGAATAAACCTTTTTTAAAAATTTGCAAAACCCATTAAATGTTGGTCCTGTTTTATGCTTTCTGTGGTTTTCAACTTAAAATAGCAGAGACCTTCTAGTCTATTTCAATAGCGGTGCAACTGATAGAAAATTCCCAGAAAATGCTAAGGACATATTAAAGTCACACTTCTCCAATTTTACAAACAAATTATTAGCCCTAAGGCTTGACTGTGCCTCCTTTACATGGCCTACACAGGAATCTATGTCCTTTGAAATTATAAAAATCTTATTTATAAAACTTTGCATATATTTAAGAATAAAATTATGTGCACGCCAAAAAAAAATCAAGATTTATAAAACCTGCCGTATGCACATATGTACACAGGTTTACCATTTATAAATCACAGTCACCTTGTAAATATACATATTTGAACGCGCCTCAAATGCCACCCTTAAATAGCTATATATAGAGCATGCTAATTAACCTCATACATATGCATGCTGCTGGACTTCATTGGCTGGTAGTGTAGCTCCCTCCTGATGCATCAAGACCCTCTGCCACGAGAATTCAAGTGTATTTTGGCTGCATTCCGCAGCTGAGAAAACAGGATCCTGCACACCATTAGCATGCCTCTCCCATGCATTCAGGGAATTATCAGGGAGAAGCATCATCTGAGTGGGTGACCACTTTCACTTGGCACATGTAATGACATGATTGCTGTTACAATGAATAGTACTGTGTGTATATGGTACAGTGCCTTGAGCATGGGAAATGCGCTATATGAATGAAATGTATTATTATTATTACATTAATTTATGTATATTTTTAGGATTTTTTGTTGATTTTGAATTACTATTTAATTATATAATAACTATATTACATTGTTATTTTTCTTATTTATGTTATTTCTGTTTATTTTTGAGTATTATTGGTTAATTGTGTACTGTCCCTTTAAGTTTGCAAATGTTCCATGCTGTTTGTGTGTAGTTTCCCAAGAGAGTTCTTGTGACTATTTAAGTCAGAGAAACAGGAGCTTGAGCCACTGTTCATTGATGTTTGCTGAAAGAATTAAGGTATTGCCTCTGTATTTGGATTTTGAGGGTTTTCAGTTCTTTCTGTCCTATTTATTAGTTTTTGTTTCTAGATTTTGATTTGGGATGTGTTTCCTTTAGGGTTGCCTTTTTGCACAACTCATTTCTTGCTCTTTTTATTTTGTAATTTTTTTTTTGTTTTATTCACAGACAGAGTTTGGTAGTTTTCTGCTTCTTGTGAGCCATTTTAGAACATTTAAGCTTGTTTTTTAACTTTAATATAGTTATCTCATTTTCAGACCTCATCAAGCTGAAACCTACTTGTCATTATTTGAAGTAAGCTGTCTGGGTGAGTCTCTTCTGGGTTGACCAGAGAAGATATTGGCTTGCTTTATTCTCTTTTTTGGAGGCCTCACATCCATTTTCGCATTGTTCAAGATTCCTTCATGCAACACCAGAACAAAATGTCCCAACAGATCATGAAAAATATTAACAACAATTGAGTGGAGACAGTATTACATGCACTCTTCCACTCATACCCCTCACTAATACATATTAAATTATATGCACTACATTAATCCAGTTTAGTAAAAATTATAGAGCATGTAATCTGATAAAAACATAAAGAAATTATTGGGGGGGGGGGGGGGATACTTATTTCTAATGGTGATCTTATTAAATTCACAAAAATTGATGCATAGTCGTCATGACTTATCATTTTTGGGCACAAGAAAAACCCCAGTCTGAAAAGAATGTTAGATGATCACATAAACTCATTTGCCAAATTGTCATTAATATATTCATCTATAGCATGGAACTAAGCAAAAGATAGATAATAAATGTGTTTTTAAGGAAAAGGAGACACAGAGAGTATATCAATTGCACAGGTACATGATTTGTAAAGCAGAAGCAGTAAATGACTTTTATTTTGAGAACATATGCCAGATTTCACTGTAAACATCTGGAAGAGATGTTTACAGAATGACAGCTGCATAAACAGGATTCTGAAGGAAATCTCTGAAACATTTTGAACTCCAAGCTAGTTATTCTTTCTTTTCTCAGTTGATTAAAGAGGAGTGTTTAGACAGCCTTGAATATCCCAAAATTACCTATGGTGTAGATGAAGATAATATAAAAAAGGAGTGTTGTCAGAATATAATATACCCACTTGAAGGGTAATGGGAGATTTAATTGCTAAAATAAGTCCCTATCCAGTAGGCTTTCCATCAATACCTGCAACACAAGTGGGAGTTTTAATTGTTTTATATCTAAACCATAAGTCTGAGAAAACTTAATAATAAAATTGTCAGCCACTCTTGAATTGATGAACACCTTCATCTCTCTTTCTTTTTTTTAACTGCTGGAAAAAAATATTCTTTGACTGCATTTGACAACAAATGGCCATCCCACCAACCCCTACATAGATGGGATGTTTAGTTTACTTAAAGCTTAGGACAAATCATTAACAAACGCCCTGATTCCCCACAAGAAAAGCATAAACGAGTGGTTGCACAGCAGTCCAACTCTTGAAATCCTATGTTTGTATTTCCTATTTCAATAGGCACTGGTGATGATTGTTCTGAAATGGTTTTATTTTAGGCAGTACCTTCATCCAGCATTTCCTCTATATCATACTTTGCAATTTCATGCTCCTCTCAACTTTTATCATCCTGGGGGTGAGGCATGATCCCTTGGTATGTAATGAGACTCTTGTCTCAGAGGAGCACTGTAAGAAAAGAATTTGCCTAGGAGATTGGTCGCTACACTGATTTGTAGTGAGGTATAGGCAAGGTGAAAGCCAAGAAGAGCAAATATAAATCAGGCAAACACAGCAAAATTGCAAAACCAAAATCAGGAATCAAAGACAGGAATTCAAAACCAAAACAAATTCCTAACACTTGGCTTACTTGTGTGAAAGTAACTACACTAAAGATTTGGCATGTCTTCTATACAGAATAAACATAAGAATGGTAAAAACAAAGTAAAAAATATACTTTGTCCAATAAAATTGCAAATGGTTTGAGAAACTCCAATAAATAATTTCTCCATCATAAAAACAAACTCTAAAACAAGGGTTCCCAAAGTGGCCTATATCGACCCCCTGGGGTCGATTTGAACTTTCTAGGGGTCGATAGTTTCAATAAAAAAATTGGGGGGTCAACGATAGCAAAAATAGACCCCCTTACTACTGCTATTTGTTTGTTACTTCAAAATATCTATGATTCCAATAGGTACCTAATTAAGAAGTAAAATAATTCAAAAAAACACTTTTTTGATAAAACAAATTACATACCAAACTTGCGAATAAAAAGGTAAAATGTGTCATTAAAAGAGTCACACGTAAGAATGCATGAAAATACATGTAACACAAACATACAGTATCTGTGCATTGTCTTATCGAACGTATCAAAGCAAGTGCGGACATGTAAAACTGTTGCATGTCCGCTCTTGCTTGTGGTGGGATGAGACGACGGATATTCTATATTAGAAGAATCTATCAGTCTTGTACGGTCATGCTTTCATAAAACACTATAAATTGGTTCGTTTGATGTGACATGTACTTATTTGTGATTTGAACTTTGAATATAATTATTTATTGAGGAGCAGTACTACGAAAAAGAAAATTGGAGGACACAGTTTATTTATTCGAGTAAGAACAAAAATCTTCTGTTTCAAGTAAGTACATAGTTTATTGTTTTTTTTTTTTTAATCACAGGGGCTGTCAAAATTGTTTGTTAATAAAAGTTTGTATTTCTTCAGATAATAATATGACTGAACCAAAAAAGAAATGCAGACAGTACAGCTTGGACTATTTGTACTTATTTTGAATTTACATATTTATTTCATAAATGTCAAAAATGTAAAAAAAAAAAACATTTCATTAGTGCAGGTTTCGATATTAAATGTTGCACAAGATAATGCCATATTCCGTAGCCATTTTATCTTTTTAAATCATAATTACAAGTGATTAAAATCTGATATCTAGTGAAATATTTAATATTGAGTACTGTACAAATGTATTAATTTGAGTAAGTAAAGTAAATGACTAGGGGGTCGACGGTTTTAAAAGTTTTTGGTAAAGGGGTCGGCGGCCGAAAAAAGTTTGGGAACTCTTGCTCTAAAATAACCAAAAGCTCAAGTAAAACAATGCTTATGACAAGTGCAATTTATGCTTGTTGATTCCTTATCTTGTGTAGATATAGCATGTTTCAGCTGAATTAGAAGGTGTGTGATATGATGAGTAGGTTATTGGATAATAGTGTCCAGGAGTAAATGAGGGAGTGTGTCTGTTAAAGTGTGTGTTTACAACAAAATAATGCTTCACAGTAGGGCCTATCCCAAAAAGTATTTGGTCTACCAGAATTTGGCCCTTAAAATGTTGTTTAGTAGAAAACAAACATGGGGGAGTATTCATAGAGGGGGCACATTTTTATAACCCCAAGTTCCCTCCACTGATTTTTTGCTTATCAGGGTGAAATGCTTAATTAGAGTTCCAAACAAATCTTGATATTAGGGATTTTAAATTAGTCAAATGTGTAATGGGGGATAAAGGAAGCATGACCTTTACAATGTTAAGGTGATGTACTATATACATTTTATTAATGATTAATATGGCATTGACTTTCAAGGTAAGCAAGTTTCAAGAAGACAGAGATGTGACAGTAATTTGAGGATATAATGTTGAGGAAAAGAGAATAAACATTAGTGCCCAAATGCTAAAAGGGACAGGTCAAAGGAAAATACAAGGAGAATGTACAACTTTTGCAGAAGACATTTACAGTATTAGGAGAAGGGTAGATTTTTTTTGTAGTTAGATAAGATTTTGAAAGATATAAATTGGTTAAGTACATACGAAGGTAAGAAAAGGCATTACTAAGCTAAATCAATATGTTATTCATGTAAATATATGTTTTATGTATAAACAGAGTTTGGAGTAATTAACTAATATGAAAGATGGACAATTGTTAGGGGTGTGAGGGCATGAATGAAAAGTCTGGGGGAAAGAGGACATCTTTTTCTGGCCGCTTTAAAGATCTGGAAAGGATGGGAGATAACAGAATTTCTAAAAATGATTAACATGGAAGAGTAGCATAGCATTTTAATCATATTGCCAAATCTCTTTTCAAACCCCATAGAGCTTAAAAATTGCTAGAGTGGTATCCTACATAAATAATCAAGGGGTTTTTAGCATGAAGGATCAGTAGAGCTGCTGGATTGGAGCCACTCTATTATGGGCAGAACACATTGCATATCCCCTTCAGTTAGAATATATTAATTTGTCTATTAAAAATGAAGATGACTTAGGAAAAGTTAGGTCAGTAATTTTTTATCGGAGTACATTGACAAAATTGGATGGTGACTAAAGCAGTCTTGATGAAGATATTCAGTTTTAAGGAGGTTTGGAGGTGTTTACATTTTTCAAAAAAGTTGGTGCCCGCTCCTTCAAAAAAGCCAAAAGAACTTCTGAAGAAAGGCCATCTAGCCCTGGGATTTTCAGATTTTCATAGAATTCAGAGTTTGCATAAACTTGGATAATGTGATAAGAGAGCATGGCAACATCCTCCTCAGATAGCCTAGAAGGAGGTAGCCTCTCTATAACAGCAGTCACTGATCTTGAGAATATTGTTGATAAAAGACCCCGATTTATTCTTAATGGCAGGGATTAATACAAACGTATCATGTTTGTACAGTTTTAAGGCCAAGAAACTACTGGGTTTAGCACTGTAGACAAGCTAGAATGTACAAGTGCAGTGAGTCTCAAAGAACGCTTTTTTGGATTAATAGTGCATTTTGTAGCATTGCCACATAAAATGTATATATTTTTTTCTTTTCTCTCTATGTAAAATCCCGTTGTCATTTGAGAGTACGGAAGATAAGATAAGATAAGATAAGCGGGTTGGATAGAGAGGACCTTTTGAGAGGTACAGGGCTGTCATTGAGATTTCCAAGAGTGCCATGGAAACGGACGCACTATTTAAATAGGGGCGCGAAAAGGCAGGAAGAGAAGGGAGAAAAGACAGCCCGAGTTTTAAGGCAAAGGAAAAATAGACATGACCCATCTGAGTCCATGAGAAAGATTTGTTTTCGGGGAGCACCACAAGTCCAACGCAGTCTGGGGTTGCAACCGCGAAGATTCCGGATACGCTGAGGTTACGGTGAAAGGGATCGGAAGCAGTGTTAGCCGTAAATCTTTTATTCTGGGATTGGCATGTCTGAGGAGCTGAACTACGGGGAAATAGGAAAACGGAAAAAAGACTAAATCGAATGAACGGTGGGGAAAATTCTTGGATATATAATTTTATGCTTTGTGTTTATTTTATATATTGGAAGTGGGGTTTTTTGTAGAAAATGTATTAATTATATTTTCTTTGTTGCATCTTTTCTCTGTGTGGTTTAGTAAATATCGTTTTTTTTTTTTTTTTTAATTAAAAGTCATCTTTCTGCGCTGTGGGAAGAGGATGAAGGCAGTTTGAGATTGATCTGCAATCATCAGTATTTTCAGTGTAAACTTAGTGGATACAACCGTTACACATTTAGCTCAGATCATACAATGTTAGTTTGTAATTCATATTCTGGGTCCACAGGATTCTGCTTTAAAGGACAGTAGTGATTTTAATTATGCTATTTTATGTTGATTTTTCAACACTTGGCTCATATCATATGCTATCATAAAATCACATATGGCACCTTTTGTACCCCACCAAAAGTATGAAAGGTCATCAGTTGAATCAGTGTTAAATGTAAAAAAATCCTCCAGCTAAGAAACTTGTTTAGTGCAAAATTCTGGATTATTAAGCAAGAATGTTTGAAGTGTTATTGCAGGGTTGTAAACGGACCGTCCCTACCCTGCAACCAACCCATACTAAATCCATCCCACCCCTGGACCATTACGATGTACATTAACTTGAAGAAATTATGTAATCTGCACAAAAAGCGAATATACCAAACAACCCTCCACACCCAGAGCCTCCCCTTCCTATACGTAGGTCACGATCACAACACTGATATGGGGGAGTGTTGAGTTGTTGAGGGCTCTTAGACCTCTGCGATTCAGGAGCTGTGCTGGATAGCCAAATATACTGAGAGTTTTTGTCGCTTGGTTTACTTGACTTGAGTCATATAACTACTCCCACAACCCTAGTCTTTACCATAGTATAACCGGTGTATTGTATAACGTCATTGAAATATAACATACAGTGACAACCTTTTCGACGGAGTGGAGCTCTGGAGGTCCACAGCTTGACTCTATTGGAGTCATTGCTGTTTCATCAATTCTCAAATTAATGTTGTTGATAGTCACCTGTTGGAATAATTTTCTATTAATAGGAATTGAGAAAAAAAGCATGAAGAAGCAGCTCAAGCTGCAGTTGCAGGTGCATTTAGAAATCTAAATTTGTTCAGCTTCCAGTAAACTAGCAATGGAAGCAACTTTGAACTACAAAAGTGCAATTTTCTCAAATGAATTACAGCTGTCAGTTAATGTTACTGGCAGCTAACATTATTGATTTAGTTAATGCTGTATTATCATCTGGTATTATTGGAAGGACAAAGTGAAGTTTAGATAAATTCATAAGTGTAGGTGATACATTAACATGTTCATTTTTTTTTAAATATCTAAATATTCAGCTTCATTTTGACCCTGCAACTACTGCATTAAGTAAGCTCATTAAGTATGTTCAGTAGTAGTAATAGTAATAGTAGTACTAGTAGCACTTTTTATTTTATTATTATTAGTAGTAGAATTGTATATATTTGTAGTAGTTGTAGTATTAAAATTGTTTTAGTTGTTGTATGACTTGTCACAAGTGATGCTATTGGCTATATCAAGTAACAAAGAGTAACACCACATTGATATGTGGATGATGATTATTATTATTACTACTTCTACTAATTATGCTGTTTATGAAGGAAACAAATCAATTGGTTTATCATTACCATTAAATACCATTGAAGTTCAAATTTATGGGTTGCCCTCCTGATTGCAACAACTCTTCTACTTACCAGTTTTTCAAAACGTCAGCTCATCCAGACATACTTGAGGTCATCCATGGCACAAGAACCTATAAGAAGCAGCTTGGCTATCATCAGAATCAACTCAAACCTTGTACAGAAGCTGTCGTGTGATGACTTGATAGATGACTTTGCCTTCAGAAAATGTACAACCCTAATTCCAAAAAAAATTGGGACGCTGTGTAAAATGTAAATAAAAACAGAATACTGAACAATGATTTGCAAATCTCATAAACCCGTATTTTATTCACAGTACAAAATAGAATACATATTAAATGCTGAAAGTGAGAAAATGTACCATTTTAAGAAAAGAGTAAGGTCATTTTGAATTTGATAGCAGCAAAACATCTCAAAAACATTGGGACACAGCCTTTTTTTACCATTGTGCAGCATCCCCTCTTCTTTTAACAACAGTCCTTAAACGTCTGGGAAGTGAGGAGACCATTTGCTGGACTTTTGGGAGAGGATTATTGTCCCATTCTTGTCTGATATAGGATTCTAGCTGCTGAACAGTTTTGGGTCATCTTTCTCATATTATTCATTTCATGATGTGGCAGATGTTTTCAATTGGTGAAGGTCTGGACTGCAGGCAGGGCCCATATCATCAGAGATGCTGATTTTGAACTAAGTGCTGGTAACAAGCCAGATGGGCCCAGTGCTCTTTAGTTCAGAGGACGCAGCATCCTTGTTTTCCAAAAAGAATTTCAAATTTCGATTCATCTAACCACAGAAACATTTTCCACTTTACCTCAGTCCATCTTAAATTAGCTTTGGCCCAGAGAAGATGGTGCCATTTCAGGATCATCTTCACGTATGGCTTCTTCTTTTCATTATAGACCTCTAACCTATATTTGTGGATGGCACAGCGAACTGTGTTCACAAAAGGTAATTTCTGGAAGTGTCATTGAGCTAATGCAGTGATATCCATGACAGAATCGTGTCTGTTTTTAATGCAGTGCCTCCTGAAGGCCCAAAGATCACGGGCATTCAATATTGGTTTTCAGCCATGTCCCTTGCGCACAGAGATTTCTCCAGATTCTCAGAATCTTTTGATGATATTGTCTACTTTAGATGGTGAGATATTGAAAGTCTTTGCAATTTTACATTGAAGAATATTGTTGTGAAATTGTTCCATAATTTGTAGACATAGTTTTTTGCAGATGGTGAACCTGTACCCATCTTTACTTCTGAAAGACTCTGACTCTCTAAGATGCTCATTTTATACCCAGTCGTGTTACTTAAATGTTGCCAATTAATCTAATTAGTTGCAAAATATTCTTCCAGGTTTTTCTTTTTAGAACCACTTACTTTTCTAGCCTTGTTTGCAAATCTCTTAAAATTAAACCTGAAATATCAAATTGAGAAACCCTTCACCCAGTACTTCATTGAAGTACCTTTACCAGTGATTACAGCCTGGAGTTTTCTTGAGTATGATACAGCAAGCTTCTTACATCTGGTTTTGAAGATTTTTTTGCCATTCTTGTCTGCAGGTTCTTTTAAGCTCTGCCAGATTGATTGGAGACTATCAACAGATATTTTCAGGTCTCTCTAGGGATGTTCACTTGGGTTCAAGTCCGGGCTCTAGTTAGGTTACTCAAGGACATTGACTTGTTGGAATGTGAACCTTTGGACTATTTTGAGGTCCAGGGCTCTCTATACCAGGCTATATCTATACTAAGTATATCTCTATACTTAGTTCCATTAAACTTTTTCTCAGCCCTGTCTAGCCTAATAGTCCCTGCCACTTAAAAACAAGAACTGAAAAACTGTTGGAGTGGTATTACACTAGTGATAAAAGGGGCCTGGTTTCCTCCAGACATGGTGATATCTTGCTTTCATCAGACCAAAGAATGTTGTTTCTCATAGGATGAGAGTTTTTTAGGTGCCTTTTTGCAAACTCTGAGTGGGCTTCTTTGTGTCTTTTACTGAGGAAAGGCCTCTTTCTGGCCAAAGTGTCATAAAGTCCAGATCGGTGGAGTGTTACAGTGATGGTTTTCCTTGTGGAGGTTTCTGCCATTTCCACACAAGTTTTCTGGACCTCAGCCAGAGTGACCATCAGGTTCTTGGTCATCTCTCTTACTATGCCCCTTCTCTTATGATTGCCTAGTTTCATTAGGTGACTTGCTCTAGGATGAGTCATGGTTGTTTTAAACTTCTTCCATTTTTTAAGACTTATGATGGCAACTTGGGAACCTTCAGTGGTGCAGAATTTTGTTTTTCTTGTGGCCTTCCCCAGATCTATGCGTTAACACAATCCTGTCTTTAAGCTCTGCAGGCAATTCATTCATCCTCATTGCTTGATTTTTCTTCTGATACATATTGTCAACTATGACACCTTATATAGACAGGCCTTTCCTAATCATGTCCAGCAACAACATTTATTTCTGTATCACAGTGCTTTATAAGATATTAGAAAAATAGATGCAAGAAAAGAAAAACTAATTAGATTAGGTAAGATAATAATGAATTAGTAATACAAAATAAGTCAATATAAGCTTACATAGCAGATGTATAGAGTATTTATTAGTAAAATGGAGTCCTTATATATAATATCATATTGTAAGTCTCTAAAGATGAGTCCAATGATAAGGTCAAATGGCTGGGAGGACAGAAAAAAACACTCGAGATAAGCTGGAGAAAAATCTAATGGGTTTCAAGGCCAAAAGGCCACCCAGCCCCCACTTGGTATTTTACCTAACATAAATATTCTTCAGTAATTTCTCATTGTTTCCAGGTTTTGTCCTAGAGTATTTGATGCAGTGAGTCGCATGGCACCCGCCTTCATTCATGCCTCACAGGTGGCGGCACAGTGCCTTGATCAGGTTTTGCGCCACCACAGAAAAGAAAGCTGAGATTAGTAAAGATTGCAAATCCCTAAAGAATATTGTATTCTATGCATGTATAGTCTTGAAGGATTACAACTAAAATGCAGCAATGAAAAAGGCAAATTAAAAAAGTGTGTTTTAAGGATTTTTTTTAAATGATCTATGGTGTTAACCTGGCACATGTCTATTGGTTAAAGTAGTTCAGGTTTTGGTGCATAACAACAAAAGGCCTCTTTATCACTTCTTTTATGCTTAGCTCTTAGAGTAATATGCAGACCAGACCACTATTAGAAGATCTAAGGTTATAACATGAAATGTAGGGGGGGCAATCATTCAAAAATATTGGAAAGAGAATAATATTTAATATATTTTATATACCATTAGTAGCATTGTAAAGTCAAATTTGAAGGACACAGGTAACCAATATAGTGATGTTAAAGCTGAAGAGATGTGTTCAGATTTTCTTTTTCTACTTAAGATTCTCGCTGCTGCATTCTGAAATAATTGCAACCGATTAATGTCTTTCTTGGGTTGTCCAGTTAGGAGTCCAATTCAGTAATATAGTCAAATAAAAGCAAGAGTGTGAACACATTTCTGAAAATCTTGAATTGTTATGATTGTTGTAAGTTTTGCAATGTTACTTAAATGAGAAAACGCAGGCCTAGTAATCTTAATGTGTGATTTAAAATTTAAGTCAGAGTCCATAATTATACCTAATTTCTTTACCTGCACCTTGAATTTTAATGATAAAGGGTTGTTTATGTTTAATACTTTCATTATTTTAATTTTTACCAACCACTAAGATTTCTGTTTTTTCTTTATTTAGCTTAAGAAAAAGACTACTCATCCATTCAGAAATATATTGGCTCAGAGTGCCCAGACTGTCGGGGTAATTTTGTGCTATAGATAGGTAAAGCTGCATGTCATTTGCAAAACTGTGTTAGCTCCCCCTGTGTTTTGATATAATCTGTGCTAATGGAGGCATGTAGGTAGAAAAAAGCAATATAATTTAATATCATGGGCCTCCAAACTACAATCACCACAGCTAACAAAGATTTTTTTTCACCTGTTATATAAGACTGAAACCACTTAAAGTCACTGCCAAAGAGATCCACCCATTTTCTAAGGCTGTTTAGAGTATAAGAATATTGTGGTCTATGGCGTCATATGCTGCACTCAAGTCTTAACAGAACAAGAACAGTTTTGCACTGACCCGCAAGTCATTTACCACTTTAACCAGTGTGGTTTCTGTACTATGATTTGTTCTAAAGCTTCTCTGAAACTTATCAAGAATAGAATATTTGTGAAGTAATCATTTAACTGCAGAAAAACTGCTTTTTCTAGAATTTTCTCTTAAGAAATGCAGGTTATAAATACATCTACATTATTTTTCTTAATTAGGGTTTTAACAACTGCAGTCTTGATACAATCTGGGAAGATCTCTGTATCTAATGATGAGTTAACTATGTCAGTTACTTTATCAATAACCACATCAGAGTCTTCTTTGAAAAAAACCTGTTGGGACTGGGTTAGGAGCACAAGTGGAGGGTTTTAACTGAGAAATTATTCTACATAATTCATGTAGACCTATTTGAGTGAAGGAATTTAATTAGCTAAAAAGAGCATTCGGAGGTTCATGAAAATTACCTTTGGAGAAATACATTAAATCACATCTGATATTATTTATTTTGTGTATAGAAAATGCTACAAAACACTCAGATGTTTCACAAGAACTTATCAGGAAGCATTCCTTTGAATGAGCTAAGTTTACAAGTTGGTCTACAGTTGAAAATAAAACTATTGGATTTCCAGCTTTATTGTTTATAATTTTAGAGAACAGAATTTCCTTTCAGTACTGACTGCTTTCGTATATTTAGTTAGACATGCCTTTAATATTTCATAGTGATCTTTTAGTTTAGTTTTCTATTTATACTCAGGTCTCCAGCATTTGCACTTTAGTTCAGACACTTTATGAGCCTTCCAAGATATTTTAGTGCTGATAGATTTCTTACAAGTTTTTTCAGGGGGCCACTATGTCAGCTGTAGCCCTCATATTAGCATTCTGATTGTCCACTTTGTTGGCTACATTGCAAGCTGTATTAGGGCAAGCAGTACATTATTATTATATTATATAATACCAAACCTGCATCAAAATAATACTTTTTAACAATACGCTTCCCTTTAGTGCTAGTTACCAGTATTGTTAAATTAAATAAAATGCTCATGTTAATTTTTAGTCCTTTCAAAATTGCTAAATCAACCTTATGTGTAGGCTGGCTGACGTGCTGGCTAAAATCAAGAGTGTAGTAAGTTCATAAATACACTTGTTTTCGAGTCACACTGGTTATGCATCTGAAACCTGAAATGGCCTATAATTAGGAAGCTGTCATAATTAGTTATTATTATGGATAAGTCTGTGAATTCATCAATAAAAGGTACATTATATTTTAATGACTATAATGGTCAATACAAAAGACTGTGACCCTCCTTGAATAACAATAATATACTTGAAACACACGAAAGTACCAAATCTGGTCATTTTACAATTTGAAAGTCTTGAGAAAGTAGTTGCTAAACTGTCGCCTTTTCTACCTTGGCGAAAAGAATGAACAAAATTATGATTTGGGGGTGCTGCTTCAATTAATACTGCCGTGCCATCACTGTTGAGCCATGTTTCACTCAGTGTTAGAAAGTCTCTTTTCCTATCACTAATAAGATCATTAATGTAAAGAGTCTTACTGGTTAAAACTATTAAAATTATCTCTTTGAAAATGTCTCATCCCAGAATTTCCTTTTATAATAGAGAGATATGTATATTCCCTCCAAAAGTACTTATGCCTCATCATGGTGGGAGAGTGAACAGCTAGAAATAAGGGATTGCCTGGCTATGCAACCAGTGGAGAAGATTCAGCTTGAAGGACCACCAAAGAACCTTGAAAATACCTGGTCAGTGTAGGAGGTGGTGCAGACAGGACTCTAAGCTAGGGACAACAGTCAGGGAGAGTAGAACTCTGGCTACAAACCTGGGTGATGGAAGGGTGCCCCAGGTTCAATGAGGTTAGCTGACCCACTGACTTTCTTACTCTACCAAGAGAGGATTGGTCACCATCTGGCATTAGGACTGAAAAGTTCTAACAGGATGACAGAAAATTCAAAGACAGCAGCAAATGACTTGAATTGGGCTTCTCAGCAAATAAGAATTACCACATCTGGCAGGTACGGAAATGAACTATTCAGGTCATCAGCAAGCAAAATCCATGGACCAAACAAAAACAGAGTCAAGCACACTACATGTACGATTGTAATAAAGAAACTTTTATTGGAACTTTATTCAGTTATACTTTGTGATAGATAGGGGGCGCTATCGCTCCCTTGAACCCTCGGACAATATGTCAGACACCAGGTAAAAGTCCAAATATTTGTTTTATTAACAAAATAATGTGCAGAAAGCACCCTCCACTCCACAATACTCATATATACAATACTCCACAATAATAAATCAATAAATACATCAATAAATAAATCAATAATCAATCACAATCCTCCTGTCCCAGACACGATGCCACCCTTCCATCCAGCTCAGCTCGCTGTCTGGGATTTCCCATGGTCCTTTATAGGTGAGACATCCCCACCCACAATTACAGCAGCCCATGTGAGCAGAGAGCTGAGAAGACTTCGTGCCAGCAAAGCAGCAGGTCCAGATGGTGTATCGCCACGACTGCTGAGGGCCTGTGCGTTGGAACTGGGGTGTCCTCTACAGCACATCTCCAACCTGAGCCTGGAACAGGGGAGAGTCCCAAGGCTTTGGAAAACATCTTGTATCACCCCAGTCCCAAAGATATCACGTCCTAGTGAGCTGAATGACTTCCGGCCTGTTGCTCTGACGTCACATCTGATGAAGACCATGGAGCGGCTGCTGCTTCACCACCTGAGGCCACAGGTCCGCCACGCCCTCGACCCTCTGCAGTTCGCATACCAGGGGAAGGTGGGAGCGGAGGATGCCATCATCTATATACTACACCGATCCCTCTCCCACTTGGACAGAGGCAGTGGTGCTGTAAGAATTATGTTTTTGGACTTCTCCAGCGCCTTCAACACCATCCAACCTCTGCTCCTTAGAGACAAGCTGACTGAGATGGGAGTAGACTCACACCTGGCGGCATGGATCGTGGACTATCTTACAGACAGACCTCAATATGTGTGTCTTGGGAACTGAAGGTCTGACATTGTGGTCAGCAACACATGGGCACCGCAGGGGACTGTGCTTTCTCCGGTCCTGTTCAATCTATATACATCGGACTTCCAATATGACTCGGAGTCCTGCCATGTGCAAAAGTTTGCTGATGACACTGCTATTGTGGGCTGCATCAGGAGTGGGCAGGAGGAGGAGTATGGACCCTGTGATCATCAGAGGTGACTGTGTGCAGAGGGTGCAGACCTATAAATATCTGGGAGTGCAGCTAGATGACAAATTGGACTGGACTGCCAATACTGATGCTCTATGTAAGAAAGGTCAGAGCCGACTATACTTTCTTAGAAGGTTGGTGTCCTTCAACATCTGCAATAAGATGCTGCAGATGTTCTACCAGACGGTTGTGGCGAGTACCCTCTTCTATGCGGTGGTGTGCTGGGGAGGCAGCATAAAGATGAAAGACGCCTCACGCCTGGACAAACTTGTTAAGAAGGCAGGCTCTATTGTAGGAGTAAAGTTGGACAGTTTAACATCTGTGGCAGAGCGACGGGCATTAAGCAAACTCCTGTCAATCATGAAGAATCCACTGCATCCAATGAACAGTATCATTTCCAGGCAGAGGAGTAGCTTCACTGACAGATTTTTGTCACTGTCTTGCTCCACTGACAGACTGAGGAGATCGTTCCTCCCCCACACTATGCGACTCTTCAATTCCACCCAGGGGAGTAAATGCTAACATTACTCAAAGTTATTTTCTGCTTTTACATGCATTTTTATTACTATTTAATTTAATATTGGTTTTTTTTGTATCAGTATACTGCTGCTGGATTATGTGAATTTCCCCTTGGGATTAATAAAGTATCTATCTATCTATCTATCTATCTATCTATCTATCTATCTATCTAT